>OW285242.1:87591826-88127428 GCA_935421215.2 Melolontha melolontha | reverse complement strand
GTACAGATAGGCGTACAGACAGGCGTACAGACAGGCGTACAGACAGGCGTACAGACAGGCGTACAGACAGGCGTACAGACAGGCGTACAGACAGGCGTACAGACAGGCGTACAGACAGGCGTACAGAAAGGCGTACAGAAAGGCGTACAGACAGGCGTACAGACAGTCGTACAGACAGGCGTACAGACAGTCGTACAGACAGGCGTACTGACAGGCGTACAGACAGGCGTACAGACAGGCGTACAGACAGGCGTCCAGACAGGCATACAGACAGGCGTACAGACAGGCGTACAGACAGGCGTACAGACAGACGTACAGACAGGCGTACAGACAGGCGTACAGACAGGCGTACAGACAGGCGTACAGACAGGCGTACAGACAGGCGTACAGACAGGCGTACAGACAGGCGTACAGACAGGCGTACAGACAGGCGTACAGACAGGCGTACAGAGAGGCGTACAGACAGGCGTACAGACAGTCGTACAGACAGGCGTAAAGAGAGGCGCACAGACAGGCGTACAGACAGGCGTACAGACAGGCGTACAGACAGGCGTACAGACAGGCGTACAGACAGGCGTACAGACAGGCGTACAGACAGGCGTCCAGACAGGCGTCCAGACAGGCGTTCAGATAGGCGTACAGACCGGCGTACAGACCGGCGTACAGACCGGCGTACAGACCGGCGTACAGACCAGCGTACATACAGGCGTACAGACAGGCGTACAGACAGGCGTACAGACAGGCGTACAGACCAGCGTACAGACAGGCGTACAGACAGGCGTACAGACAGGCGTACAGACAGGCGTACAGACAGGCGTACAGACAGGCGTACAGACAGGCGTACAGACAGGCGTCCAGACAGGCGTTCAGACAGGCGTACAGACCGGCGTACAGACCGGCGTACAGACCGGCGTACAGACCGGCGTACAGACCGGCGTACAGACCAGCGTACATACAGGCGTACAGACAGGCGTACAGAGAGACGTACAGACAGGCGTACAGACGGGCGTACAGATAGGCGTACAGACAGGCGTACAGACAAGCGTACAGACAGGCGTACAGACAGGCGTACAGACAGGCGTACAGACAGGCGTACAGACAGGCGTACAGACAGGTATTCAGACAGGCGTACAGACAGGCGTACAGACAGGCGTACAGACAGGCGTACAGACGGGCGTACAGACGGGCGTACAGACGGGCGTACAGACGGGCGTACAGACAGGCGTACAGACAGGCGTACAGACAGGCATACAGACCAGCGTACAGACAGGCGTACAGACAGGCGTACAGACAGGCGTACAGACAGTCGTACAGACAGGCGTACTGACAGGCGTACAGACAGGCGTACAGACAGGCGTACAGACAGGCGTACAGACAGGCGTACAGACAGGCGTACAGACAGGCGTACAGACAGGCGTACAGACAGGCGTACAGACAGGCGTACAAACAGGCGTACAGACAGGCGTACAGACAGGCGTACAGACAGGCGTACAGCCAGGCATACAGACAGGCGTACAGACAGGCGTACAGACAGGCGTACAGACAGGCGTACAGACAGGCGTACAGACAGGCGTACAGACAGGCGTACAGACAGGCGTACAGACAGGCGTACAGACAGGCGTACAGACAGGCGTACAGACAGGCGTACAGACAGGCGTACAGACAGGCGTACAGACAGGCGTACAGACAGGCGTACAGACAGGCGTACAGACAGGCGTACAGACAGGCGTACAGACCAGCGTACAGACAGGCGTACAGACAGGCGTACAGACAGTCGTACAGACAGGCGTACAGACAGTCGTACAGACAGGCGTATAGACAGGCGTACAGACAGGGGTACAGACAGGGGTACAGACAGGCGTACAGACAGGCGTACAGACAGGCGTACAGACAGGCGTACAGACAGGCGTACAGACAGGCGTACAGACAGGCGTCCAGACAGGCATACAGACAGGCGTACAGACAGGCGTACAGACAGGCGTACAGACAGACGTACAGACAGGCGTACAGACAGGCGTACAGACAGGCGTACAGACAGGCGTACAGACAGGCGTACAGACCGGCGTACAGACCGGCGTACAGACCGGCGTACCGACCGGCGTACAGACCGGCGTACAGACCGGCGTACAGACAGGCGTACAGACAGGCGTACAGACAGGCGTACAGACAGGCGTACAGACAGGCGTACAGACACGCGTACAGACAGTCGTACAGACAGGCGTACAGACAGGCGTACAGACAGGCGTCCAGACAGGCGTACAGACAGGCGTACAGACAGGAGTACAGACAGGCGTACATACCGGCGTACAGACCGGCGTACAGACCGGCGTACAGACCGGCGTACAGACCGGCGTACAGACCGGCGTACAGACCAGCGTACAGACAGGCGTACAGACAGGCGTACAGACAGTCGTACAGACAGGCGTACAGACAGTCGTACAGACACGCGTACAGACAGTCGTACAGACAGGCGTACAGACAGGCGTACAGACAGGCGTACAGACAGGCGTACAGACAGGCGTACAGACAGGCGTACAGACAGGCGTACAGACAAGCGTCCAGACAGGCGTACAGACAGGCGTACAGACAGGCGTACAGACAGGCGTCCAGACAGGCGTACAGACAGGCGTACAGACAGGCGTACAGACCGGCGTACAGATCGGCGTACAGACCGGCGTACAGACCGGCGTACAGACCGGCGTACAGACCGGCGTACAGACCGGCGTACAGACCGGCGTACAGACCAGCGTACAGACAGGCGTACAGACAGGCGTACAGACAGTCGTACAGACAGGCGTACAGACAGTCGTACAGACAGGCGTACAGACAGGCGTACAGACAGGCGTACAGACAGGCGTACAGACAGGGGTACAGACAGGGGTACAGACAGGCGTACAGACAGGCGTACAGACAGGCGTACAGACAGGCGTACAGACAGGCGTACAGACAGGCGTCCAGACAGGCATACAGACAGGCGTACAGACAGGCGTACAGACAGGCGTACAGACAGGCGTACAGAGAGGCGTACAGACAGGCGTACAGACAGGCGTACAGACAGGCGTACAGACGGGCGTACAGACAGGCGTCCAGACAGGCGAACAGACAGGCGTACAGACAGGCGTACAGACAGGCGTACAGACAGGCGTACAGACAGGCGTACAGACAGGCGTACAGACAGGCGTACAGACAGGCGTACAGACAGGCGTACAGACAGGCGTCCAGACAGGCGATCAGACAGGCGTACAGACAGGCGTACAGACCGGCGTACAGACCGGCGTACAGACCGGCGTACAGACCGGTGTACAGACCGGCGTACAGACCAGCGTACATACAGGCGTACAGACAGGCGTACAGAGAGGCGTACAGACAGGCGTACAGAGAGGCGTACAGATAGGCGTACAGACAGGCGTACAGACAGGCGTACAGACAGGCGTACAGACAGGCGTACAGACAGGCGTACAGACAGGCGTACAGACAGGCGTACAGACAGGCGTACAGACAGGCGTACAGAAAGGCGTACAGACAGGCGTACAGAAAGGCGTACAGAAAGGCGTACAGACAGGCGTACAGACAGGCGTACAGACAGGCGTACAGACAGTCGTACAGACAGGCGTACTGACAGGCGTACAGACAGGCGTACAGACAGGCGTACAGACAGGCGTCCAGACAGGCATACAGACAGGCGTACAGACAGGCGTACAGACAGGCGTACAGACAGACGTACAGACAGGCGTACAGACAGGCGTACAGACAGGCGTACAGACAGGCGTACAGACAGGCGTACAGACAGGCGTACAGACCGGCGTACAGACCGGCGTACCGACCGGCGTACAGACCGGCGTACAGACCGGCGTACAGACCGGCGTACAGACAGGCGTACAGACAGGCGTACAGAGAGGCGTACAGACAGGCGTACAGACAGTCGTACAGACAGGCGTACAGACAGTCGTACAGACAGGCGTACAGACAGGCGTACATACAGGCGTACAGACACGCGTACAGACAGTCGTACAGACAGGCGTACAGACAGGCGTACAGACAGGCGTACAGACAGACGTACAGACAGGCGTACAGACAGGCGTACAGACAGGCGTCCAGACAGGCGTACAGACAGGCGTACAGACAGGCGTACAGACCGGCGTACATACCGGCGTACAGACCGGCGTACAGACCGGCGTACAGACCGGCGTACAGACCGGCGTACAGACCGGCGTACAGACCAGCGTACAGACAGGCGTACAGACAGGCGTAAAGACAGTCGTACAGACAGGCGTACAGACAGTCGTACAGACAGGCGTACAGACACGCGTACAGACAGTCGTACAGACAGGCGTACAGACAGGCGTACAGACAGGCGTACAGACAGGCGTACAGACAGGCGTACAGACAGGCGTCCAGACAGGCGTACAGACAAGCGTACAGACAGGCGTACAGACCGGCGTACAGACCGGCGTACAGACCGGCGTACAGACCGGCGTACAGACCGGCGTACAGACCGGCTTACAGACCGGCGTACAGACCAGCGTACAGACAGGCGTACAGACAGTCGTACAGACAGGCGTACAGACAGTCGTACAGACAGGCGTACAGACAGGCGTACAGACAGGCGTACAGACAGGCGTACAGACAGGGGTACAGACAGGGGTACAGACAGGCGTACAGACAGGCGTACAGACAGGCGTACAGACAGGCGTACAGACAGGCGTACAGACAGGCGTCCAGACAGGCATACAGACAGGCGTACAGACAGGCGTACAGACAGGCGTACAGACAGACGTACAGACAGGCGTACAGACAGGCGTACAGACAGGCGTACAGACAGGCGTACAGACAGGCGTATAGACAGGCGTATAGACAGGTGTACAGACAGGCGTCCAGACAGGCGTACAGACAGGCGAACAGACAGGCGTACAGACAGGCGTACAGACAGGCGTACAAACAGGCGTACAGACAGGCGTACAGACAGGCGTACACACAGCCGTACAGACAGGCGTACAGACAGGCGTACAGACAGGCGTACAGACAGGCGTACAGACAGGCATACAGACAGGCGTGCAGACAGGCGTACAGACAGGCGTACAGACAGGCGTACAGACAGGCGTACAGACAGTCGTATAGACAGGCGTATAGACAGGCGTACAGACAGGCGTACTGACAGGCGTACAGACAGGCGTACAGCCAGGCGTACAGACAGACGTACAGACAGGCGTACAGATAGGCGTACAGACAGGCGTACAGACAGGCGTACAGACAGGCGTACAGACAGGCGTACAGACAGACGTACAGACAGGCGTACAGACAGGCGTACAGAAAGGCGTACAGACAGGCGTACAGACAGGCGTACAGACAGGCGTACAGACAGGCGTACAGACAGGCGTACAGACAGGCGTACAGACAGGCATACAGACAGGCGTACAGATAGGCGTACAGACAGGCGTACAGACAGGCGTACAGACAGGCGAACAGACAGGCGTACAGACAGGCGTACAGACAGACGTACAGACAGGCGTACAGACAGGCGTACACACAGGCGTACAGACAGGCGTACAGACAGGCGTACAGACACGCGTACAGACAGGCGTACAGACAGGCATACAGACAGGCGTACAGACAGGCGTACAGACAGGCGTACAGACCGGCGTACAGACCGGCGTACAGACCAGCGTACAGACAGGCGTACAGACAGGCGTACAGACAGTCGTACAGACAGGCGTACAGACAGGCGTACAGACAGGCGTACAGACAGGGGTACAGACAAGGGTACAGACAGGCGTACAGACAGGCGTACAGACAGGCGTACAGACAGGCGTACAGACAGGCGTACAGACAGGCGTACAGACAGGCGTCCAGACAGGCATACAGACAGGCGTACAGACAGGCGTACAGACAGGCGTACAGACAGACGTACAGACAGGCGTACAGACAGGCGTACAGACAGGCGTACAGACAGGCGTACAGACAGGCGTACAGACCGGCGTACAGACCGGCGTACAGACCGGCGTACCGACCGGCGTACAGACCGGCGTACAGACCGGCGTACAGACCGGCGTACAGACAGGCGTACAGACAGGCGTACAGACAGGCGTACAGAGAGGCGTACAGACAGGCGTACAGACAGTCGTACAGACAGGCGTACAGACAGGCGTACAGAGAGGCGTACAGACACGCGTACAGACAGTCGTACAGACAGGCGTACAGACAGGCGTACAGACAGACGTACAGACAGGCGTACAGACAGGCGTCCAGACAGGCGTACAGACAGGCGTACAGTCAGGCGTACAGACCGGCGTACATACCGGCGTACAGACCGGCGTACAGACCGGCGTACAGACCGGCGTACAGACCGGCGTACAGACCGGCGTACAGGCCGGCGTACAGACCAGCGTACAGACAGGGGTACAGACAGGCGTACAGACAGTCGCACAGACAGGCGTACAGACAGTCGTACAGACAGGCGTACAGACACGCGTACAGACAGTCGCACAGACAGGCGTACAGACAGGCGTACAGACAGGCGTACAGACAGGCGTACAGACAGGCGTACAGACAGGCGTCCAGACAGGCGTCCAGACAGGCGTACAGACAGGCGTACAGACCGGCGTACAGACCGGCGTACAGACCGGCGTACAGACCGGCGTACAGACCGGCGTACAGACCGGCGTACAGACCGGCGTACAGACCAGCGTACAGACATGCGTACAGACAGGCGTACAGACAGACGTACAGACAGGCGTACAGACAGTCGTACAGACAGGCGTACAGACAGGGGTACAGACAGGGGTACAGACAGGCGTACAGACAGGCGTACAGACAGGCGTACAGACAGGCGTACAGACAGGCGTACAGACAGGCGTCCAGACAGGCATACAGACATTCGTACAGACAGGCGTACAGACAGGCGTACAGACAGACGTACAGACAGGCGTACAGACAGGCGTACAGACAGGCGTACAGACAGGCGTACAGACAGGCGTACAGACAGGCGTACAGACAGGCGTACAGACAGGCGTCCAGACAGGCGTACAGACAGGCGAACAGACAGGCGTACAGACAGGCGTACAGACAGGCGTACAGACAGGCGTACAGACAGGCGTACAGACAGGCGTGCAGACACGCGTACACACAGGCGTACACACAGGCGTACAGACAGGCGTACAGACAGGCGTACAGACAGGCGTACAGACAGGCATACAGACTGGCGTACAGACAGGCGTACAGACAGGCGTACAGACAGGCGTACAGACAGGCGTACAGACAGTCGTATAGACAGGCGTATAGACAGGCGTACAGACAGGCGTACAGACAGGCGTACAGACAGGCGTACAGCCAGGCGTACAGACAGACGTACAGACAGGCGTACAGATAGGCGTACAGACGGGCGTACAGACAGGCGTACAGACAGGCGTACAGACAGGCGTACAGACAGACGTACAGACAGGCGTACAGACAGGCGTACAGAAAGGCGTACAGACAGGCGTACAGACAGGCGTACAGACAGGCGTACAGACAGGCGTACAGACAGGCGTACAGAAAGGCGTACAGACAGGCGAACAGACAGGCGTACAGACAGGCGTACAGACAGGCATACAGACAGGCGTACAGACAGGCGTACAGACAGGCGTACAGACAGGCGTACAGACAGGCGTACAGACAGTCGTATAGACAGGCGTACAGACAGGCGTACAGACAGGCGTACAGACAGGCGTACAGACAGGCGTACCAGATAGGCGTACAGACAGGCGTACAGACAGGCGTACAGACAGGCGTACAGACAGGCGTACAGACAGGCGAACAGACAGGCGTACAGACAGGCGTACAGACAGGCGTACAGACAGGCGTACAGACAGGCGTACACACAGGCGTACAGACAGGCGTACAGACAGGCGTACAGACAGGCGTACAGACAGGCGTCCAGACAGGCGTACAGACAGGCGTACAGACAGGCGTACAGACCGGCGTACAGACCGGCGTACAGACCGGCGTACAGACCGGCGTACAGACCGGCGTACAGACCGGCGTACAGACCGGCGTACAGACCAGCGTACAGACAGGCGTTCAGACAGGCGTACAGACAGTCGTACAGACAGGCGTACAGACAGGCGTACAGACAGGCGTACAGACAGGCGTACAGACAGGCGTACAGGCAGGCGTACAGACAGGGGTACAGACAGGGGTACAGACAGGCGTACAGACAGTCGTACAGACAGGCGTACAGACAGGCGTACAGACAGGCGTCCAGACAGGCATACAGACAGGCGTACAGACAGGCGTACAGACAGGCGTACAGACAGACGTACAGACAGGCGTACAGACAGGCGTACAGAAAGGCGTACAGACCGGCGTACAGACCGGCGTACAGACCGGCGTACAGACCGGCGTACAGACAGTCGCACAGACAGGCGTAAAGACAGTCGTACAGACAGGCGTACAGACACGCGTACAGACAGTCGTACAGACAGGCGTACAGACAGGCGTACAGACAGGCGTACAGACAGGCGTCCAGACAGGCGTACAGACAGGCGTACAGACAGGCGTACAGACCGGCGTACAGACCGGCGTACAGACCGGCGTACAGACCGGCGTACAGACCGGCGTACAGACCGGCGTATAGACCGGCGTACAGACCAGCGTACAGACAGGCGTACAGACAGGCGTACAGACAGTCGTACAGACAGGCGTACAGACAGTCGTACAGACAGGCGTACAGACAGGCGTACAGAAAGGCGTACAGACAGGCGTACAGACAGGCGTCCAGACAGGCATACAGACAGGCGTACAGACAGGCGTACAGACAGGCGTACAGACAGACGTACAGACAGGCGTACAGACAGGCGTACAGACAGGCGTACAGACAGGCGTACAGACAGGCGTACAGACAGGCGTACAGACAGGCGTACAGACAGGCGTCCAGACAGGCGTACAGACAGGAGAACAGACAGGCGTACAGACAGGCGTACAGACAGGCGTACAGACAGGCGTACAGACAGGCGTACAGACAGGCGTACAGACAGGCGTACAGACACGCGTACAGACAGGCGTACAGACACGCGTACACACAGGCGTACAGACAGGCGTACAGACAGGCGTACAGACAGGCGTACAGACAGGCGTACAGACAGGCATACAGACAGGCGTACAGACAGGCGTACAGACAGGCGTACAGACAGGCGTACAGACAGGCGTACAGACAGTCGTATAGACAGGCGTATAGACAGGCGTACAGACAGGCGTACAGCCAGGCGTACAGACAGGCGTACAGCCAGGCGTACAGACAGACGTACAGACAGGCGTACAGATAGGCGTACAGACAGGCGTACAGACAGGCGTACAGACAGGCGTACAGACAGTCGTATAGACAGGCGTACAGACAGGCGTACAGACAGGCGTACAGACAGGCGTACAGACAGGCGTACAGGCAGGCGTACAGACAGGCGTACAGATAGGCGTACAGACAGGCGTACAGACAGGCGTACAGACAGGCGTACAGACAGGCGTACAGACAGGCGTACAGACAGGCGTACAGACAGGCGTACAGACAGGCGTACAGACAGGCGTACAGACAGGCGTACAGACAGGCGTACAGACAGGCGTACAGAAAGGCGTTCAGAAAGGCGTACAGACAGGCGTACAGACAGGCGTACAGACAGGCGTACAGACAGGCGTACTGACAGGCGTACAGACAGGCGTACAGACAGGCGTACAGAAAGGCGTACAGACAGGCGTACACACAGGCGTACAGACAGGCGTACAGACAGGCGTACAGACAGGCGTATAGACAGGCGAACAGACAGGCGTACAGACAGGCGTACAGACAGGCGTACAGACAGGCGTACAGACAGGCGTACACACAGGCGTACAGACAGGCTTACAGACAGGCGTACAGACAGGCGTACAGACAGGCGTACAGACAGTCGTATAGACAGGCGTACAGACAGGCGTACAGACAGGCGTACAGACAGGCGTACAGACCGGCGTACAGACAGGCGTACAGACAGGCGTACAGACAGGCGTACAGACAGTCGTATAGACAGGCGTACAGACAGGCGTACAGACAGGCGTACAGACAGGCGTACAGACAGGCGTACAGACAGGCGTACAGACAGGCGTACAGATAGGCGTACAGACAGGCGTACAGACAGGCTTACAGACAGGCGTACAGACAGGCGTACAGACAGGCGTACAGACAGGCGTACAGACAGGCGTACAGACAGGCGTACAGACAGGCGTACAGACAGGCGTACAGAAAGGCGTTCAGAAAGGCGTACAGACAGGCGTACGACAGGCGTACAGACAGGCGTATAGACAGGCGAACAGACAGGCGTACAGACAGGCGTACAGACAGGCGTACAGACAGGCGTACAGACAGGCGTACACACAGGCGTACAGACAGGCTTACAGACAGGCGTACAGACAGGCGTACAGACAGGCGTACAGACAGTCGTATAGACAGGCGTACAGACAGGCGTACAGACAGGCGTACAGACAGGCGTACAGACAGGCGTACAGACAGGCGTACAGACAGGCGTACAGACAGGCGTACAGACAGTCGTATAGACAGGCGTACAGACAGGCGTACAGACAGGCGTACAGACAGGCGTACAGACAGGCGTACAGACAGGCGTACAGACAGGCGTACAGATAGGCGTACAGACAGGCGTACAGACAGGCGTACAGACAGGCTTACAGACAGGCGTACAGACAGGCGTACAGACAGGCGTACAGACAGGCGTACAGACAGGCGTACAGACAGGCGTACAAAAAGGCGTTCAGAAAGGCGTACAGACAGGCGTACACACAGGCGTACAGACAGGCGTACAGACAGGCGTACAGACAGGCGTATAGACAGGCGAACAGACAGGCGTACAGACAGGCGTACAGACAGGCGTACACACAGGCGTACAGACAGGCTTACAGACAGGCGTACAGACAGGCGTACAGACAGGCGTACAAACAGGCGTACAGACAGTCGTATAGACAGGCGTACAGACAGGCGTACAGACAGGCGTACAGACAGGCGTACAGACAGGCGTACAGACAGGCGTACAGACAGGCGTACAGACAGGCGTACAGACAGGCGTACAGACTGGCGTACAGAAAGGCGTTCAGAAAGTCGTACAGACAGGCGTACAGACAGGCGTACAGACAGGCGTACAGACAGGCGTACTGACAGGCGTACAGACAGGCGTACAGACAGGCGTACAGACAGGCGTACAGACAGGCGTACACACAGGCGTACACACAGGCGTACACACAGGCGTACACACAGGCGTACAGACAGGCTTACAGACCGGCGTCCAGACCGGCGTACAGACCGGCGTACAGACCGGCGTACAGACCGGCGTACAGACCGGCGTACAGACCAGCGTACAGACAGGCGTACAGACAGGCGTACAGACAGTCGTACAGATAGGCGTACAGACAGGCGTACAGACAGGCGTACAGACAGGCGTACAGACAGGCGTACAGACAGGCGTACAGACAGGCGTACAGAAAGGCGTACAGAAAGGCGTACAGACAGGCGTACAGACAGGCGTACAGACAGGCGTACAGACAGTCGTACAGACAGGCGTACTGACAGGCGTACAGACAGGCGTACAGACAGGCGTACAGACAGGCGTCCAGACAGGCATACAGACAGGCGTACAGACAGGCGTACAGACAGGCGTACAGACAGACGTACAGACAGGCGTACAGACAGGCGTACAGACAGGCGTACAGACAGGCGTACAGACAGGCGTACAGACAGGCGTACAGACAGGCGTACAGACAGGCGTACAGACAGGCGTACAGACAGGCGTACAGACAGGCGTACAGACAGGCGTACAGAGAGGCGTACAGACAGGCGTACAGACAGTCGTACAGACAGGCGTAAAGAGAGGCGCACAGACAGGCGTACAGACAGGCGTACAGACAGGCGTACAGACAGGCGTACAGACAGGCGTACAGACAGGCGTACAGACAGGCGTACAGACAGGCGTCCAGACAGGCGTCCAGACAGGCGTTCAGATAGGCGTACAGACCGGCGTACAGACCGGCGTACAGACCGGCGTACAGACCGGCGTACAGACCAGCGTACATACAGGCGTACAGACAGGCGTACAGACAGGCGTACAGACAGGCGTACAGACCAGCGTACAGACAGGCGTACAGACAGGCGTACAGACAGGCGTACAGACAGGCGTACAGACAGGCGTACAGACAGGCGTACAGACAGGCGTACAGACAGGCGTACAGACAGGCGTCCAGACAGGCGTTCAGATAGGCGTATAGACCGGCGTACAGACCGGCGTACAGACCGGCGTACAGACCGGCGTACAGACCGGCGTACAGACCAGCGTACATACAGGCGTACAGACAGGCGTACAGAGAGACGTACAGACAGGCGTACAGACGGGCGTACAGATAGGCGTACAGACAGGCGTACAGACAAGCGTACAGACAGGCGTACAGACAGGCGTATAGACAGGCGTACAGACAGGGGTACAGACAGGGGTACAGACAGGCGTACAGACAGGCGTACAGACAGGCGTACAGACAGGCGTACAGACAGGCGTACAGACAGGCGTACAGACAGGCGTCCAGACAGGCATACAGACAGGCGTACAGACAGGCGTACAGACAGGCGTACAGACAGGCGTACAGACAGACGTACAGACCGGCGTACAGACAGGCGTACCGACCGGCGTACAGACAGGCGTCCAGACAGGCGTACAGACAGGCGTACAGACAGGAGTACAGACAGGCGTACATACCGGCGTACAGACCGGCGTACAGACCGGCGTACAGACCGGCGTACAGACCGGCGTACAGACCGGCGTACAGACCAGCGTACAGACAGGCGTACAGACAGGCGTACAGACAGTCGTACAGACAGGCGTACAGACAGTCGTACAGACACGCGTACAGACAGTCGTACAGACAGGCGTACAGACAGGCGTACAGACAGGCGTACAGACAGGCGTACAGACAGGCGTACAGACAGGCGTACAGACAGGCGTACAGACAGGCGTCCAGACAGGCGTACAGACAGGCGTACAGACAGGCGTACAGACAGGCGTCCAGACAGGCGTACAGACAGGCGTACAGACAGGCGTACAGACCGGCGTACAGATCGGCGTACAGACCGGCGTACAGACCGGCGTACAGACCGGCGTACAGACCGGCGTACAGACCGGCGTACAGACCAGCGTACAGACAGGCGTACAGACAGGCGTACAGACAGTCGTACAGACAGGCGTACAGACAGTCGTACAGACAGGCGTACAGACAGGCGTACAGACAGGCGTACAGACAGGCGTACAGACAGGGGTACAGACAGGGGTACAGACAGGCGTACAGACAGGCGTACAGACAGGCGTACAGACAGGCGTACAGACAGGCGTACAGACAGGCGTCCAGACAGGCATACAGACAGGCGTACAGACAGGCGTACAGACAGGCGTACAGACAGGCGTACAGAGAGGCGTACAGACAGGCGTACAGACAGGCGTACAGACAGGCGTACAGACGGGCGTACAGACAGGCGTCCAGACAGGCGAACAGACAGGCGTACAGACAGGCGTACAGACAGGCGTACAGACAGGCGTACAGACAGGCGTACAGACAGGCGTACAGACAGGCGTACAGACAGGCGTACAGACAGGCGTACAGACAGGCGTCCAGACAGGCGATCAGACAGGCGTACAGACAGGCGTACAGACCGGCGTACAGACCGGCGTACAGACCGGCGTACAGACCGGTGTACAGACCGGCGTACAGACCAGCGTACATACAGGCGTACAGACAGGCGTACAGAGAGGCGTACAGACAGGCGTACAGACAGGCGTACAGATAGGCGTACAGACAGGCGTACAGACAGGCGTACAGACAGGCGTACAGACAGGCGTACAGACAGGCGTACAGACAGGCGTACAGACAGGCGTACAGACAGGCGTACAGACAGGCGTACAGAAAGGCGTACAGACAGGCGTACAGAAAGGCGTACAGAAAGGCGTACAGACAGGCGTACAGACAGGCGTACAGACAGGCGTACAGAGAGGCGTACAGACAGGCGTACAGACAGTCGTACAGACAGGCGTAAAGAGAGGCGCACAGACAGGCGTACAGACAGGCGTACAGACAGGCGTACAGACAGGCGTACAGACAGGCGTACAGACAGGCGTACAGACAGGCGTACAGACAGGCGTCCAGACAGGCGTCCAGACAGGCGTTCAGATAGGCGTACAGACCGGCGTACAGACCGGCGTACAGACCGGCGTACAGACCGGCGTACAGACCAGCGTACATACAGGCGTACAGACAGGCGTACAGACAGGCGTACAGACAGGCGTACAGACCAGCGTACAGACAGGCGTACAGACAGGCGTACAGACAGGCGTACAGACAGGCGTACAGACAGGCGTACAGACAGGCGTACAGACAGGCGTACAGACAGGCGTACAGACAGGCGTCCAGACAGGCGTTCAGATAGGCGTACAGACCGGCGTACAGACCGGCGTACAGACCGGCGTACAGACCGGCGTACAGACCGGCGTACAGACCAGCGTACATACAGGCGTACAGACAGGCGTACAGAGAGACGTACAGACAGGCGTACAGACGGGCGTACAGATAGGCGTACAGACAGGCGTACAGACAAGCGTACAGACAGGCGTACAGACAGGCGTACAGACAGGCGTACAGACAGGCGTACAGACAGGCGTACAGACAGGTATTCAGACAGGCGTACAGACAGGCGTACAGACAGGCGTACAGACAGGCGTACAGACGGGCGTACAGACGGGCGTACAGACGGGCGTACAGACGGGCGTACAGACAGGCGTACAGACAGGCGTACAGACAGGCATACAGACCAGCGTACAGACAGGCGTACAGACAGGCGTACAGACAGGCGTACAGACAGTCGTACAGACAGGCGTACTGACAGGCGTACAGACAGGCGTACAGACAGGCGTACAGACAGGCGTACAGACAGGCGTACAGACAGGCGTACAGACAGGCGTACAGACAGGCGTACAGACAGGCGTACAAACAGGCGTACAGACAGGCGTACAGACAGGCGTACAGACAGGCGTACAGCCAGGCATACAGACAGGCGTACAGACAGGCGTACAGACAGGCGTACAGACAGGCGTACAGACAGGCGTACAGACAGGCGTACAGACAGGCGTACAGACATGCGTACAGACAGGCGTACAGACAGGCGTACAGACAGGCGTACAGACAGGCGTACAGACAGGCGTACAGACAGGCGTACAGACAGGCGTACAGACAGGCGTACAGACAGGCGTACAGACAGACGCACAGACAGGCGTACAGACAGGCGTACAGACCAGCGTACAGACAGGCGTACAGACAGGCGTACAGACAGTCGTACAGACAGGCGTACAGACAGTCGTACAGACAGGCGTATAGACAGGCGTACAGACAGGGGTACAGACAGGGGTACAGACAGGCGTACAGACAGGCGTACAGACAGGCGTACAGACAGGCGTACAGACAGGCGTACAGACAGGCGTACAGACAGGCGTCCAGACAGGCATACAGACAGGCGTACAGACAGGCGTACAGACAGGCGTACAGACAGACGTACAGACAGGCGTACAGACAGGCGTACAGACAGGCGTACAGACAGGCGTACAGACAGGCGTACAGACCGGCGTACAGACCGGCGTACAGACCGGCGTACCGACCGGCGTACAGACCGGCGTACAGACCGGCGTACAGACAGGCGTACAGACAGGCGTACAGACAGGCGTACAGACAGGCGTACAGACAGGCGTACAGACACGCGTACAGACAGTCGTACAGACAGGCGTACAGACAGGCGTACAGACAGGCGTCCAGACAGGCGTACAGACAGGCGTACAGACAGGAGTACAGACAGGCGTACATACCGGCGTACAGACCGGCGTACAGACCGGCGTACAGACCGGCGTACAGACCGGCGTACAGACCGGCGTACAGACCAGCGTACAGACAGGCGTACAGACAGGCGTACAGACAGTCGTACAGACAGGCGTACAGACAGTCGTACAGACACGCGTACAGACAGTCGTACAGACAGGCGTACAGACAGGCGTACAGACAGGCGTACAGACAGGCGTACAGACAGGCGTACAGACAGGCGTACAGACAGGCGTACAGACAGGCGTCCAGACAGGCGTACAGACAGGCGTACAGACAGGCGTACAGACAGGCGTCCAGACAGGCGTACAGACAGGCGTACAGACAGGCGTACAGACCGGCGTACAGATCGGCGTACAGACCGGCGTACAGACCGGCGTACAGACCGGCGTACAGACCGGCGTACAGACCGGCGTACAGACCAGCGTACAGACAGGCGTACAGACAGGCGTACAGACAGTCGTACAGACAGGCGTACAGACAGTCGTACAGACAGGCGTACAGACAGGCGTACAGACAGGCGTACAGACAGGCGTACAGACAGGGGTACAGACAGGGGTACAGACAGGCGTACAGACAGGCGTACAGACAGGCGTACAGACAGGCGTACAGACAGGCGTACAGACAGGCGTCCAGACAGGCATACAGACAGGCGTACAGACAGGCGTACAGACAGGCGTACAGACAGGCGTACAGAGAGGCGTACAGACAGGCGTACAGACAGGCGTACAGACAGGCGTACAGACGGGCGTACAGACAGGCGTCCAGACAGGCGAACAGACAGGCGTACAGACAGGCGTACAGACAGGCGTACAGACAGGCGTACAGACAGGCGTACAGACAGGCGTACAGACAGGCGTACAGACAGGCGTACAGACAGGCGTACAGACAGGCGTCCAGACAGGCGATCAGACAGGCGTACAGACAGGCGTACAGACCGGCGTACAGACCGGCGTACAGACCGGCGTACAGACCGGTGTACAGACCGGCGTACAGACCAGCGTACATACAGGCGTACAGACAGGCGTACAGAGAGGCGTACAGACAGGCGTACAGACAGGCGTACAGATAGGCGTACAGACAGGCGTACAGACAGGCGTACAGACAGGCGTACAGACAGGCGTACAGACAGGCGTACAGACAGGCGTACAGACAGGCGTACAGACAGGCGTACAGACAGGCGTACAGAAAGGCGTACAGACAGGCGTACAGAAAGGCGTACAGAAAGGCGTACAGACAGGCGTACAGACAGGCGTACAGACAGGCGTACAGACAGTCGTACAGACAGGCGTACTGACAGGCGTACAGACCGGCGTACAGACCGGCGTACAGACAGGCGTACAGACAGGCGTACAGAGAGGCGTACAGACAGGCGTACAGACAGTCGTACAGACAGGCGTACAGACAGGCGTACAGACAGTCGTACAGACAGGCGTACAGACAGGCGTACATACAGGCGTACAGACACGCGTACAGACAGTCGTACAGACAGGCGTACAGACAGGCGTACAGACAGGCGTACAGACAGACGTACAGACAGGCGTACAGACAGGCGTACAGACAGGCGTCCAGACAGGCGTACAGACAGGCGTACAGACAGGCGTACAGACCGGCGTACATACCGGCGTACAGACCGGCGTACAGACCGGCGTACAGACCGGCGTACAGACCGGCGTACAGACCGGCGTACAGACCAGCGTACAGACAGGCGTACAGACAGGCGTAAAGACAGTCGTACAGACAGGCGTACAGACAGTCGTACAGACAGGCGTACAGACACGCGTACAGACAGTCGTACAGACAGGCGTACAGACAGGCGTACAGACAGGCGTACAGACAGGCGTACAGACAGGCGTACAGACAGGCGTCCAGACAGGCGTACAGACAAGCGTACAGACAGGCGTACAGACCGGCGTACAGACCGGCGTACAGACCGGCGTACAGACCGGCGTACAGACCGGCGTACAGACCGGCTTACAGACCGGCGTACAGACCAGCGTACAGACAGGCGTACAGACAGTCGTACAGACAGGCGTACAGACAGTCGTACAGACAGGCGTACAGACAGGCGTACAGACAGGCGTACAGACAGGCGTACAGACAGGGGTACAGACAGGGGTACAGACAGGCGTACAGACAGGCGTACAGACAGGCGTACAGACAGGCGTACAGACAGGCGTACAGACAGGCGTCCAGACAGGCATACAGACAGGCGTACAGACAGGCGTACAGACAGGCGTACAGACAGGCGTACAAACAGGCGTACAGACAGGCGTACAGACAAGCGTACAGACAGGCGTACAGACAGGCGTACAGACAGGCGTACAGACAGGCGTACAGACAGGCGTACAGACAGGTATTCAGACAGGCGTACAGACAGGCGTACAGACAGGCGTACAGACAGGCGTACAGACGGGCGTACAGACGGGCGTACAGACGGGCGTACAGACGGGCGTACAGACAGGCGTACAGACAGGCGTACAGACAGGCATACAGACCAGCGTACAGACAGGCGTACAGACAGGCGTACAGACAGGCGTACAGACAGTCGTACAGACAGGCGTACTGACAGGCGTACAGACAGGCGTACAGACAGGCGTACAGACAGGCGTACAGACAGGCGTACAGACAGGCGTACAGACAGGCGTACAGACAGGCGTACAGACAGGCGTACAAACAGGCGTACAGACAGGCGTACAGACAGGCGTACAGACAGGCGTACAGCCAGGCATACAGACAGGCGTACAGACAGGCGTACAGACAGGCGTACAGACAGGCGTACAGACAGGCGTACAGACAGGCGTACAGACAGGCGTACAGACATGCGTACAGACAGGCGTACAGACAGGCGTACAGACAGGCGTACAGACAGGCGTACAGACAGGCGTACAGACAGGCGTACAGACAGGCGTACAGACAGGCGTACAGACAGGCGTACAGACAGACGCACAGACAGGCGTACAGACAGGCGTACAGACCAGCGTACAGACAGGCGTACAGACAGGCGTACAGACAGTCGTACAGACAGGCGTACAGACAGTCGTACAGACAGGCGTATAGACAGGCGTACAGACAGGGGTACAGACAGGGGTACAGACAGGCGTACAGACAGGCGTACAGACAGGCGTACAGACAGGCGTACAGACAGGCGTACAGACAGGCGTACAGACAGGCGTCCAGACAGGCATACAGACAGGCGTACAGACAGGCGTACAGACAGGCGTACAGACAGACGTACAGACAGGCGTACAGACAGGCGTACAGACAGGCGTACAGACAGGCGTACAGACAGGCGTACAGACCGGCGTACAGACCGGCGTACAGACCGGCGTACCGACCGGCGTACAGACCGGCGTACAGACCGGCGTACAGACAGGCGTACAGACAGGCGTACAGACAGGCGTACAGACAGGCGTACAGACAGGCGTACAGACACGCGTACAGACAGTCGTACAGACAGGCGTACAGACAGGCGTACAGACAGGCGTCCAGACAGGCGTACAGACAGGCGTACAGACAGGAGTACAGACAGGCGTACATACCGGCGTACAGACCGTCGTACAGACCGGCGTACAGACCGGCGTACAGACCGGCGTACAGACCGGCGTACAGACCAGCGTACAGACAGGCGTACAGACAGGCGTACAGACAGTCGTACAGACAGTCGTACAGACAGTCGTACAGACACGCGTACAGACAGTCGTACAGACAGGCGTACAGACAGGCGTACAGACAGGCGTACAGACAGGCGTACAGACAGGCGTACAGACAGGCGTACAGACAGGCGTACAGACAGGCGTCCAGACAGGCGTACAGACAGGCGTACAGACAGGCGTACAGACAGGCGTCCAGACAGGCGTACAGACAGGCGTACAGACAGGCGTACAGACCGGCGTACAGATCGGCGTACAGACCGGCGTACAGACCGGCGTACAGACCGGCGTACAGACCGGCGTACAGACCGGCGTACAGACCAGCGTACAGACAGGCGTACAGACAGGCGTACAGACAGTCGTACAGACAGGCGTACAGACAGTCGTACAGACAGGCGTACAGACAGGCGTACAGACAGGCGTACAGACAGGCGTACAGACAGGGGTACAGACAGGGGTACAGACAGGCGTACAGACAGGCGTACAGACAGGCGTACAGACAGGTGTACAGACAGGCGTACAGACAGGCGTCCAGACAGGCATACAGACAGGCGTACAGACAGGCGTACAGACAGGCGTACAGACAGGCGTACAGAGAGGCGTACAGACAGGCGTACAGACAGGCGTACAGACAGGCGTACAGACGGGCGTACAGACAGGCGTCCAGACAGGCGAACAGACAGGCGTACAGACAGGCGTACAGACAGGCGTACAGACAGGCGTACAGACAGGCGTACAGACAGGCGTCCAGACAGGCGATCAGACAGGCGTACAGACAGGCGTACAGACCGGCGTACAGACCGGCGTACAGACCGGCGTACAGACCGGTGTACAGACCGGCGTACAGACCAGCGTACATACAGGCGTACAGACAGGCGTACAGAGAGGCGTACAGACAGGCGTACAGACAGGCGTACAGATAGGCGTACAGACAGGCGTACAGACAGGCGTACAGACAGGCGTACAGACAGGCGTACAGACAGGCGTACAGACAGGCGTACAGACAGGCGTACAGACAGGCGTACAGACAGGCGTACAGAAAGGCGTACAGACAGGCGTACAGAAAGGCGTACAGAAAGGCGTACAGACAGGCGTACAGACAGGCGTACAGACAGGCGTACAGACAGTCGTACAGACAGGCGTACTGACAGGCGTACAGACAGGCGTACAGACAGGCGTACAGACAGGCGTCCAGACAGGCATACAGACAGGCGTACAGACAGGCGTACAGACAGGCGTACAGACAGACGTACAGACAGGCGTACAGACAGGCGTACAGACAGGCGTACAGACAGGCGTACAGACAGGCGTACAGACAGGCGTACCGACCGGCGTACAGACCGGCGTACAGACCGGCGTACAGACCGGCGTACAGACAGGCGTACAGACAGGCGTACAGAGAGGCGTACAGACAGGCGTACAGACAGTCGTACAGACAGGCGTACAGACAGGCGTACAGACAGTCGTACAGACAGGCGTACAGACAGGCGTACATACAGGCGTACAGACACGCGTACAGACAGTCGTACAGACAGGCGTACAGACAGACGTACAGACAGGCGTACAGACAGGCTTACAGACAGGCGTCCAGACAGGCGTACAGACAGGCGTACAGACAGGCGTACAGACCGGCGTACATACCGGCGTACAGACCGGCGTACAGACCGGCGTACAGACCGGCGTACAGACCGGCGTACAGACCGGCGTACAGACCAGCGTACAGACAGGCGTACAGACAGGCGTAAAGACAGTCGTACAGACAGGCGTACAGACAGTCGTACAGACAGGCGTACAGACACGCGTACAGACAGTCGTACAGACAGGCGTACAGACAGGCGTACAGACAGGCGTACAGACAGGCGTACAGACAGGCGTACAGACAGGCGTCCAGACAGGCGTACAGACAAGCGTACAGACAGGCGTACAGACCGGCGTACAGACCGGCGTACAGACCGGCGTACAGACCGGCGTACAGACCGGCGTACAGACCGGCTTACAGACCGGCGTACAGACCAGCGTACAGACAGGCGTACAGACAGTCGTACAGACAGGCGTACAGACAGTCGTACAGACAGGCGTACAGACAGGCGTACAGACAGGCGTACAGACAGGCGTACAGACAGGGGTACAGACAGGGGTACAGACAGGCGTACAGACAGGCGTACAGACAGGCGTACAGACAGGCGTACAGACAGGCGTACAGACAGGCGTCCAGACAGGCATACAGACAGGCGTACAGACAGGCGTACAGACAGGCGTACAGACAGGCGTACAAACAGGCGTACAGACAGGCGTACAGACAGGCGTACACACAGCCGTACAGACAGGCGTACAGACAGGCGTACAGACAGGCGTACAGACAGTCGTACAGACAGGCGTACAGACAGGCGTACAGACAGGCGTACAGACAGGGGTACAGACAAGGGTACAGACAGGCGTACAGACAGGCGTACAGACAGGCGTACAGACAGGCGTACAGACAGGCGTACAGACAGGCGTACAGACAGGCGTCCAGACAGGCATACAGACAGGCGTACAGACAGGCGTACAGACAGGCGTACAGACAGACGTACAGACAGGCGTACAGACAGGCGTACAGACAGGCGTACAGACAGGCGTACAGACAGGCGTACAGACCGGCGTACAGACCGGCGTACAGACCGGCGTACCGACCGGCGTACAGACCGGCGTACAGACCGGCGTACAGACCGGCGTACAGACAGGCGTACAGACAGGCGTACAGACAGGCGTACAGAGAGGCGTACAGACAGGCGTACAGACAGTCGTACAGACAGGCGTACAGACAGGCGTACAGAGAGGCGTACAGACACGCGTACAGACAGTCGTACAGACAGGCGTACAGACAGGCGTACAGACAGACGTACAGACAGGCGTACAGACAGGCGTCCAGACAGGCGTACAGACAGGCGTACAGTCAGGCGTACAGACCGGCGTACATACCGGCGTACAGACCGGCGTACAGACCGGCGTACAGACCGGCGTACAGACCGGCGTACAGGCCGGCGTACAGACCAGCGTACAGACAGGCGTACAGACAGGCGTACAGACAGTCGCACAGACAGGCGTACAGACAGTCGTACAGACAGGCGTACAGACACGCGTACAGACAGTCGCACAGACAGGCGTACAGACAGGCGTACAGACAGGCGTACAGACAGGCGTACAGACAGGCGTACAGAGAGGCGTCCAGACAGGCGTCCAGACAGGCGTACAGACAGGCGTACAGACCGGCGTACAGACCGGCGTACAGACCGGCGTACAGACCGGCGTACAGACCGGCGTACAGACCGGCGTACAGACCGGCGTACAGACCAGCGTACAGACATGCGTACAGACAGGCGTACAGACAGACGTACAGACAGGCGTACAGACAGTCGTACAGACAGGCGTACAGACAGGGGTACAGACAGGGGTACAGACAGGCGTACAGACAGGCGTACAGACAGGCGTACAGACAGGCGTACAGACAGGCGTACAGACAGGCGTACAGACAGGCGTACAGACAGGCGTACAGACAGGCGTACAGACAGGCGTCCAGACAGGCGTTCAGACAGGCGTACAGACAGGCGTACAGACAGGCGTACAGACCGGCGTACAGACCGGCGTACAGACCGGCGTACAGACCGGCGTACAGACCGGCGTACAGACCGGCGTACAGACCGGCGTACAGACCAGCGTACAGACAGGCGTTCAGACAGGCGTACAGACAGTCGTACAGACAGGCGTACAGACAGGCGTACAGACAGGCGTACAGACAGGCGTACAGACAGGCGTACAGGCAGGCGTACAGACAGGGGTACAGACAGGGGTACAGACAGGCGTACAGACAGTCGTACAGACAGGCGTACAGACAGGCGTACAGACAGGCGTCCAGACAGGCATACAGACAGGCGTACAGACAGGCGTACAGACAGGCGTACAGACAGACGTACAGACAGGCGTACAGACAGGCGTACAGAAAGGCGTACAGACCGGCGTACAGACCGGCGTACAGACCGGCGTACAGACCGGCGTACAGGCCGGCGTACAGACCAGCGTACAGACAGGCGTACAGACAGGCGTACAGACAGTCGCACAGACAGGCGTAAAGACAGTCGTACAGACAGGCGTACAGACACGCGTACAGACAGTCGTACAGACAGGCGTACAGACAGGCGTACAGACAGGCGTACAGACAGGCGTACAGACAGGCGTCCAGACAGGCGTACAGACAGGCGTACAGACAGGCGTACAGACCGGCGTACAGACCGGCGTACAGACCGGCGTACAGACCGGCGTACAGACCGGCGTATAGACCGGCGTACAGACCAGCGTACAGACAGGCGTACAGACAGGCGTACAGACAGTCGTACAGACAGGCGTACAGACAGTCGTACAGACAGGCGTACAGACAGGCGTACAGAAAGGCGTACAGACAGGCGTACAGACAGGCGTCCAGACAGGCATACAGACAGGCGTACAGACAGGCGTACAGACAGGCGTACAGACAGACGTACAGACAGGCGTACAGACAGGCGTACAGACAGGCGTACAGACAGGCGTACAGACAGGCGTACAGACAGGCGTACAGACAGGCGTACAGACAGGCGTCCAGACAGGCGTACAGACAGGAGAACAGACAGGCGTACAGACAGGCGTACAGACAGGCGTACAGACAGGCGTACAGACAGGCGTACAGACAGGCGTACAGACACGCGTACAGACAGGCGTACAGACACGCGTACACACAGGCGTACAGACAGGCGTACAGACAGGCGTACAGACAGGCGTACAGACAGGCGTACAGACAGGCATACAGACAGGCGTACAGACAGGCGTACAGACAGGCGTACAGACAGGCGTACAGACAGGCGTACAGACAGGCGTACAGACAGTCGTATAGACAGGCGTATAGACAGGCGTACAGACAGGCGTACAGCCAGGCGTACAGACAGGCGTACAGCCAGGCGTACAGACAGACGTACAGACAGGCGTACAGATAGGCGTACAGACAGGCGTACAGACAGGCGTACAGACAGGCGTACAGACAGTCGTATAGACAGGCGTACAGACAGGCGTACAGACAGGCGTACAGACAGGCGTACAGACAGGCGTACAGGCAGGCGTACAGACAGGCGTACAGATAGGCGTACAGACAGGCGTACAGACAGGCGTACAGACAGGCGTACAGACAGGCGTACAGACAGGCGTACAGACAGGCGTACAGACAGGCGTACAGACAGGCGTACAGACAGGCGTACAGACAGGCGTACAGACAGGCGTACAGACAGGCGTACAGAAAGGCGTTCAGAAAGGCGTACAGACAGGCGTAAAGACAGGCGTACAGACAGGCGTACAGACAGGCGTACTGACAGGCGTACAGACAGGCGTACAGACAGGCGTACAGACAGGCGTATAGACAGGCGAACAGACAGGCGTACAGACAGGCGTACAGACAGGCGTACAGACAGGCGTACAGACAGGCGTACACACAGGCGTACAGACAGGCTTACAGACAGGCGTACAGACAGGCGTACAGACAGTCGTATAGACAGGCGTACAGACAGGCGTACAGACAGGCGTACAGACAGGCGTACAGACAGGCGTACAGACAGGCGTACAGACAGGCGTACAGACAGGCGTATAGACAGGCGAACAGACAGGCGTACAGACAGGCGTACAGACAGGCGTACAGACAGGCGTACAGACAGGCGTATAGACAGGCGAACAGACAGGCGTACAGAAAGGCGTACAGACAGGCGTACAGACAGGCTTACAGACAGGCGTACAGACAGGCGTACAGACAGTCGTATAGACAGGCGTACAGACAGGCGTACAGACAGGCGTACAGACAGGCGTACAGACAGGCGTATAGACAGGCGAACAGACAGGCGTACAGACAGGCGTACAGACAGGCGTACAGACAGGCGTACAGACAGGCGTACACACAGGCGTACAGACAGGCTTACAGACAGGCGTACAGACAGGCGTACAGACAGTCGTATAGACAGGCGTACAGACAGGCGTACACACAGGCGTACAGACAGGCGTACAGACAGGCGTACAGACAGGCGTATAGACAGGCGAACAGACAGGCGTACAGACAGGCGTACAGACAGGCGTACAGACAGGCGTACAGACAGGCGTACACACAGGCGTACAGACAGGCTTACAGACAGGCGTACAGACAGGCGTACAGACAGTCGTATAGACAGGCGTACAGACAGGCGTACAGACAGGCGTACAGACAGGCGTACAGACAGGCGTACAGACAGGCGTACAGACAGGCGTACAGACAGGCGTACAGACAGTCGTATAGACAGGCGTACAGACAGGCGTACAGACAGGCGTACAGACAGGCGTACAGACAGGCGTACAGACAGGCGTACAGACAGGCGTACAGATAGGCGTACAGACAGGCGTACAGACAGGCTTACAGACAGGCGTACAGACAGGCGTACAGACAGGCGTACAGACAGGCGTACAGACAGGCGTACAGACAGGCGTACAGACAGGCGTACAGACAGGCGTACAGAAAGGCGTTCAGAAAGGCGTACAGACAGGCGTACGACAGGCGTACAGACAGGCGTATAGACAGGCGAACAGACAGGCGTACAGACAGGCGTACAGACAGGCGTACAGACAGGCGTACAGACAGGCGTACACACAGGCGTACAGACAGGCTTACAGACAGGCGTACAGACAGGCGTACAGACAGGCGTACAGACAGTCGCACAGACAGGCGTAAAGACAGTCGTACAGACAGGCGTACAGACACGCGTACAGACAGTCGTACAGACAGGCGTACAGACAGGCGTACAGACAGGCGTACAGACAGGCGTACAGACAGGCGTCCAGACAGGCGTACAGACAGGCGTACAGACAGGCGTACAGACCGGCGTACAGACCGGCGTACAGACCGGCGTACAGACCGGCGTACAGACCGGCGTACAGACCGGCGTATAGACCGGCGTACAGACCAGCGTACAGACAGGCGTACAGACAGGCGTACAGACAGTCGTACAGACAGGCGTACAGACAGTCGTACAGACAGGCGTACAGACAGGCGTACAGAAAGGCGTACAGACAGGCGTACAGACAGGCGTCCAGACAGGCATACAGACAGGCGTACAGACAGGCGTACAGACAGGCGTACAGACAGACGTACAGACAGGCGTACAGACAGGCGTACAGACAGGCGTACAGACAGGCGTACAGACAGGCGTACAGACAGGCGTACAGACAGGCGTACAGACAGGCGTCCAGACAGGCGTACAGACAGGAGAACAGACAGGCGTACAGACAGGCGTACAGACAGGCGTACAGACAGGCGTACAGACAGGCGTACAGACAGGCGTACAGACACGCGTACAGACAGGCGTACAGACACGCGTACACACAGGCGTACAGACAGGCGTACAGACAGGCGTACAGACAGGCGTACAGACAGGCGTACAGACAGGCATACAGACAGGCGTACAGACAGGCGTACAGACAGGCGTACAGACAGGCGTACAGACAGGCGTACAGACAGTCGTATAGACAGGCGTATAGACAGGCGTACAGACAGGCGTACAGCCAGGCGTACAGACAGGCGTACAGCCAGGCGTACAGACAGACGTACAGACAGGCGTACAGATAGGCGTACAGACAGGCGTACAGACAGGCGTACAGACAGGCGTACAGACAGTCGTATAGACAGGCGTACAGACAGGCGTACAGACAGGCGTACAGACAGGCGTACAGACAGGCGTACAGGCAGGCGTACAGACAGGCGTACAGATAGGCGTACAGACAGGCGTACAGACAGGCGTACAGACAGGCGTACAGACAGGCGTACAGACAGGCGTACAGACAGGCGTACAGACAGGCGTACAGACAGGCGTACAGACAGGCGTACAGACAGGCGTACAGACAGGCGTACAGACAGGCGTACAGAAAGGCGTTCAGAAAGGCGTACAGACAGGCGTACAGACAGGCGTACAGACAGGCGTACAGACAGGCGTACTGACAGGCGTACAGACAGGCGTACAGACAGGCGTACAGAAAGGCGTACAGACAGGCGTACACACAGGCGTACAGACAGGCGTACAGACAGGCGTACAGACAGGCGTATAGACAGGCGAACAGACAGGCGTACAGACAGGCGTACAGACAGGCGTACAGACAGGCGTACAGACAGGCGTACACACAGGCGTACAGACAGGCTTACAGACAGGCGTACAGACAGGCGTACAGACAGGCGTACAGACAGTCGTATAGACAGGCGTACAGACAGGCGTACAGACAGGCGTACAGACAGGCGTACAGACAGGCGTACAGACAGGCGTACAGACAGGCGTACAGACAGGCGTACAGACAGGCGTACAGACAGTCGTATAGACAGGCGTACAGACAGGCGTACAGACAGGCGTACAGACAGGCGTACAGACAGGCGTACAGACAGGCGTACAGACAGGCGTACAGATAGGCGTACAGACAGGCGTACAGACAGGCTTACAGACAGGCGTACAGACAGGCGTACAGACAGGCGTACAGACAGGCGTACAGACAGGCGTACAGACAGGCGTACAGAAAGGCGTTCAGAAAGGCGTACAGACAGGCGTACGACAGGCGTACAGACAGGCGTATAGACAGGCGAACAGACAGGCGTACAGACAGGCGTACAGACAGGCGTACAGACAGGCGTACAGACAGGCGTACACACAGGCGTACAGACAGGCTTACAGACAGGCGTACAGACAGGCGTACAGACAGGCGTACAGACAGTCGTATAGACAGGCGTACAGACAGGCGTACAGACAGGCGTACAGACAGGCGTACAGACAGGCGTACAGACAGGCGTACAGACAGGCGTACAGACAGTCGTATAGACAGGCGTACAGACAGGCGTACAGACAGGCGTACAGACAGGCGTACAGACAGGCGTACAGACAGGCGTACAGACAGGCGTACAGATAGGCGTACAGACAGGCGTACAGACAGGCGTACAGACAGGCTTACAGACAGGCGTACAGACAGGCGTACAGACAGGCGTACAGACAGGCGTACAGACAGGCGTACAGACAGGCGTACAGACAGGCGTACAAAAAGGCGTTCAGAAAGGCGTACAGACAGGCGTACACACAGGCGTACAGACAGGCGTACAGACAGGCGTACAGACAGGCGTATAGACAGGCGAACAGACAGGCGTACAGACAGGCGTACAGACAGGCGTACAGACAGGCGTACACACAGGCGTACAGACAGGCTTACAGACAGGCGTACAGACAGGCGTACAGACAGGCGTACAGACAGTCGTATAGACAGGCGTACAGACAGGCGTACAGACAGGCGTACAGACAGGCGTACAGACAGGCGTACAGACAGGCGTACAGACAGGCGTACAGACAGGCGTACAGACAGGCGTACAGACTGGCGTACAGAAAGGCGTTCAGAAAGTCGTACAGACAGGCGTACAGACAGGCGTACAGACAGGCGTACAGACAGGCGTACTGACAGGCGTACAGACAGGCGTACAGACAGGCGTACAGACAGGCGTACAGACAGGCGTACACACAGGCGTACACACAGGCGTACACACAGGCGTACACACAGGCGTACAGACAGGCTTACAGACCGGCGTCCAGACCGGCGTACAGACCGGCGTACAGACCGGCGTACAGACCGGCGTACAGACCGGCGTACAGACCAGCGTACAGACAGGCGTACAGACAGGCGTACAGACAGTCGTACAGACAGGCGTACAGACAGGCGTACAGACAGGCGTACAGACAGGCGTACAGACAGGCGTACAGACAGGCGTACAGACAGGGGTACAGACAGGGGTACAGACAGGGGTACAGACAGGCGTACAGACAGGCGTACAGACAGGCGTACAGACAGGCGTACAGACAGGCGTACAGACAGGCGTCCAGACAGGCATACAGACAGGCGTACAGACAGGCGTACAGACAGGCGTACAGACAGGCGTACAGACAGGCGTACAGACAGACGTGCAGACAGGCGTACAGACAGGCGTACAGACAGGCGTACAGAAAGGCGTACAGACAGGCGTACAGACAGGCGTCCAGACAGGCATACAGACAGGCGTACAGACAGGCGTACAGACAGGCGTACAGACAGACGTACAGACAGGCGTACAGACAGGCGTACAGACAGGCGTACAGACAGGCGTACAGACAGGCGTACAGACCGGCGTACAGACCGGCGTACAGACCGGCGTACCGACCGGCGTACAGACCGGCGTACAGACCGGCGTACAGACCGGCGTACAGACAGGCGTAGAGACAGGCGTACAGACAGGCGTACAGAGAGGCGTACAGACAGGCGTACAGACAGTCGTACAGACAGGCGTACAGACAGGCGTACAGAGAGGCGTACAGACAGGCGTCCAGACAGGCGTACAGACAGGCGTACAGTCAGGCGTACAGACCGGCGTACATACCGGCGTACAGAAAGGCGTTCAGAAAGGCGTACAGACAGGCGTACAGACAGGCGTACAGACAGGCGTACAGACAGGCGTACTGACAGGCGTACAGACAGGCGTACAGACAGGCGTACAGACAGGCGTACACACAGGCGTACACACAGGCGTACACACAGGCGTACACACAGGCGTACAGACAGGCGTACAGACCGGCGTCCAGACCGGCGTACAGACCGGCGTACAGACCGGCGTACAGACCGGCGTACAGACCGGCGTACAGACCAGCGTACAGACAGGCGTACAGACAGGCGTACAGACAGTCGTACAGACAGGCGTACAGACAGGCGTACAGACAGGCGTACAGGCAGGCGTACAGGCAGGCGTACAGACAGGCGTACAGACAGGGGTACAGACAGGGGTACAGACAGGGGTACAGACAGGCGTACAGACAGGCGTACAGACAGACGTACAGACAGGCGTACAGACAGGCGTACAGACAGGCGTCCAGACAGGCATACAGACAGGCGTACAGACAGGCGTACAGACAGGCGTACAGACAGACGTGCAGACAGGCGTACAGACAGGCGTACAGAAAGGCGTACAGACAGGCGTACAGACAGGCGTCCAGACAGGCATACAGACAGGCGTACAGACAGGCGTACAGACAGGCGTACAGACAGACGTACAGACAGGCGTACAGACAGGCGTACAGACAGGCGTACAGACAGGCGTACAGACAGGCGTACAGACCGGCGAACAGACCGGCGTACAGACCGGCGTACCGGCCGGCGTACAGACCGGCGTACAGACCGGCGTACAGACCGGCGTACAGACAGGCGTAGAGACAGGCGTACAGACAGGCGTACAGAGAGGCGTACAGACAGGCGTACAGACAGTCGTACAGACAGGCGTACAGACAGGCGTACAGAGAGGCGTACAGACACGCGTACAGACACGCGTACAGACAGTCGTACAGACAGGCGTACAGACAGGCGTACACACAGGCGTACAGACAGGCGTCCAGACAGACGTACAGACAGGCGTACAGACAGGCGTCCAGACAGGCGTACAGACAGGCGTACAGTCAGGCGTACAGACCGGCGTACATACCGGCGTACAGACCGGCGTACAGACCGGCGTACAGGCCGGCGTACAGGCCGGCGTACTGACAGGCGTACAGACAGGCGTACAGACAGGCGTACAGAAAGGCGTACAGAAAGGCGTACAGACAGGCGTACACACAGGCGTACAGACAGGCGTACAGACAGGCGTATAGATAGGCGAACAGACAGGCGTACAGACAGGCGTACAGACAGGCGTACAGACAGGCGTACAGACAGGCGTACACACAGGCGTACAGACAGGCTTACAGACAGGCGTGCAGACAGGCGTACAGACAGGCGTACAGACAGTCGTATAGACAGGCGTACAGACAGTCGTATAGACAGGCGTACAGACAGGCGTACAGACAGGCGTACAGACAGGCGTACAGACAGGCGTACAGACAGGCGTACAGACAGGCGTACAGACAGTCGTACAGACAGTCGTATAGACAGGCGTACAGACAGGCGTACAGACAGGCGTACAGACAGGCGTACAGACAGGCGTACAGACAGGCGTACAGATAGGCGTACAGACAGGCGTACAGACAGGCGTACAGACAGGCGTACAGACAGGCGTACAGACAGGCGTACAGAGAGGCGTACAGACAGGCGTACAGACAGGCGTACAGACAGGCGTACAGACAGGCGTACAGACAGGCGTACAGACAGGCGTACAGACAGGCGTACAGACAGGCGTACAGACTGGCGTACAGACTGGCGTACGGACAGGCGTACGGACAGGCGTACAGACAGGCGTACAGACAGGCGTACAGACTAGCGTACAGGCAGGCGTACAGACAGGCGTACAGACAGGCGTACAGACAGGCGTACAGACAGGCGTACAGACAGGCGTACACACAGGCGTACAGACAGGCGTACAGACAGGCGTACGCACAGGCGTACAGACAGGCGTACAGACAGGCGTACAGACAGGCGTACAGACAGGCGTACAGACAGGCGTACAGACAGGCATATAGACAGGCGTACTGACAGGCGTACAGACAGGCGTACAGACAGGCGTACAGACAGTCGTATAGACAGGCATATAGACAGGCGTACTGACAGGCGTACAGACAGGCGTACAGACAGGCGTACAGACAGGCGTACAGACAGGCGTACAGACAGGCGTACAGACAGGCGTACAGACAGGCGTACAGACAGGCGTACAGACAGTCATACAGACAGGCGTACAGACAGGCGTACAGACAGGCGTACAGACAGGCGTACAGACAGGCGTACAGACAGGCGTACAGACAGGCGTACAGACAGGCGTACAGGCAGGCGTACAGACAGTCGAACAGACAGGCGTACAGACAGGCGTACAGACAGGCGTACAGACAGGCGTACAGACAGGCGTACAGACAGGCGTGCAGACAGGCGTACAGACAGGCGTACAGGCAGGCGTACAGACAGGCGTACAGACAGGCGTACAGGCAGGCGTACAGGCAGGCGTACAGGCAGGCGTACAGACAGGCGTACAGACAGGCGTACAGACAGGCGTACAGGCAGGCGTACAGGCAAGCGTACAGGCAGGCGTACAGACAGGCGTACAGACAGGCGTACAGACAGGCGTACAGACAGGCGTATAGACAGGCGTACAGACAGGCGTACAGACAGGCGTACAGACAGGCGTACAGACAGGCGTACAGACAGGCGTACAGAGAGGCGTACAGACAGGCGTACAGACAGGCGTACAGACAGGCATACAGATAGTCGTACAGACAGGCGTACAGACAGGCGTACAGACAGTCGTATAGACAGGCGTACAGACAGGCGTAAAGACAGGCGTACAGACAGGCGTACAGACAGGCGTACAGACAGGCGTACAGACAGGCGTACAGACAGGCGTACAGACAGGCGTACAGACAGGCGTACAGACAGGCGTACAGACAGGCGTACAGACAGGCGTACAGACAGGCGTACAGACAGGCGTACAGACAGGCGTACAGACAGGCGTACAGACAGGCGTACAGACAGGCGTACAGACAGGCGTACAGACAGGCGTACAGACAGGCGTACAGACAGGCGTACAGACAGGCGTACAGGCAGGCGTACAGGCAGGCGTACAGACAGGCGTACAGACAGTCGTACAGACAGGCGTACAGACAGGCGTACAGACAGGCGTACAGACAGGCGTACAGACAGGCGTACAGACAGGCGTACAGACAGGCGTACAGACAGGCGTACAGGCAGGCGTACAGACGGGCGTACAGACAGGCGTACAGACAGGCGTACAGGCAGACGTACAGACAGGCGTACAGACAGGCGTACAGACAGGCGTACAGACAGGTGTACAGACAGGCGTACAGACAGGCGTACAGACATGCGTACAGACAGGCGTACAGACAGGCGTACAGACAGGCGTACAGACAGACGTACAGACAGGCGTACAGACAGGCGTACAGACAGGCGTACAGACAGGCGTACAGACAGGCGTACAGACGGCGTACAGATAGGCGTACAGACAGGCGTACAGACAGGCGTACAGACAGGCGTACGGGCAGGCGTACGGACTGTCGTACGGACAGGCGTACGGACAGGCGTACAGACAGGCGTACAGACAGGCGTACAGACAGGCGTACAGACAGGCGTACAAACAGGCGTACAGACAGACGTACAGACAGGCGTACAGACAGGCGTACAGACAGGCGTACAGACAGGCGTACAGACAGGCGTACAGACAGGCGTACAGACAGGCGTACAGACAGGCGTACAGACAGGCGTACAGACAGGCGTACAGACAGGCGTACAGACAGGCGTACAGACAGGCGTACAGACAGGCGTACAGACAGGCGTACAGACAGGCGTACAGACAGGCGTACAGACAGGCGTACAGACAGGCGTACAGACAGACGTACAGACAGGCGTACAGACAGGCGTACAGACAGACGTACAGACAGGCGTACAGACAGGCGTACAGACAGGCGTACAGACAGGCGTACAGACAGGCGTACAGACAGGCGTACAGACAGGCGTACAGACAGGCGTACAGACAGGCGTACAGACAGGCGTACAGACAGGCGTACAGACAGGCGTACAGACAGGCGTACAGACAGGCGTACAGACAGGCGTACAGACAGGCGTACAGACAGGCGTACAGACAGGCGTACAGGCAGGCGTACAGACAGGCGTACAGACAGTCGTACAGACAGGCGTACAGACAGGCGTACAGACAGGCGTACAGACAGGCGTACAGACAGGCGTACAGACAGGCGTACAGACAGGCGTACAGACAGGCGTACAGGCAGGCGTACAGACGGGCGTACAGACAGGCGTACAGACAGGCGTACAGACAGTCGTACAGGCAGACGTACAGACAGGCGTACAGACAGGCGTACAGACAGGCGTACAGACAGGTGTACAGACAGGCGTACAGACAGGCGTACAGACAGGCGTACAGACAGGCGTACAGACAGGCGTACAGACAGGCGTACAGACAGACGTACAGACAGGCGTACAGACAGGCGTACAGACAGGCGTACAGACAGGCGTACAGACAGGCGTACAGACGGCGTATAGATAGGCGTACAGACAGGCGTACAGACAGGCGTACAGACAGGCGTACGGGCAGGCGTACGGACTGTCGTACGGACAGGCGTACGGACAGGCGTACAGACAGGCGTACAGACAGGCGTACAGACAGGCGTACAGACAGGCGTACAGACAGGCGTACAGACAGACGTACAGACAGGCGTACAGACAGGCGTACAGACAGGCGTACAGACAGGCGTACAGACAGGCGTACAGACAGGCGTACAGACAGGCGTACAGACAGGCGTACAGACAGGCGTACAGACAGGCGTACAGACAGGCGTACAGACAGGCATACAGACAGGCGTACAGACAGGCGTACAGACAGGCGTACAGACAGGCGTACAGACAGGCGTACAGACAGGCGTACAGGCAGGCATACAGGCAGGCGTACAGACAGGCGTACAGACAAGCGTACACACAGGCGTACAGAAAGGCGTACAGACAGGCGTACAGACAGGCGTACAGACAGGCGTACAGACAGGCGTACAGACAGGCGTACAGACAGGCGTACAGACAGGCGTACACACAGGCGTACAGACAGGCGTACAGACAGGCGTACAGACAGGCGTACAGACAGGCGTACAGACAGGCGTACAGACAGGCGTACAGACAGGCGTACAGACAGGCGTACAGACAGGCGTATAGACAGGCGTACAGACATGCGTACTGACAGGCGTACAGACAGGCGTACAGACAGGCGTACAGACAGTCGTATAGAAAGGCGTACAGACAGGCGTACAGACAGGCGTACAGACAGGCGTACAGACAGGCGTACAGACAGGCGTACAGACAGGCGTACAGACAGGCGTACAGACAGGCGTACAGACAGGCGTACAGACAGGCGTACAGACAGGCGTACAGACAGGCGTACAGACAGGCGTACAGACAGGCGTACAGACAGGCGTACAGGCAGGCGTACAGACAGGCGTACAGACAGTCGTACAGACAGGCGTACAGACAGGCGTACAGACAGGCGTACAGACAGGCGTACACACAGGCGTACAGACAGGCGTACAGACAGGCGTACAGACAGGCGTACAGGCAGGCGTACAGACAGGCGTACAGACAGGCGTACAGACAGGCGTACAGACAGTCGTACAGGCAACTTACAGACAGGCGTACAGACAGGCGTACAGACAGGTGTACAGACAGGCGTACAGACAGGCGTACAGACAGGCGTACAGACAGGCGTACAGACAGACGTACAGACAGGCGTACAGACAGGCGTACAGACAGGCGTACAGACAGGCGTACAGACAGGCGTACAGACAGGCGTACAGACAGGCGTGCAGACGGCGTACAGATAGGCGTACAGACAGGCGTACAGACAGGCGTACAGACAGGCGTACGGACAGGCGTACGGACTGTCGTACGGACTGTCGTACGGACAGGCGTACGGACAGGCGTACAGACAGGCGTACAGACAGGCGTACAGACAGGCGTACAGACAGGCGTACAGACAGGCGTACAAACAGACGTACAGACAGGCGTACAGACAGGCGTACAGACAGGCGTACAGACAGGCGTACAGACAGGCGTACAGACAGGCGTACAGACAGGCGTACAGACAGGCGTACAGACAGGCGTACAGACAGGCGTACAGGCAGGCGTACAGACGGGCGTACAGACAGGCGTACAGACAGGCGTACAGACAGTCGTACAGGCAGACGTACAGACAGGCGTACAGACAGGCGTACAGACAGGCGTACAGACAGGTGTACAGACAGGCGTACAGACAGGCGTACATACAGGCGTACAGACACGCGTACAGACAGTCGTACAGACAGGCGTACAGACAGGCGTACAGACAGGCGTACAGACAGACGTACAGACAGGCGTACAGACAGGCGTACAGACAGGCGTCCAGACAGGCGTACAGACAGGCGTACAGACAGGCGTACAGACCGGCGTACATACCGGCGTACAGACCGGCGTACAGACCGGCGTACAGACCGGCGTACAGACCGGCGTACAGACCGGCGTACAGACCAGCGTACAGACAGGCGTACAGACAGGCGTAAAGACAGTCGTACAGACAGGCGTACAGACAGTCGTACAGACAGGCGTACAGACACGCGTACAGACAGTCGTACAGACAGGCGTACAGACAGGCGTACAGACAGGCGTACAGACAGGCGTACAGACAGGCGTACAGACAGGCGTCCAGACAGGCGTACAGACAAGCGTACAGACAGGCGTACAGACCGGCGTACAGACCGGCGTACAGACCGGCGTACAGACCGGCGTACAGACCGGCGTACAGACCGGCTTACAGACCGGCGTACAGACCAGCGTACAGACAGGCGTACAGACAGTCGTACAGACAGGCGTACAGACAGTCGTACAGACAGGCGTACAGACAGGCGTACAGACAGGCGTACAGACAGGCGTACAGACAGGGGTACAGACAGGGGTACAGACAGGCGTACAGACAGGCGTACAGACAGGCGTACAGACAGGCGTACAGACAGGCGTACAGACAGGCGTCCAGACAGGCATACAGACAGGCGTACAGACAGGCGTACAGACAGGCGTACAGACAGGCGTACAAACAGGCGTACAGACAGGCGTACAGACAAGCGTACAGACAGGCGTACAGACAGGCGTACAGACAGGCGTACAGACAGGCGTACAGACAGGCGTACAGACAGGTATTCAGACAGGCGTACAGACAGGCGTACAGACAGGCGTACAGACAGGCGTACAGACGGGCGTACAGACGGGCGTACAGACGGGCGTACAGACGGGCGTACAGACAGGCGTACAGACAGGCGTACAGACAGGCATACAGACCAGCGTACAGACAGGCGTACAGACAGGCGTACAGACAGGCGTACAGACAGTCGTACAGACAGGCGTACTGACAGGCGTACAGACAGGCGTACAGACAGGCGTACAGACAGGCGTACAGACAGGCGTACAGACAGGCGTACAGACAGGCGTACAGACAGGCGTACAGACAGGCGTACAAACAGGCGTACAGACAGGCGTACAGACAGGCGTACAGACAGGCGTACAGCCAGGCATACAGACAGGCGTACAGACAGGCGTACAGACAGGCGTACAGACAGGCGTACAGACAGGCGTACAGACAGGCGTACAGACAGGCGTACAGACATGCGTACAGACAGGCGTACAGACAGGCGTACAGACAGGCGTACAGACAGGCGTACAGACAGGCGTACAGACAGGCGTACAGACAGGCGTACAGACAGGCGTACAGACAGGCGTACAGACAGACGCACAGACAGGCGTACAGACAGGCGTACAGACCAGCGTACAGACAGGCGTACAGACAGGCGTACAGACAGTCGTACAGACAGGCGTACAGACAGTCGTACAGACAGGCGTATAGACAGGCGTACAGACAGGGGTACAGACAGGGGTACAGACAGGCGTACAGACAGGCGTACAGACAGGCGTACAGACAGGCGTACAGACAGGCGTACAGACAGGCGTACAGACAGGCGTCCAGACAGGCATACAGACAGGCGTACAGACAGGCGTACAGACAGGCGTACAGACAGACGTACAGACAGGCGTACAGACAGGCGTACAGACAGGCGTACAGACAGGCGTACAGACAGGCGTACAGACCGGCGTACAGACCGGCGTACAGACCGGCGTACCGACCGGCGTACAGACCGGCGTACAGACCGGCGTACAGACAGGCGTACAGACAGGCGTACAGACAGGCGTACAGACAGGCGTACAGACAGGCGTACAGACACGCGTACAGACAGTCGTACAGACAGGCGTACAGACAGGCGTACAGACAGGCGTCCAGACAGGCGTACAGACAGGCGTACAGACAGGAGTACAGACAGGCGTACATACCGGCGTACAGACCGGCGTACAGACCGGCGTACAGACCGGCGTACAGACCGGCGTACAGACCGGCGTACAGACCAGCGTACAGACAGGCGTACAGACAGGCGTACAGACAGTCGTACAGACAGGCGTACAGACAGTCGTACAGACACGCGTACAGACAGTCGTACAGACAGGCGTACAGACAGGCGTACAGACAGGCGTACAGACAGGCGTACAGACAGGCGTACAGACAGGCGTACAGACAGGCGTACAGACAGGCGTCCAGACAGGCGTACAGACAGGCGTACAGACAGGCGTACAGACAGGCGTCCAGACAGGCGTACAGACAGGCGTACAGACAGGCGTACAGACCGGCGTACAGATCGGCGTACAGACCGGCGTACAGACCGGCGTACAGACCGGCGTACAGACCGGCGTACAGACCGGCGTACAGACCAGCGTACAGACAGGCGTACAGACAGGCGTACAGACAGTCGTACAGACAGGCGTACAGACAGTCGTACAGACAGGCGTACAGACAGGCGTACAGACAGGCGTACAGACAGGCGTACAGACAGGGGTACAGACAGGGGTACAGACAGGCGTACAGACAGGCGTACAGACAGGCGTACAGACAGGTGTACAGACAGGCGTACAGACAGGCGTCCAGACAGGCATACAGACAGGCGTACAGACAGGCGTACAGACAGGCGTACAGACAGGCGTACAGAGAGGCGTACAGACAGGCGTACAGACAGGCGTACAGACAGGCGTACAGACGGGCGTACAGACAGGCGTCCAGACAGGCGAACAGACAGGCGTACAGACAGGCGTACAGACAGGCGTACAGACAGGCGTACAGACAGGCGTACAGACAGGCGTCCAGACAGGCGATCAGACAGGCGTACAGACAGGCGTACAGACCGGCGTACAGACCGGCGTACAGACCGGCGTACAGACCGGTGTACAGACCGGCGTACAGACCAGCGTACATACAGGCGTACAGACAGGCGTACAGAGAGGCGTACAGACAGGCGTACAGACAGGCGTACAGATAGGCGTACAGACAGGCGTACAGACAGGCGTACAGACAGGCGTACAGACAGGCGTACAGACAGGCGTACAGACAGGCGTACAGACAGGCGTACAGACAGGCGTACAGACAGGCGTACAGAAAGGCGTACAGACAGGCGTACAGAAAGGCGTACAGAAAGGCGTACAGACAGGCGTACAGACAGGCGTACAGACAGGCGTACAGACAGTCGTACAGACAGGCGTACTGACAGGCGTACAGACAGGCGTACAGACAGGCGTACAGACAGGCGTCCAGACAGGCATACAGACAGGCGTACAGACAGGCGTACAGACAGGCGTACAGACAGACGTACAGACAGGCGTACAGACAGGCGTACAGACAGGCGTACAGACAGGCGTACAGACAGGCGTACAGACAGGCGTACCGACCGGCGTACAGACCGGCGTACAGACCGGCGTACAGACCGGCGTACAGACAGGCGTACAGACAGGCGTACAGAGAGGCGTACAGACAGGCGTACAGACAGTCGTACAGACAGGCGTACAGACAGGCGTACAGACAGTCGTACAGACAGGCGTACAGACAGGCGTACATACAGGCGTACAGACACGCGTACAGACAGTCGTACAGACAGGCGTACAGACAGACGTACAGACAGGCGTACAGACAGGCGTACAGACAGGCGTCCAGACAGGCGTACAGACAGGCGTACAGACAGGCGTACAGACCGGCGTACATACCGGCGTACAGACCGGCGTACAGACCGGCGTACAGACCGGCGTACAGACCGGCGTACAGACCGGCGTACAGACCAGCGTACAGACAGGCGTACAGACAGGCGTAAAGACAGTCGTACAGACAGGCGTACAGACAGTCGTACAGACAGGCGTACAGACACGCGTACAGACAGTCGTACAGACAGGCGTACAGACAGGCGTACAGACAGGCGTACAGACAGGCGTACAGACAGGCGTACAGACAGGCGTCCAGACAGGCGTACAGACAAGCGTACAGACAGGCGTACAGACCGGCGTACAGACCGGCGTACAGACCGGCGTACAGACCGGCGTACAGACCGGCGTACAGACCGGCTTACAGACCGGCGTACAGACCAGCGTACAGACAGGCGTACAGACAGTCGTACAGACAGGCGTACAGACAGTCGTACAGACAGGCGTACAGACAGGCGTACAGACAGGCGTACAGACAGGCGTACAGACAGGGGTACAGACAGGGGTACAGACAGGCGTACAGACAGGCGTACAGACAGGCGTACAGACAGGCGTACAGACAGGCGTACAGACAGGCGTCCAGACAGGCATACAGACAGGCGTACAGACAGGCGTACAGACAGGCGTACAGACAGGCGTACAAACAGGCGTACAGACAGGCGTACAGACAGGCGTACACACAGCCGTACAGACAGGCGTACAGACAGGCGTACAGACAGGCGTACAGACAGTCGTACAGACAGGCGTACAGACAGGCGTACAGACAGGCGTACAGACAGGGGTACAGACAAGGGTACAGACAGGCGTACAGACAGGCGTACAGACAGGCGTACAGACAGGCGTACAGACAGGCGTACAGACAGGCGTACAGACAGGCGTCCAGACAGGCATACAGACAGGCGTACAGACAGGCGTACAGACAGGCGTACAGACAGACGTACAGACAGGCGTACAGACAGGCGTACAGACAGGCGTACAGACAGGCGTACAGACAGGCGTACAGACCGGCGTACAGACCGGCGTACAGACCGGCGTACCGACCGGCGTACAGACCGGCGTACAGACCGGCGTACAGACCGGCGTACAGACAGGCGTACAGACAGGCGTACAGACAGGCGTACAGAGAGGCGTACAGACAGGCGTACAGACAGTCGTACAGACAGGCGTACAGACAGGCGTACAGAGAGGCGTACAGACACGCGTACAGACAGTCGTACAGACAGGCGTACAGACAGGCGTACAGACAGACGTACAGACAGGCGTACAGACAGGCGTCCAGACAGGCGTACAGACAGGCGTACAGTCAGGCGTACAGACCGGCGTACATACCGGCGTACAGACCGGCGTACAGACCGGCGTACAGACCGGCGTACAGACCGGCGTACAGGCCGGCGTACAGACCAGCGTACAGACAGGCGTACAGACAGGCGTACAGACAGTCGCACAGACAGGCGTACAGACAGTCGTACAGACAGGCGTACAGACACGCGTACAGACAGTCGCACAGACAGGCGTACAGACAGGCGTACAGACAGGCGTACAGACAGGCGTACAGACAGGCGTACAGAGAGGCGTCCAGACAGGCGTCCAGACAGGCGTACAGACAGGCGTACAGACCGGCGTACAGACCGGCGTACAGACCGGCGTACAGACCGGCGTACAGACCGGCGTACAGACCGGCGTACAGACCGGCGTACAGACCAGCGTACAGACATGCGTACAGACAGGCGTACAGACAGACGTACAGACAGGCGTACAGACAGTCGTACAGACAGGCGTACAGACAGGGGTACAGACAGGGGTACAGACAGGCGTACAGACAGGCGTACAGACAGGCGTACAGACAGGCGTACAGACAGGCGTACAGACAGGCGTACAGACAGGCGTACAGACAGGCGTACAGACAGGCGTACAGACAGGCGTCCAGACAGGCGTCCAGACAGGCGTACAGACAGGCGTACAGACAGGCGTACAGACCGGCGTACAGACCGGCGTACAGACCGGCGTACAGACCGGCGTACAGACCGGCGTACAGACCGGCGTACAGACCGGCGTACAGACCAGCGTACAGACAGGCGTTCAGACAGGCGTACAGACAGTCGTACAGACAGGCGTACAGACAGGCGTACAGACAGGCGTACAGACAGGCGTACAGACAGGCGTACAGGCAGGCGTACAGACAGGGGTACAGACAGGGGTACAGACAGGCGTACAGACAGTCGTACAGACAGGCGTACAGACAGGCGTACAGACAGGCGTCCAGACAGGCATACAGACAGGCGTACAGACAGGCGTACAGACAGGCGTACAGACAGACGTACAGACAGGCGTACAGACAGGCGTACAGAAAGGCGTACAGACCGGCGTACAGACCGGCGTACAGACCGGCGTACAGACCGGCGTACAGGCCGGCGTACAGACCAGCGTACAGACAGGCGTACAGACAGGCGTACAGACAGTCGCACAGACAGGCGTAAAGACAGTCGTACAGACAGGCGTACAGACACGCGTACAGACAGTCGTACAGACAGGCGTACAGACAGGCGTACAGACAGGCGTACAGACAGGCGTACAGACAGGCGTCCAGACAGGCGTACAGACAGGCGTACAGACAGGCGTACAGACCGGCGTACAGACCGGCGTACAGACCGGCGTACAGACCGGCGTACAGACCGGCGTATAGACCGGCGTACAGACCAGCGTACAGACAGGCGTACAGACAGGCGTACAGACAGTCGTACAGACAGGCGTACAGACAGTCGTACAGACAGGCGTACAGACAGGCGTACAGAAAGGCGTACAGACAGGCGTACAGACAGGCGTCCAGACAGGCATACAGACAGGCGTACAGACAGGCGTACAGACAGGCGTACAGACAGACGTACAGACAGGCGTACAGACAGGCGTACAGACAGGCGTACAGACAGGCGTACAGACAGGCGTACAGACAGGCGTACAGACAGGCGTACAGACAGGCGTCCAGACAGGCGTACAGACAGGAGAACAGACAGGCGTACAGACAGGCGTACAGACAGGCGTACAGACAGGCGTACAGACAGGCGTACAGACAGGCGTACAGACACGCGTACAGACAGGCGTACAGACACGCGTACACACAGGCGTACAGACAGGCGTACAGACAGGCGTACAGACAGGCGTACAGACAGGCGTACAGACAGGCATACAGACAGGCGTACAGACAGGCGTACAGACAGGCGTACAGACAGGCGTACAGACAGGCGTACAGACAGGCGTACAGACAGTCGTATAGACAGGCGTATAGACAGGCGTACAGACAGGCGTACAGCCAGGCGTACAGACAGGCGTACAGCCAGGCGTACAGACAGACGTACAGACAGGCGTACAGATAGGCGTACAGACAGGCGTACAGACAGGCGTACAGACAGGCGTACAGACAGTCGTATAGACAGGCGTACAGACAGGCGTACAGACAGGCGTACAGACAGGCGTACAGACAGGCGTACAGGCAGGCGTACAGACAGGCGTACAGATAGGCGTACAGACAGGCGTACAGACAGGCGTACAGACAGGCGTACAGACAGGCGTACAGACAGGCGTACAGACAGGCGTACAGACAGGCGTACAGACAGGCGTACAGACAGGCGTACAGACAGGCGTACAGACAGGCGTACAGACAGGCGTACAGAAAGGCGTTCAGAAAGGCGTACAGACAGGCGTACAGACAGGCGTACAGACAGGCGTACAGACAGGCGTACTGACAGGCGTACAGACAGGCGTACAGACAGGCGTACAGACAGGCGTATAGACAGGCGAACAGACAGGCGTACAGACAGGCGTACAGACAGGCGTACAGACAGGCGTACAGACAGGCGTACACACAGGCGTACAGACAGGCTTACAGACAGGCGTACAGACAGGCGTACAGACAGTCGTATAGACAGGCGTACAGACAGGCGTACAGACAGGCGTACAGACAGGCGTACAGACAGGCGTACAGACAGGCGTACAGACAGGCGTACAGACAGGCGTATAGACAGGCGAACAGACAGGCGTACAGACAGGCGTACAGACAGGCGTACAGACAGGCGTACAGACAGGCGTATAGACAGGCGAACAGACAGGCGTACAGAAAGGCGTACAGACAGGCGTACAGACAGGCTTACAGACAGGCGTACAGACAGGCGTACAGACAGTCGTATAGACAGGCGTACAGACAGGCGTACAGACAGGCGTACAGACAGGCGTACAGACAGGCGTATAGACAGGCGAACAGACAGGCGTACAGACAGGCGTACAGACAGGCGTACAGACAGGCGTACAGACAGGCGTACACACAGGCGTACAGACAGGCTTACAGACAGGCGTACAGACAGGCGTACAGACAGTCGTATAGACAGGCGTACAGACAGGCGTACACACAGGCGTACAGACAGGCGTACAGACAGGCGTACAGACAGGCGTATAGACAGGCGAACAGACAGGCGTACAGACAGGCGTACAGACAGGCGTACAGACAGGCGTACAGACAGGCGTACACACAGGCGTACAGACAGGCTTACAGACAGGCGTACAGACAGGCGTACAGACAGTCGTATAGACAGGCGTACAGACAGGCGTACAGACAGGCGTACAGACAGGCGTACAGACAGGCGTACAGACAGGCGTACAGACAGGCGTACAGACAGGCGTACAGACAGTCGTATAGACAGGCGTACAGACAGGCGTACAGACAGGCGTACAGACAGGCGTACAGACAGGCGTACAGACAGGCGTACAGACAGGCGTACAGATAGGCGTACAGACAGGCGTACAGACAGGCTTACAGACAGGCGTACAGACAGGCGTACAGACAGGCGTACAGACAGGCGTACAGACAGGCGTACAGACAGGCGTACAGACAGGCGTACAGACAGGCGTACAGAAAGGCGTTCAGAAAGGCGTACAGACAGGCGTACGACAGGCGTACAGACAGGCGTATAGACAGGCGAACAGACAGGCGTACAGACAGGCGTACAGACAGGCGTACAGACAGGCGTACAGACAGGCGTACACACAGGCGTACAGACAGGCTTACAGACAGGCGTACAGACAGGCGTACAGACAGGCGTACAGACAGTCGCACAGACAGGCGTAAAGACAGTCGTACAGACAGGCGTACAGACACGCGTACAGACAGTCGTACAGACAGGCGTACAGACAGGCGTACAGACAGGCGTACAGACAGGCGTACAGACAGGCGTCCAGACAGGCGTACAGACAGGCGTACAGACAGGCGTACAGACCGGCGTACAGACCGGCGTACAGACCGGCGTACAGACCGGCGTACAGACCGGCGTACAGACCGGCGTATAGACCGGCGTACAGACCAGCGTACAGACAGGCGTACAGACAGGCGTACAGACAGTCGTACAGACAGGCGTACAGACAGTCGTACAGACAGGCGTACAGACAGGCGTACAGAAAGGCGTACAGACAGGCGTACAGACAGGCGTCCAGACAGGCATACAGACAGGCGTACAGACAGGCGTACAGACAGACGTACAGACAGGCGTACAGACAGGCGTACAGACAGGCGTACAGACAGGCGTACAGACAGGCGTACAGACAGGCGTACAGACAGGCGTACAGACAGGCGTCCAGACAGGCGTACAGACAGGAGAACAGACAGGCGTACAGACAGGCGTACAGACAGGCGTACAGACAGGCGTACAGACAGGCGTACAGACAGGCGTACAGACAGGCGTACAGACACGCGTACAGACAGGCGTACAGACACGCGTACACACAGGCGTACAGACAGGCGTACAGACAGGCGTACAGACAGGCGTACAGACAGGCGTACAGACAGGCATACAGACAGGCGTACAGACAGGCGTACAGACAGGCGTACAGACAGGCGTACAGACAGGCGTACAGACAGTCGTATAGACAGGCGTATAGACAGGCGTACAGACAGGCGTACAGCCAGGCGTACAGACAGGCGTACAGCCAGGCGTACAGACAGACGTACAGACAGGCGTACAGATAGGCGTACAGACAGGCGTACAGACAGGCGTACAGACAGGCGTACAGACAGTCGTATAGACAGGCGTACAGACAGGCGTACAGACAGGCGTACAGACAGGCGTACAGACAGGCGTACAGGCAGGCGTACAGACAGGCGTACAGATAGGCGTACAGACAGGCGTACAGACAGGCGTACAGACAGGCGTACAGACAGGCGTACAGACAGGCGTACAGACAGGCGTACAGACAGGCGTACAGACTGGCGTACAGACAGGCGTACAGACAGGCGTACAGACAGGCGTACAGACAGGCGTACAGAAAGGCGTTCAGAAAGGCGTACAGACAGGCGTACAGACAGGCGTACAGACAGGCGTACAGACAGGCGTACTGACAGGCGTACAGACAGGCGTACAGACAGGCGTACAGAAAGGCGTACAGACAGGCGTACACACAGGCGTACAGACAGGCGTACAGACAGGCGTACAGACAGGCGTATAGACAGGCGAACAGACAGGCGTACAGACAGGCGTACAGACAGGCGTACAGACAGGCGTACAGACAGGCGTACACACAGGCGTACAGACAGGCTTACAGACAGGCGTACAGACAGGCGTACAGACAGGCGTACAGACAGTCGTATAGACAGGCGTACAGACAGGCGTACAGACAGGCGTACAGACAGGCGTACAGACAGGCGTACAGACAGGCGTACAGACAGGCGTACAGACAGGCGTACAGACAGTCGTATAGACAGGCGTACAGACAGGCGTACAGACAGGCGTACAGACAGGCGTACAGACAGGCGTACAGACAGGCGTACAGACAGGCGTACAGATAGGCGTACAGACAGGCGTACAGACAGGCTTACAGACAGGCGTACAGACAGGCGTACAGACAGGCGTACAGACAGGCGTACAGACAGGCGTACAGACAGGCGTACAGAAAGGCGTTCAGAAAGGCGTACAGACAGGCGTACGACAGGCGTACAGACAGGCGTATAGACAGGCGAACAGACAGGCGTACAGACAGGCGTACAGACAGGCGTACAGACAGGCGTACAGACAGGCGTACACACAGGCGTACAGACAGGCTTACAGACAGGCGTACAGACAGGCGTACAGACAGGCGTACAGACAGTCGTATAGACAGGCGTACAGACAGGCGTACAGACAGGCGTACAGACAGGCGTACAGACAGGCGTACAGACAGGCGTACAGACAGGCGTACAGACAGTCGTATAGACAGGCGTACAGACAGGCGTACAGACAGGCGTACAGACAGGCGTACAGACAGGCGTACAGACAGGCGTACAGACAGGCGTACAGATAGGCGTACAGACAGGCGTACAGACAGGCGTACAGACAGGCTTACAGACAGGCGTACAGACAGGCGTACAGACAGGCGTACAGACAGGCGTACAGACAGGCGTACAGACAGGCGTACAGACAGGCGTACAAAAAGGCGTTCAGAAAGGCGTACAGACAGGCGTACACACAGGCGTACAGACAGGCGTACAGACAGGCGTACAGACAGGCGTATAGACAGGCGAACAGACAGGCGTACAGACAGGCGTACAGACAGGCGTACAGACAGGCGTACACACAGGCGTACAGACAGGCTTACAGACAGGCGTACAGACAGGCGTACAGACAGGCGTACAGACAGTCGTATAGACAGGCGTACAGACAGGCGTACAGACAGGCGTACAGACAGGCGTACAGACAGGCGTACAGACAGGCGTACAGACAGGCGTACAGACAGGCGTACAGACAGGCGTACAGACTGGCGTACAGAAAGGCGTTCAGAAAGTCGTACAGACAGGCGTACAGACAGGCGTACAGACAGGCGTACAGACAGGCGTACTGACAGGCGTACAGACAGGCGTACAGACAGGCGTACAGACAGGCGTACAGACAGGCGTACACACAGGCGTACACACAGGCGTACACACAGGCGTACACACAGGCGTACAGACAGGCTTACAGACCGGCGTCCAGACCGGCGTACAGACCGGCGTACAGACCGGCGTACAGACCGGCGTACAGACCGGCGTACAGACCAGCGTACAGACAGGCGTACAGACAGGCGTACAGACAGTCGTACAGACAGGCGTACAGACAGGCGTACAGACAGGCGTACAGACAGGCGTACAGACAGGCGTACAGACAGGCGTACAGACAGGGGTACAGACAGGGGTACAGACAGGGGTACAGACAGGCGTACAGACAGGCGTACAGACAGGCGTACAGACAGGCGTACAGACAGGCGTACAGACAGGCGTCCAGACAGGCATACAGACAGGCGTACAGACAGGCGTACAGACAGGCGTACAGACAGGCGTACAGACAGGCGTACAGACAGACGTGCAGACAGGCGTACAGACAGGCGTACAGACAGGCGTACAGAAAGGCGTACAGACAGGCGTACAGACAGGCGTCCAGACAGGCATACAGACAGGCGTACAGACAGGCGTACAGACAGGCGTACAGACAGACGTACAGACAGGCGTACAGACAGGCGTACAGACAGGCGTACAGACAGGCGTACAGACAGGCGTACAGACCGGCGTACAGACCGGCGTACAGACCGGCGTACCGACCGGCGTACAGACCGGCGTACAGACCGGCGTACAGACCGGCGTACAGACAGGCGTAGAGACAGGCGTACAGACAGGCGTACAGAGAGGCGTACAGACAGGCGTACAGACAGTCGTACAGACAGGCGTACAGACAGGCGTACAGAGAGGCGTACAGACAGGCGTCCAGACAGGCGTACAGACAGGCGTACAGTCAGGCGTACAGACCGGCGTACATACCGGCGTACAGAAAGGCGTTCAGAAAGGCGTACAGACAGGCGTACAGACAGGCGTACAGACAGGCGTACAGACAGGCGTACTGACAGGCGTACAGACAGGCGTACAGACAGGCGTACAGACAGGCGTACACACAGGCGTACACACAGGCGTACACACAGGCGTACACACAGGCGTACAGACAGGCGTACAGACCGGCGTCCAGACCGGCGTACAGACCGGCGTACAGACCGGCGTACAGACCGGCGTACAGACCGGCGTACAGACCAGCGTACAGACAGGCGTACAGACAGGCGTACAGACAGTCGTACAGACAGGCGTACAGACAGGCGTACAGACAGGCGTACAGGCAGGCGTACAGGCAGGCGTACAGACAGGCGTACAGACAGGGGTACAGACAGGGGTACAGACAGGGGTACAGACAGGCGTACAGACAGGCGTACAGACAGACGTACAGACAGGCGTACAGACAGGCGTACAGACAGGCGTCCAGACAGGCATACAGACAGGCGTACAGACAGGCGTACAGACAGGCGTACAGACAGACGTGCAGACAGGCGTACAGACAGGCGTACAGAAAGGCGTACAGACAGGCGTACAGACAGGCGTCCAGACAGGCATACAGACAGGCGTACAGACAGGCGTACAGACAGGCGTACAGACAGACGTACAGACAGGCGTACAGACAGGCGTACAGACAGGCGTACAGACAGGCGTACAGACAGGCGTACAGACCGGCGAACAGACCGGCGTACAGACCGGCGTACCGGCCGGCGTACAGACCGGCGTACAGACCGGCGTACAGACCGGCGTACAGACAGGCGTAGAGACAGGCGTACAGACAGGCGTACAGAGAGGCGTACAGACAGGCGTACAGACAGTCGTACAGACAGGCGTACAGACAGGCGTACAGAGAGGCGTACAGACACGCGTACAGACACGCGTACAGACAGTCGTACAGACAGGCGTACAGACAGGCGTACACACAGGCGTACAGACAGGCGTCCAGACAGACGTACAGACAGGCGTACAGACAGGCGTCCAGACAGGCGTACAGACAGGCGTACAGTCAGGCGTACAGACCGGCGTACATACCGGCGTACAGACCGGCGTACAGACCGGCGTACAGGCCGGCGTACAGGCCGGCGTACTGACAGGCGTACAGACAGGCGTACAGACAGGCGTACAGAAAGGCGTACAGAAAGGCGTACAGACAGGCGTACACACAGGCGTACAGACAGGCGTACAGACAGGCGTATAGATAGGCGAACAGACAGGCGTACAGACAGGCGTACAGACAGGCGTACAGACAGGCGTACAGACAGGCGTACACACAGGCGTACAGACAGGCTTACAGACAGGCGTACAGACAGGCGTACAGACAGGCGTACAGACAGTCGTATAGACAGGCGTACAGACAGTCGTATAGACAGGCGTACAGACAGGCGTACAGACAGGCGTACAGACAGGCGTACAGACAGGCGTACAGACAGGCGTACAGACAGGCGTACAGACAGTCGTACAGACAGTCGTATAGACAGGCGTACAGACAGGCGTACAGACAGGCGTACAGACAGGCGTACAGACAGGCGTACAGACAGGCGTACAGATAGGCGTACAGACAGGCGTACAGACAGGCGTACAGACAGGCGTACAGACAGGCGTACAGACAGGCGTACAGAGAGGCGTACAGACAGGCGTACAGACAGGCGTACAGACAGGCGTACAGACAGGCGTACAGACAGGCGTACAGACAGGCGTACAGACAGGCGTACAGACAGGCGTACAGACTGGCGTACAGACTGGCGTACGGACAGGCGTACGGACAGGCGTACAGACAGGCGTACAGACAGGCGTACAGACTAGCGTACAGGCAGGCGTACAGACAGGCGTACAGACAGGCGTACAGACAGGCGTACAGACAGGCGTACAGACAGGCGTACACACAGGCGTACAGACAGGCGTACAGACAGGCGTACGCACAGGCGTACAGACAGGCGTACAGACAGGCGTACAGACAGGCGTACAGACAGGCGTACAGACAGGCGTACAGACAGGCATATAGACAGGCGTACTGACAGGCGTACAGACAGGCGTACAGACAGGCGTACAGACAGTCGTATAGACAGGCATATAGACAGGCGTACTGACAGGCGTACAGACAGGCGTACAGACAGGCGTACAGACAGGCGTACAGACAGGCGTACAGACAGGCGTACAGACAGGCGTACAGACAGGCGTACAGACAGGCGTACAGACAGTCATACAGACAGGCGTACAGACAGGCGTACAGACAGGCGTACAGACAGGCGTACAGACAGGCGTACAGACAGGCGTACAGACAGGCGTACAGACAGGCGTACAGGCAGGCGTACAGACAGTCGAACAGACAGGCGTACAGACAGGCGTACAGACAGGCGTACAGACAGGCGTACAGACAGGCGTACAGACAGGCGTGCAGACAGGCGTACAGACAGGCGTACAGGCAGGCGTACAGACAGGCGTACAGACAGGCGTACAGGCAGGCGTACAGGCAGGCGTACAGGCAGGCGTACAGACAGGCGTACAGACAGGCGTACAGACAGGCGTACAGGCAGGCGTACAGGCAGGCGTACAGGCAGGCGTACAGACAGGCGTACAGACAGGCGTACAGACAGGCGTACAGACAGGCGTATAGACAGGCGTACAGACAGGCGTACAGACAGGCGTACAGACAGGCGTACAGACAGGCGTACAGACAGGCGTACAGAGAGGCGTACAGACAGGCGTACAGACAGGCGTACAGACAGGCATACAGATAGTCGTACAGACAGGCGTACAGACAGGCGTACAGACAGTCGTATAGACAGGCGTACAGACAGGCGTAAAGACAGGCGTACAGACAGGCGTACAGACAGGCGTACAGACAGGCGTACAGACAGGCGTACAGACAGGCGTACAGACAGGCGTACAGACAGGCGTACAGACAGGCGTACAGACAGGCGTACAGACAGGCGTACAGACAGGCGTACAGACAGGCGTACAGACAGGCGTACAGACAGGCGTACAGACAGGCGTACAGACAGGCGTACAGACAGGCGTACAGACAGGCGTACAGACAGGCGTACAGACAGGCGTACAGACAGGCGTACAGACAGGCGTACAGACAGGCGTACAGACAGGCGTACAGGCAGGCGTACAGACAGGCGTACAGACAGTCGTACAGACAGGCGTACAGACAGGCGTACAGACAGGCGTACAGACAGGCGTACAGACAGGCGTACAGACAGGCGTACAGACAGGCGTACAGACAGGCGTACAGGCAGGCGTACAGACGGGCGTACAGACAGGCGTACAGACAGGCGTACAGGCAGACGTACAGACAGGCGTACAGACAGGCGTACAGACAGGCGTACAGACAGGTGTACAGACAGGCGTACAGACAGGCGTACAGACATGCGTACAGACAGGCGTACAGACAGGCGTACAGACAGGCGTACAGACAGACGTACAGACAGGCGTACAGACAGGCGTACAGACAGGCGTACAGACAGGCGTACAGACAGGCGTACAGACGGCGTACAGATAGGCGTACAGACAGGCGTACAGACAGGCGTACAGACAGGCGTACGGGCAGGCGTACGGACTGTCGTACGGACAGGCGTACGGACAGGCGTACAGACAGGCGTACAGACAGGCGTACAGACAGGCGTACAGACAGGCGTACAAACAGGCGTACAGACAGACGTACAGACAGGCGTACAGACAGGCGTACAGACAGGCGTACAGACAGGCGTACAGACAGGCGTACAGACAGGCGTACAGACAGGCGTACAGACAGGCGTACAGACAGGCGTACAGACAGGCGTACAGACAGGCGTACAGACAGGCGTACAGACAGGCGTACAGACAGGCGTACAGACAGGCGTACAGACAGGCGTACAGACAGGCGTACAGACAGGCGTACAGACAGGCGTACAGACAGACGTACAGACAGGCGTACAGACAGGCGTACAGACAGACGTACAGACAGGCGTACAGACAGGCGTACAGACAGGCGTACAGACAGGCGTACAGACAGGCGTACAGACAGGCGTACAGACAGGCGTACAGACAGGCGTACAGACAGGCGTACAGACAGGCGTACAGACAGGCGTACAGACAGGCGTACAGACAGGCGTACAGACAGGCGTACAGACAGGCGTACAGACAGGCGTACAGACAGGCGTACAGACAGGCGTACAGGCAGGCGTACAGACAGGCGTACAGACAGTCGTACAGACAGGCGTACAGACAGGCGTACAGACAGGCGTACAGACAGGCGTACAGACAGGCGTACAGACAGGCGTACAGACAGGCGTACAGACAGGCGTACAGGCAGGCGTACAGACGGGCGTACAGACAGGCGTACAGACAGGCGTACAGACAGTCGTACAGGCAGACGTACAGACAGGCGTACAGACAGGCGTACAGACAGGCGTACAGACAGGTGTACAGACAGGCGTACAGACAGGCGTACAGACAGGCGTACAGACAGGCGTACAGACAGGCGTACAGACAGGCGTACAGACAGACGTACAGACAGGCGTACAGACAGGCGTACAGACAGGCGTACAGACAGGCGTACAGACAGGCGTACAGACGGCGTACAGATAGGCGTACAGACAGGCGTACAGACAGGCGTACAGACAGGCGTACGGGCAGGCGTACGGACTGTCGTACGGACAGGCGTACGGACAGGCGTACAGACAGGCGTACAGACAGGCGTACAGACAGGCGTACAGACAGGCGTACAGACAGGCGTACAGACAGGCGTACAGACAGACGTACAGACAGGCGTACAGACAGGCGTACAGACAGGCGTACAGACAGGCGTACAGACAGGCGTACAGACAGGCGTACAGACAGGCGTACAGACAGGCGTACAGACAGGCGTACAGACAGGCGTACAGACAGGCGTACAGACAGGCATACAGACAGGCGTACAGACAGGCGTACAGACAGGCGTACAGACAGGCGTACAGACAGGCGTACAGACAGGCGTACAGGCAGGCATACAGGCAGGCGTACAGACAGGCGTACAGACAAGCGTACACACAGGCGTACAGAAAGGCGTACAGACAGGCGTACAGACAGGCGTACAGACAGGCGTACAGACAGGCGTACAGACAGGCGTACAGACAGGCGTACAGACAGGCGTACACACAGGCGTACAGACAGGCGTACAGACAGGCGTACAGACAGGCGTACAGACAGGCGTACAGACAGGCGTACAGACAGGCGTACAGACAGGCGTACAGACAGGCGTACAGACAGGCGTATAGACAGGCGTACAGACATGCGTACTGACAGGCGTACAGACAGGCGTACAGACAGGCGTACAGACAGTCGTATAGAAAGGCGTACAGACAGGCGTACAGACAGGCGTACAGACAGGCGTACAGACAGGCGTACAGACAGGCGTACAGACAGGCGTACAGACAGGCGTACAGACAGGCGTACAGACAGGCGTACAGACAGGCGTACAGACAGGCGTACAGACAGGCGTACAGACAGGCGTACAGACAGGCGTACAGACAGGCGTACAGGCAGGCGTACAGACAGGCGTACAGACAGTCGTACAGACAGGCGTACAGACAGGCGTACAGACAGGCGTACAGACAGGCGTACAGACAGGCGTACAGACAGGCGTACAGACAGGCGTACAGACAGGCGTACAGGCAGGCGTACAGACAGGCGTACAGACAGGCGTACAGACAGGCGTACAGACAGTCGTACAGGCAACTTACAGACAGGCGTACAGACAGGCGTACAGACAGGTGTACAGACAGGCGTACAGACAGGCGTACAGACAGGCGTACAGACAGGCGTACAGACAGACGTACAGACAGGCGTACAGACAGGCGTACAGACAGGCGTACAGACAGGCGTACAGACAGGCGTACAGACAGGCGTACAGACAGGCGTGCAGACGGCGTACAGATAGGCGTACAGACAGGCGTACAGACAGGCGTACAGACAGGCGTACGGACAGGCGTACGGACTGTCGTACGGACTGTCGTACGGACAGGCGTACGGACAGGCGTACAGACAGGCGTACAGACAGGCGTACAGACAGGCGTACAGACAGGCGTACAGACAGGCGTACAGACAGGCGTACAAACAGACGTACAGACAGGCGTACAGACAGGCGTACAGACAGGCGTACAGACAGGCGTACAGACAGGCGTACAGACAGGCGTACAGACAGGCGTACAGACAGGCGTACAGACAGGCGTACAGGCAGGCGTACAGACGGGCGTACAGACAGGCGTACAGACAGGCGTACAGACAGTCGTACAGGCAGACGTACAGACAGGCGTACAGACAGGCGTACAGACAGGCGTACAGACAGGTGTACAGACAGGCGTACAGACAGGCGTACAGACAGGCGTACAGACAGGCGTACAGACAGGCGTACAGACAGGCGTACAGACAGACGTACAGACAGGCGTACAGACAGGCGTACAGACAGGCGTACAGACAGGCGTACAGACAGGCGTACAGACGGCGTACAGATAGGCGTACAGACAGGCGTACAGACAGGCGTACAGACAGGCGTACGGGCAGGCGTACGGACTGTCGTACGGACAGGCGTACGGACAGGCGTACAGACAGGCGTACAGACAGGCGTACAGACAGGCGTACAGACAGGCGTACAGACAGGCGTACAGACAGACGTACAGACAGGCGTACAGACAGGCGTACAGACAGGCGTACAGACAGGCGTACAGACAGGCGTACAGACAGGCGTACAGACAGGCGTACAGACAGGCGTACAGACAGGCGTACAGACAGGCGTACAGACAGGCGTACAGACAGGCATACAGACAGGCGTACAGACAGGCGTACAGACAGGCGTACAGAAAGGCGTACAGACAGGCGTACAGACAGGCGTACAGGCAGGCATACAGGCAGGCGTACAGACAGGCGTACAGACAAGCGTACACACAGGCGTACAGAAAGGCGTACAGACAGGCGTACAGACAGGCGTACAGACAGGCGTACAGACAGGCGTACAGACAGGCGTACAGACAGGCGTACAGACAGGCGTACACACAGGCGTACAGACAGGCGTACAGACAGGCGTACAGACAGGCGTACAGACAGGCGTACAGACAGGCGTACAGACAGGCGTACAGACAGGCGTACAGACAGGCGTACAGACAGGCGTATAGACAGGCGTACAGACATGCGTACTGACAGGCGTACAGACAGGCGTACAGACAGGCGTACAGACAGTCGTATAGAAAGGCGTACAGACAGGCGTACAGACAGGCGTACAGACAGGCGTACAGACAGGCGTACAGACAGGCGTACAGACAGGCGTACAGACAGGCGTACAGACAGGCGTACAGACAGGCGTACAGACAGGCGTACAGACAGGCGTACAGACAGGCGTACAGACAGGCGTACAGACAGGCGTACAGACAGGCGTACAGACAGGCGTACAGGCAGGCGTACAGACAGGCGTACAGACAGTCGTACAGACAGGCGTACAGACAGGCGTACAGACAGGCGTACAGACAGGCGTACAGACAGGCGTACAGACAGGCGTACAGACAGGCGTACAGACAGGCGTACAGGCAGGCGTACAGACAGGCGTACAGACAGGCGTACAGACAGGCGTACAGACAGTCGTACAGGCAACTTACAGACAGGCGTACAGACAGGCGTACAGACAGGTGTACAGACAGGCGTACAGACAGGCGTACAGACAGGCGTACAGACAGGCGTACAGACAGACGTACAGACAGGCGTACAGACAGGCGTACAGACAGGCGTACAGACAGGCGTACAGACAGGCGTACAGACAGGCGTACAGACAGGCGTGCAGACGGCGTACAGATAGGCGTACAGACAGGCGTACAGACAGGCGTACAGACAGGCGTACGGACAGGCGTACGGACTGTCGTACGGACTGTCGTACGGACAGGCGTACGGACAGGCGTACAGACAGGCGTACAGACAGGCGTACAGACAGGCGTACAGACAGGCGTACAGACAGGCGTACAAACAGACGTACAGACAGGCGTACAGACAGGCGTACAGACAGGCGTACAGACAGGCGTACAGACAGGCGTACAGACAGGCGTACAGACAGGCGTACAGACAGGCGTACAGACAGGCGTACAGACAGGCGTACAGACAGGCGTACAGACAGGCGTACAGACAGGCGTACAGACAGGCGTACAGACAGGCGTACAGACAGGCGTACAGACAGGCGTACAGACAGGCGTACAGACAGGCGTACAGACAGGCGTACAGACAGGCGTACAGACAGGCGTACAGACAGGCGTATGCACAAGCGTACGGACTGGCGTACCGACAGGCGTACGGACAGGCGTACGGACAGGCGCACGGACAGGCGTACGGACAGGCGTTCAGACAGGCGTACAGACAGGCGTACAGACAGGCGTACAGACAGGCGTACAGACAGGCGTACAGTTAGGCGTACAGACAGGCGTACAGACAGGCGTACAGACAGGCGTACAGACAGGCGTACAGACAGGCGTACAGACAAGCGTACAGACAGACGTACAGACAGGCGTACAGACAGGCGTACAGACAGGCGTACAGACAGGCGTACAGACCAGCGTACAGACCGGGGTACAGACGGGCGTACAGACCGGCGTACAGACCGGCGTACAGACAGGTGTACAGACAGGCGTACAGACAGTCGTACAGACAGGCGTACAGACAGGCGTACAGACAGGCGTACACACAGGCGTACGAGTTATTACAGGTATTATTATAATCTTTGACTAGTCCTTGCAACATATCTATCCAACGATAATTCCCATTGAAGCTGAATTCCTTCCACATCTTATTTTTTAGGGTTCTATTAAAACGTTCGACAATGGAACTTTTTAGATTGGAATAGGTAGTGTAGTGATTAATATTATACTGATCCATATGCTTCTTGAAATGAGAGTTGAAAAATTCCTTTCCTTGGTCGCTTTGAACATTCTTCGGAATATTTTTTTTCCCAGTTGAGAGTATGGATTTCATGGCGTTCATTACTTAAATCGCTGTTTTATTTTTTATTGGAATTGCCCAGGCGAATTTCGAAAATGTGTTTATACATACGAAAATGTATTTGAAATTGTCGTTTTCTTTTGCGTACGGTATCATTTCAACCAGATCGATTTGAAATAAGTTCCGCAATCCTTTTATGATGACCCGACGTCGAGTAAACCTCCTCCGAGCTGGTCTATGTATTTCATTTACAACATCCCTCCTAATTGACGACATTTTCTTCGATGACTATTTCCGCAAATACTGCTTCTGTTTTTGGTGGCGTAGGTTTGGTACCAACGTATATCAACCTAAACGTTGTTCCTTCTGTCAATTCTATCGGTCTCTTGGAATTAAATAGTTCCTTATCAATTTGCAGTGTTGTTAATTTCTCGTTAGAATAGTGTACATTTATAACCTTTCCACGATATAATTTATTCTTATATAAATAAGTATGTTTCGCCAATGACGTACTTACATAATAACCCATGAGGTCAATGGAACCGTCACTATATATTGGAATAATATAGATCGAGGTTGCTGTTGCACTGGGAGAAGGAATATTTTTTCTATGCATTTGTAGTACTTCTTGAAATTTAGGATATTTGAGAGAGTCTGAGACTACGTCTACATCCATTAAATGTCTCTTAAGGACATGCTTGTTTATGTGTCTTCCAAATTTATCTATTGTCATCGTTACCTATCATTGGTGTCGAAATATAAACTGTCTGTTACCTATCATTGGTGTCGAAATATAAACTGTCATACAACCAAGAATTTACAGAGTATACAGAGAGACTATTTTATAATTTTTGACTCTTTCAACTCCTCTATTATTGACAATATCTCGTTCTGGTGCCCTGAGTGACCGGCATCCTTCGATGCTACTAGTAGCGTCAATCTATCACACAGTTCATTCACATCGTCCCAGTACTTATATTCAATTTTACTTTTAGGTACAACCATCTTTTGCATGGATACCTTATTTGACAAACCTAAGCCAGTCTTCCAAGTTCGGCTCCACCAAACTTCAGGTTTCTTCTCTTGTATAATAGGTTTTATAATTGATTTGTATTTAAAACCTTTACTGGCTGCAAACTTCCTATCAGGATCGTAATCAACTCGATGAGAGTTTGTATCACTGAGAATAAATTTATAATTCTTTGCATCAGCATATAAAAATTTCCCTGGTTTCTTCTTGAAAAGCAATTCTAGTAAACCTTTTGTTGCCTTATAAGTGAATTGACCGATGATAATGTTGGGTCCATCAAATCTAACATCAGCGTTTCCAATTTTTAAATCCCCACCGACTTCGTGAACACCATATTTTTCATCAAATTCATCGTTTTCATCGGTCATTAAACCGATAAGATATGGCCGTATAGTACGATCATAATCTCTCAATGATTCTTTAACTTCATCCGTTTCTAGAAGGGTTTTATTCAACGATTTGTTAGCAATTATCGACTTAGCTGGACGCGTACTCAATTGTGATACGGCATGTGCCATTGATTTATCTAAATCCATACTTCCACTTGTATCTGTTTCGTCTTCTTTACTTCCATCTTCTTCCCTTCCTTCTGGCGTTTCTGGCAACAGGTGACCTATGTATTCATCTTCTAAGAATGTAGGTTGTGTGAATGACGTTGACATCTTAGGTGTTGGGGCATCTGGTTCAGAGTCCAGTGTTGCTAGAACTTTAGATGTTCGAGGTGTAGTACCAACTCCTTCCAATTTGCGCTTGGTCGGGGAAGAATGAGTGTATGGGCTAAACCAGGACACATGTTTTCGTGAAGGTGTCCTTTGCCATATAATAGACGTTCCTTGTACTGCTGCATAGGATTTTTCTGGAAAAATTTCAGACCATGTGTCTGGTGTATCCTCCATAGCGTCCTTCGAATGGGGGGTTCTACTTTGCTTCGGAATGGTACTACCTAATTTCACGGTAATTTCTTGCAAAGGTTTGGATATAGGTGCATACTGTATATCAATATCTCTTTGAGACTTCGCGATGTCAGCCCTTAGTGTTCTCAATTTTTCTTTTAAAACTGTGCGAGCTTTTACTAAATTATTTATTAATTTATCATCCATTTTATCATCCATGTCTCTTTACTATTTAACGAATACTTAAATACTGATGTAGATTTCCTAAAGTAGGATCCTTTTAATGGTGTTTTTAGAGGAACTTATTGTAAATGTATATAAGTATCAAAACCTAAACGGTATCTTCCTTCATTATACTTACAGTCAGTATCGATAAATAATAGACCAAATGATTTCTTCCAACACATTCTGCATACATTTAAAAAACTGTTCAAAACTTAAGTCATGGATGTGATCGTTAAATATATGTTTCAAATTAGTGCCATCTTGTTGAAATAAAATTAAAAGATTTGTATTATCCCTCAACAATTGTTTAGGAACAGCACTATATGTTTGAATTAAATAAAAACAATCTAAATTCCGATGCCTACCGAAAGAGAAGAACTGCTTGACAATATTCAAATTAATAGTGGGTATATCGTCAAATATAACGACTGAATAGTCGGCAACTTGGTCCGGTGTTATCATATCAATCGGATCCGTATATTCAAAATAACCTATCTCTGGAGTAGTTTCCATTACATGTTTAAGATATTTATATTTCTGTTGATGAAGAGATCCACAGCAGATGTAAATATTTTTGAAGCGCAACCCATTAGGATGTAATAATAAAGTAAGGAGGGCATTCGTTTTGCCACATCCTGAAGGACCCACTATTAGTGCTCTCTTACAAGTACCACCAAATAGATTGCTGTGTCGGTTAAAATTCTTGTCATTAAATACGGAATCGTAGTTGTATAAAGGTAATGATAATGGTTGTGCTTCTAGCTGCATACTGCACTTCATGAATTCACGATGTATACTGAACCATATTAGCTTTAGACGCTTCTTATTAATTGAAAAAGCAAATTTCTACATCTTAAATGACATTAAATTTTATTATATTTATTTACATTATTTACATTTCATTATATTTTATTAAAAGACATTAAATTTATTATTTTATTTCAAATTTGTGCAATATTTGCTTTATTATTCAAGTTACTAGCTGTACACAAGCTTTGGCATCGGTAATATTCCTGATGGAAATGGTGAAGGTGGACGTGTTGAAAATGGTGAAGTACAAATATTGGAAATGGTGAAGAACAAACGTTGGAAATGGTGAAGCACAAAAGTTTGAAGAAATTATTGAAGAGGAAATTGTTGAAGAGATAGGAAATTGTTGAAGAGATAGGAAATTGTTGAAAAGATATGAAAATAATAATAAACAAAATTAATATTATTAATTTTGTTTATTATTTTCATACCTCTTCAGCAGTTCTCTGATGACCTTCTGTGCGGCCATCACCACCGGTTTTGGCACCGGTTGGGCAGGTGTGTGAATTATTTCTTCATCATCATATCATCATTTGATGATCCCCAAGAGTCATCCGCTATCTCTGAATACGGCGGCGGCTTCAGTGATGATGCTTGCGGCCGCGGTGTTGATGTTTGCGGCTGTGGTGTCGGCGGTGGTGTTGTAGGTGCTGGTGTTGTAGGTGCTGGTGTTGTAGGTGTTGGTGGTGCTGGTGTTGATGGCATCGCTGCCGATACCGATACATTGAGTATCGGTGAACGGCGGCCTGGTGTCGATGTCACCGTCACCAGCACTTTAGTAGGTACGGAAGTATTTAGATGGAATTCCTGTGAATGTAATATCTTTATATTGAGCTCCATGAAAAAGGTTAAAATCAACAAACATATTAACACTATTTTTTCTGACGAATATCACCCCATGGAAAAGATAATGTAAATATTCCCAAATCCATACTTCCTTACCAGATGTCACCCCAGGATATTGACAGTTAGACAGTTATACTTACAGTAATATACAGTGATATATTAACTGTAAGGATGACTGTAAGGATGTTGACAGTTACATTTACTATAAATATTACTATTGTAAGGTGGAAGGATGGACAGTTATATTTACTGTAAATATTACTACAAATATTACTGTAAATATTTTCAAATCATTATTCCCAAATCATTATAAACATTATAAATTTGCATATGTTAATCAAAAATTCCGTCGCATTTTTTGCAACAGGTCAAGTTTCAATTAATTATGTAAATTTACATTTTAGAAATTTCCATTGACGTCATTCTTGACCTACTACATAATACATGTACAAATTTGCATTATAAATTTGCATATGTTAATCAAGGTCAAGTTGACATTTTAGATATTAGGTGTGACCTTGAACACCGGGAAAATTCCCAAATTCTTCAGTTCTTCATGGAAAAGTGGACAAAAGTACAGACAGGCGTACAGACAGGCGTACAGAAAGGCGTACAGACAGGCGTACAGACAGGCGTACAGACAGGCGTACAGACAGGCGTACAGAAAGGCGTACAGACAGGCGTACAGACAGGCGTACAGACAGGCGTACAGAAAGGCGTACAGACAGGCGTACAGACAGGCGTACAGACAGGCGTACAGACAGGCGTACAGACAGGCGTACAGACAGGCGTACAGACAGGCGTACAGACAGGCGTACAGACAGGCGTACAGAAAGGCGTACAGACAGGCGTACAGACAGGCGTACAGACAGGCGTACAGACAGGCGTACAGAAAGGCGTACAGACAGGCGTACAGACAGGCGTACAGACTGGCGTACAGACAGGCTTACAGACAGGCGTACAGACAGGCGTACAGACAGACGTACAGACAGGCGTACAGACAGCCGTACAGACAGGCGTACAGACAGGCGTACAGACAGGCGTACAGACAGGCGTACGCACAGGCGTACGGACAGGCGTACGGACAGGCATACGGACAGGCGTACGGACAGGCGTACAGACAGGCGTACAAACAGGCGTACAGACAGGCGTACAGACAGGCGTACAGACAGGCGTACAGACAGGCGTACGCACAGGCGTACGGACAGGCGTACGGACAGGCGTACGGACAGGCGTACGGACAGGCGTACGGACAGGCGTACGGACAGGCGTACGGACAGGCGTACGGACAGGCGTTCGGACAGGCGTACAGACAGGCGTACAGACAGGCGTACAGACAGGCGTACAGACAGGCGTACAGACACGCGTACAGACAGGCGTACAGACAGGCGTACAGACAGGCGTACAGACAGGCGTACAGACAGGCGTACAGACAGGCGTACAGACAGGTGTACAGACAGGCGTACAGACAGGCGTACAGACAGGCGTACAGACAGGCGTACAGACAGGCGTACAGACAGGCGTACAGACAGGCGTACAGACAGGCGTACAGACAGGCGTACCGACAGGCGTACAGACAGGCGTACAGACAGGCGTACAGACAGGCGTACAGACTGGCGTACAGACAGGCGTACAGACAGGCGTACAGACAGGCGTACAGACAGGCGTACAGACAGGCGTACAGACAGGCGTACAGACAGACGTACAGACAGGCGTACAGACAGGTGTACAGACAGGCGTACAGACAGGCGTACAGACAGGCGTACTGACAGGCGTACAGACAGGCGTACAGACAGGCGTACAGACAGGCGTACCGACAGGCGTACAGACAGGCGTACGGACAGGCATACGGACAGGCGTAAGGACAGGCGTACGGACAGGTGTACGGACAGGCGCACAGACAGGAGTACAGACAGGCGTACAGACAGGCGTACAGACAGGCGTACAGACAGGCGTACATACAGGCTTACAGACAGGCGTACTGACAGGCCTACAGACAGGCGTACAGACAGGCGTACAGGCAGGCGTACAGACAGGCGTACAGACAAGCGTACAAACAGGCGTACAGACAGGCGTACAGACAGGCGAACAGACAGGCGTACAGACAGGCGTACAGACCGGCGTACAGACAGGCGTACAGACAGGCGTACAGACAGGCGTACAGACAGGCGTACAGACAGGCGTACAGACAGGCGTACAGACAGGCGTACAGAAAGGCGTACAGACAGGCGTACAGACAGGCGTACAGACAGGCGTACAGACAGGCGTACAGACAGGCGTACAGACAGGCGTACAGACAGGCGTACAGACAGGCGTACAGACAGGCGTACAGACAGGCGTACAGACAGGCGTACAGACAGGCGTACAGACAGGCGTACAGACAGGCGTACAGACAGGCGTACAGACAGGCGTACAGATAGGCGTACAGACAGGCGTACAGACAGGCGTACAGACAGGCGTACAGACAGGCGTACAGACAGGCGTACAGTTAGGCGTACAGACAGCCGTACAAACAGGCGTACAGACAGGCGTACAGACAGGCGTACAGACAGGCGTACAGACAGGCGTACAGACAGGCGTACAGACAGGCGTACATACAAGCGTACAGACAGACGTACAGACAGGCGAACAGACAGGCGTACAGACAGGCGTACAGACAGGCGTACAGACAGGCGTACAGACCAGCGTACAGACCGGGGTACAGACGGGCGTACAGACCGGCGTACAGACCGGCGTACAGACAGGTGTACAGACAGGCGTTCAGACAGGCGTACAGACAGGCGTACAGACAGGCGTACAGACAGGCGTACAGACAGGCGTACGGACAGGCGCACGGACAGGCGTACGGACAGGCGTACGGACAGGCGTACAGATAGGCGTACAGACAGGCGTACAGACAGGCGTACAGACAGGCGTACAGACAGGCGTACGCACAGGCGTACGGACAGGCGTACGGACAGGCGTACGGACAGGCGTACGGACAGGCGCACGGACAGGCGTACGGACAGGCGTACGGACAGGCGTACAGACAGGCGTACAGACAGGCGTACAGACAAGCGTACAGACAGGCGTACAGACAGGCGTACGCACAGGCGTACGGACAGGCGTACGGACAGGCGTACGGACAGGCGTGCGGACAGGCGCACGGACAGGAGTACGGACAGGCGTTCAGACAGGCGTACAGACAGGCGTACAGACAGGCGTACAGATAGGCGTACAGACAGGCGTACAGACAGGCGTACAGACAGGCGTACAGACAGGCGTACAGACAGGCGTACAGACAGGCGTACAGACAGGCGTACAGAGAGGCGTACAGACAGGCGTACAGACAGGCGTACAGACAGGCGTACAGACAGGCGTACAGACAGGCTTACAGACAGACGTACAGACAGGCGTACAGACCGGCGTACAGACAGGTGTACAGACAGGCGTACAGACAGTCGTACAGACAGGCGTACAGACAGGCGTACAGACAGGCGTACAGACAGGCGTACAGACAGGCGTACAGACAGGCGTACAGACAGGCGTACAGACAGGCGTACAGACACGCGTACAGACACGCGTACAGACACGCGTACAGACAGGCGTACAGGCAGGCGTACAGGCAGGCGTACAGACAGGCGTACAGACAGGCGTGCAGACAGGCGTACAGACAGGCGTACAGACAGGCGTACAGACAGGCGTACAGACAGGCGTACAGACAGGCGTACAGACAGGCGTACAGAGAGGCGTACAGACAGGCGTACAGACAGGCGTACAGACAGGCGTACAGACAGGCGTACAGACAGGCGTACAGACAGGCGTACAGACAGGCGTACAGACAGGCGTACAGACAGGCGTACAGACAGGCGTACAGACAGGCGTACAGACAGGCGTACAGACAGGCGTACAGACAGGCGTACAGACAGGCGTACAGACAGGCGTACAGACAGGCGTACAGACAGGCGTACAGACAGGCGTACAGACAGGCGTACAGACAGGCGTACAGACAGGCGTACAGACAGGCGTACAGACAGGCGTACAGACAGGCGTACAGACAGGCGTAGAGACAGGCGTACAGACAGGCGTACAGACAGGCGTACAGACAGGCGTACAGACAGGCGTACAGACAGGCGTACAGACAGGCGCACGAACAGGCGCACGAACAGGCGTACGGACAGGCGTACGGACAGGCGTACAGACAGGCTTAAAGACAGACGTACAGACAGGCGTACAGACAGGCCTACAGACAGGCGTACAGACAGGCGTACAGACAGGCGTACAGACAGGCGTACAGACAGGCGTACAGACAGGCGTACAGACAGGCGTACAGACAGGCGTACAGGCAGGCGTACAGACAGGCGTACAGACAGTCGTACAGACAGGCGTAGACAGGCGTACAGACAGGCGTACAGACAGGCGTACAGACAGGCGTACAGACAGGCGTACAGACAGGCGTACAGACAGGCGTACAGACAGGCGTACAGACAGGCGTACAGACAGTCGTACAGACAGGCGTAGAGACAGGCGTACAGACAGGCGTACAGACAGGCGTACAGACAGGCGTACAGATAGGCGTACAGACAGGCGTACAGACAGGCGTACAGACAGGCGTACAGACAGGCGTACAGACAGGCGTACAGACAGGCGTACAGACAGGCGTACAGACAGGCGTACCGACAGGCGTACAGACAGACGTACAGACAGGCGTACAGACAGGCGTACAGACAAGCGTACAGACAGACGTACAGACAGGCGTACAGACAGGCGTACAGACAGGCGTACAGACAGGCGTACAGACAGGCGTACAGACCAGCGTACAGACCGGGGTACAGACGGGCGTACAGACCGGCGTACAGACCGGCGTACAGACAGGTGTACAGACAGGCGTACAGACAGGCGTACAGACAGGCGTACAGACAGGCGCACGAACAGGCGCACGAACAGGCGTACGGACAGGCGTACGGACAGGCGTAAGACAGGCGTACAGACAGACGTACAGACAGGCGTACAGACAGGCGTACAGACAGGCCTACAGACAGGCGTACAGACAGGCGTACAGACAGGCGTACAGACAGGCGTACAGACAGGCGTACAGACAGGCGTACAGACAGGCGTACAGACAGGCGTACAGACAGGCGTACAGACAGTCGTACAGACAGGCGTACAGACAGGCGTACAGACAGGCGTACAGACAGGCGTATGCACAAGCGTACGGACTGGCGTACGGACAGGCGTACGGACAGGCGTACGGACAGGAGCACGGACAGGCGTACGGACAGGCGTACAGACAGGCGTACAGTTAGGCGTACAGACAGGCGTACAGACAGGCGTACAGACAGGCGTAGAGACAGGCGTACAGACAGGCGTACAGACAAGCGTACAGACAGACGTACAGACAGGCGTACATACAGGCGTACAGACAGGCGTACAGACAGGCGTACAGACAGGCGTACAGACCAGCGTACAGACCGGGGTACAGACGGGCGTACAGACCGGCGTACAGACCGGCGTACAGACAGGTGTACAGACAGGCGTACAGACAGTCGTACAGACAGGCGTACAGACAGGCGTACAGACAGGCGTACAGACAGGCGTACAGACAGGCGCACGAACAGGCGCACGAACAGGCGTACGGACAGGCGTACGGACAGGCGTACAGACAGGCGTACAGCAGACGTACAGACAGGCGTACAGACAGGCGTACAGACAGGCCTATAGACAGGCGTACAGACAGGCGTACAGACAGGCGTACAGACAGGCGTACAGACAGGCGTACAGACAGGCGTACAGACAGGCGTACAGACAGGCGTACAGACAGGCGTACAGACAGTCGTACAGACAGGCGTACAGACAGACGTACAGACAGGCGTACAGACAGGCGTACAGACAGGCGTAAAGACTAGCGTACAGACAGGCGTACAGACAGGCGTACAGACAGGCGTACAGACAGGCGTACAGACAGGCGTACAGACAGGCGTACAGACAGGCGTAAAGACTGGCGTACAGACAGGCGTACAGACAGGCGTACAGACAGGCGTACAGACAGACAGATGTTCCAGAATTGTTGGATTGCCTATCAAGCGAAATACACGCCGAATTAGACGAACATTCGACATCACTCACCAATATATCTTCAACCTCACAAAATATTTCATGGAATACCCAAGAAGGATATTGTACTATTCAGTCGCCGGGAGAGAAAGGATCCCACCTCGTGAAATTAGAACTTTACGAGCTGAAGAATTTGCGACAAATTCCGAAGAATTTATGGTGGAAGGAAGCAACGATCCGCATGAATTTTCTACTTGCGACACCAGTCGATCCACTTTACCAACCAATCCAAGTTATCATCAAGGACGCAATCAAAAGAATAAAAAACATAAAAAACATCAAGAAGGAAGTGAAGAAGAAGAGTTATTGGAATTAATATCCCAATATCCACTACAGACAGGCGTAAAGACTGGCGTACAGACAGGCGTACAGACAGGCGTACAGACAGGCGTACAGACAGGCGTACAGACAGGCGTACAGACAGGCGTACAGACAGGCGTACAGACAGGCGTACAGACAGGCGTACAGACAGGCGTACAGACAGGCGTACAGACAGGCGTACAGACAGGCGTACAGACAGGCGTACAGACAGGCGTACAGACAGGCGTACAGACAGGCGTACCGACAGGCGTACAGACAGGCGTACAGACAGGCGTACAGACAGGCGTACAGACTGGCGTACAGACAGGCGTACAGACAGGCGTACAGACAGGCGTACAAACAGGCGTACAGACAGGCGTACAGACAGGCGTACAGACAGGTGTACAGACAGGCGTACTGACAGGCGTACAGACAGGCGTACTGACAGGCGTACAGACAGGCGTACAGACAGGCGTACAGACAGGCGTACCGACAGGCGTACAGACAGGCGTACGGACAGGCGTACGGACAGGCGTACGGACAGGCGTACGGACAGGTGTACGGACAGGCGCACAGACAGGAGTACAGACAGGCGTACAGACAGGCGTACAGACAGGCGTACAGACAGGCGTACATACAGGCTTACAGACAGGCGTACAGACACGCGTACAGACAGGCCTACAGACAGGCGTACAGACAGGCGTACAGGCAGGCGTACAGACAGGCGTACAGACAAGCGTACAAACAGGCGTACAGACAGGCGTACAGACAGGCGTACAGACAGGCGTACAGACAGGCGTACAGACAGGCGTACAGACAGGCGTACAGACAGGCATACAGACAGGCGTACAGACAGGCGTACAGACAGGCGTACAGACAGGCGTACAGACAGGCGTACAGATAGGCGTACAGACAGGCGTACAGACAGGCGTACAGACAGGCGTACAGACAGGCGTACAGACAGGCGTACAGACAGGCGTACAGACAGGCGTACAGACAAGCGTACAGACAGAAGTACAGACAGGCGTACAGACAGGCGTACAGACAGGCGTACAGACCAGCGTAAAGACCGGGGTACAGACGGGCGTACAGACCGGCGTACAAACCGGCGTACAGACAGGTGTACAGACAGGCGTACAGACAGTCGTACAGACAGGCGTACAGACAGGCGTACAGACAGGCGTACAGACAGGCGTACAGACAGGCGTACAGACAGGCGTACAGACAGGCGTACAGACAGGCGTACAGACAGGCGTACAGACACGCGTACAGACAGGCGTACAGACAGGCGTACAGACAGGCGTACAGACAGGCGTACAGACAGGCGTACAGACAGGCGTACAGACAGGCGTACAGACAGGCGTACAGACTGGCGTACAGACAGGCGTACAGACAGGCGTACAGACAGGCGTACAGACAGGCGTACAGACAGGCGTACAGACAGGCGTACAGACAGGCGTACAGACAGGCGTACAGACCAGGGTACAGACCGGCGTACAGACCGGCGTTCAGACCGGCGTACAGACAGGTGTACAGACAGGCGTACAAATAGGCGTAAAGACAGGCGTACAGACAAGCGTACAGACAGGCGTACAGACAGGCGTATGCACAAGCGTACGGACTGGCGTACGGACAGGCGTACGGACAGGCGTACGGACAGGCGCACGGACAGGCGTACGGACAGGCGTTCAGACAGGCGTACAGACAGGCGTACAGAGAGGCGTACAGACAGGCGTACAGACAGGCGTACAGACAGGCGTACAGACAGGCGTACAGACAGGCGTACAGACAGGCGTACAGACAGGCGTACAGATAGGCGTACAGACAGGCGTACAGACAGGTGTACAGACAGGCGTACAGACAGGCGTACAGACAGGCGTACAGAGAGGCGTACAGACAGGCGTACAGACAGGCGTACAGACAGGCGTACAGACAGGCGTACAGACAGGCGTACAGACAGGCGTACAGTTAGGCGTACAGACAGGCGTACAGACAGGCGTACAGACAGGCGTACAGACAGGCGTACAGACAGGCGTACAGACCAGGGTACAGACCAGCGTACAGACCGGCGTTCAGACCGGCGTACAGACAGGTGTACAGACAGGCGTACAAACAGGCGTAAAGACAGGCGTACAGACAGGCGTACAGACAGGCGTAGACAGGCGTACAGACAGGCGTATGCACAAGCGTACGGACTGGCGTACCGACAGGCGTACGGACAGGCGTACGGACAGGCGCACGGACAGGCGTACGGACAGGCGTTCAGACAGGCGTACAGACAGGCGTACAGACAGGCGTACAGACAGGCGTACAGACAGGCGTACAGACAGGCGTACAGACAGGCGTACAGACAGGCGTACAGACAGGCGTACAGACTGGCGTACAGACTGGCGTACAGACAGGCGTACAGACAGGCGTACAGACAGGCGTACAGACAGGCGTACAGACAGGCGTACAGACAGGCGTACAGACAGGCGTACAGACAGGCGTACAGACAGGCGTACAGACAGGCGTACAGACAGGCGTACAGTTAGGCGTACAGACAGCCGTACAGACAGGCGTACAGACAGGCGTACAGACAGGCGTACAGACAGGCGTACAGACAGGCGTACAGACAGGCGTACAGACAAGCGTACAGACAGATGTACAGACAGGCGAACAGACAGGCGTACAGACCAGCGTACAGACCAGGGTACAGACCGGCGTACAGACCGGCGTTCAGACCGGCGTACATACAGGTGTACAGACAGGCGTACAAACAGGCGTAAAGACAGGCGTACAGACAGGCGTACAGACAGGCGTACAGACAGGCGTACAGACAGGCGTATGCACAAGCGTACGGACTGGCGTACCGACAGGCGTACGGACAGGCGTACGGACAGGCGCACGGACAGGCGTACGGACAGGCGTTCAGACAGGCGTACAGACAGGCGTACAGACAGGCGTACAGACAGGCGTACAGACAGGCGTACAGACAGGCGTACAGACAGGCGTACAGACAGGCGTACAGACAGGCGTACAGACAGGCGTACAGACAGGCGTACAGACAGGTGTACAGACAGGCGTACAGACAGGCGTACAGACAGGCGTACAGACAGGCGTACAGACAGGCGTACAGACAGGCGTACAGACAGGCGTACAGACAGGCGTACAGACAGGCGTACAGACAGGCGTACAGTTAGGCGTACAGACAGGCGTACAGACAGGCGTACAGACAGGCGTACAGACAGGCGTACAGACAGGCGTACAGACAAGCGTACAGACAGACGTACAGACAGGCGTACAGACAGGCGTACAGACAGGCGTACAGACAGGCGTACAGACCAGCGTACAGACCGGGGTACAGACGGGCGTACAGACCGGCGTACAGACCGGCGTACAGACAGGTGTACAGACAGGCGTACAGACAGTCGTACAGACAGGCGTACAGACAGGCGTACAGACAGGCGTACACACAGGCGTACGAGTTATTACAGGTATTATTATAATCTTTGACTAGTCCTTGCAACATATCTATCCAACGATAATTCCCATTGAAGCTGAATTCCTTCCACATCTTATTTTTTAGGGTTCTATTAAAACGTTCGACAATGGAACTTTTTAGATTGGAATAGGTAGTGTAGTGATTAATATTATACTGATCCATATGCTTCTTGAAATGAGAGTTGAAAAATTCCTTTCCTTGGTCGCTTTGAACATTCTTCGGAATATTTTTTTTCCCAGTTGAGAGTATGGATTTCATGGCGTTCATTACTTAAATCGCTGTTTTATTTTTTATTGGAATTGCCCAGGCGAATTTCGAAAATGTGTTTATACATACGAAAATGTATTTGAAATTGTCGTTTTCTTTTGCGTACGGTATCATTTCAACCAGATCGATTTGAAATAAGTTCCGCAATCCTTTTATGATGACCCGACGTCGAGTAAACCTCCTCCGAGCTGGTCTATGTATTTCATTTACAACATCCCTCCTAATTGACGACATTTTCTTCGATGACTATTTCCGCAAATACTGCTTCTGTTTTTGGTGGCGTAGGTTTGGTACCAACGTATATCAACCTAAACGTTGTTCCTTCTGTCAATTCTATCGGTCTCTTGGAATTAAATAGTTCCTTATCAATTTGCAGTGTTGTTAATTTCTCGTTAGAATAGTGTACATTTATAACCTTTCCACGATATAATTTATTCTTATATAAATAAGTATGTTTCGCCAATGACGTACTTACATAATAACCCATGAGGTCAATGGAACCGTCACTATATATTGGAATAATATAGATCGAGGTTGCTGTTGCACTGGGAGAAGGAATATTTTTTCTATGCATTTGTAGTACTTCTTGAAATTTAGGATATTTGAGAGAGTCTGAGACTACGTCTACATCCATTAAATGTCTCTTAAGGACATGCTTGTTTATGTGTCTTCCAAATTTATCTATTGTCATCGTTACCTATCATTGGTGTCGAAATATAAACTGTCTGTTACCTATCATTGGTGTCGAAATATAAACTGTCATACAACCAAGAATTTACAGAGTATACAGAGAGACTATTTTATAATTTTTGACTCTTTCAACTCCTCTATTATTGACAATATCTCGTTCTGGTGCCCTGAGTGACCGGCATCCTTCGATGCTACTAGTAGCGTCAATCTATCACACAGTTCATTCACATCGTCCCAGTACTTATATTCAATTTTACTTTTAGGTACAACCATCTTTTGCATGGATACCTTATTTGACAAACCTAAGCCAGTCTTCCAAGTTCGGCTCCACCAAACTTCAGGTTTCTTCTCTTGTATAATAGGTTTTATAATTGATTTGTATTTAAAACCTTTACTGGCTGCAAACTTCCTATCAGGATCGTAATCAACTCGATGAGAGTTTGTATCACTGAGAATAAATTTATAATTCTTTGCATCAGCATATAAAAATTTCCCTGGTTTCTTCTTGAAAAGCAATTCTAGTAAACCTTTTGTTGCCTTATAAGTGAATTGACCGATGATAATGTTGGGTCCATCAAATCTAACATCAGCGTTTCCAATTTTTAAATCCCCACCGACTTCGTGAACACCATATTTTTCATCAAATTCATCGTTTTCATCGGTCATTAAACCGATAAGATATGGCCGTATAGTACGATCATAATCTCTCAATGATTCTTTAACTTCATCCGTTTCTAGAAGGGTTTTATTCAACGATTTGTTAGCAATTATCGACTTAGCTGGACGCGTACTCAATTGTGATACGGCATGTGCCATTGATTTATCTAAATCCATACTTCCACTTGTATCTGTTTCGTCTTCTTTACTTCCATCTTCTTCCCTTCCTTCTGGCGTTTCTGGCAACAGGTGACCTATGTATTCATCTTCTAAGAATGTAGGTTGTGTGAATGACGTTGACATCTTAGGTGTTGGGGCATCTGGTTCAGAGTCCAGTGTTGCTAGAACTTTAGATGTTCGAGGTGTAGTACCAACTCCTTCCAATTTGCGCTTGGTCGGGGAAGAATGAGTGTATGGGCTAAACCAGGACACATGTTTTCGTGAAGGTGTCCTTTGCCATATAATAGACGTTCCTTGTACTGCTGCATAGGATTTTTCTGGAAAAATTTCAGACCATGTGTCTGGTGTATCCTCCATAGCGTCCTTCGAATGGGGGGTTCTACTTTGCTTCGGAATGGTACTACCTAATTTCACGGTAATTTCTTGCAAAGGCTTGGATATAGGTGCATACTGTATATCAATATCTCTTTGAGACTTCGCGATGTCAGCCCTTAGTGTTCTCAATTTTTCTTTTAAAACTGTGCGAGCTTTTACTAAATTATTTATTAATTTATCATCCATTTTATCATCCATGTCTCTTTACTATTTAACGAATACTTAAATACTGATGTAGATTTCCTAAAGTAGGATCCTTTTAATGGTGTTTTTAGAGGAACTTATTGTAAATGTATATAAGTATCAAAACCTAAACGGTATCTTCCTTCATTATACTTACAGTCAGTATCGATAAATAATAGACCAAATGATTTCTTCCAACACATTCTGCATACATTTAAAAAACTGTTCAAAACTTAAGTCATGGATGTGATCGTTAAATATATGTTTCAAATTAGTGCCATCTTGTTGAAATAAAATTAAAAGATTTGTATTATCCCTCAACAATTGTTTAGGAACAGCACTATATGTTTGAATTAAATAAAAACAATCTAAATTCCGATGCCTACCGAAAGAGAAGAACTGCTTGACAATATTCAAATTAATAGTGGGTATATCGTCAAATATAACGACTGAATAGTCGGCAACTTGGTCCGGTGTTATCATATCAATCGGATCCGTATATTCAAAATAACCTATCTCTGGAATAGTTTCCATTACATGTTTAAGATATTTATATTTCTGTTGATGAAGAGATCCACAGCAGATGTAAATATTTTTGAAGCGCAACCCATTAGGATGTAATAATAAAGTAAGGAGGGCATTCGTTTTGCCACATCCTGAAGGACCCACTATTAGTGCTCTCTTACAAGTACCACCAAATAGATTGCTGTGTCGGTTAAAATTCTTGTCATTAAATACGGAATCGTAGTTGTATAAAGGTAATGATAATGGTTGTGCTTCTAGCTGCATACTGCACTTCATGAATTCACGATGTATACTGAACCATATTAGCTTTAGACGCTTCTTATTAATTGAAAAAGCAAATTTCTACATCTTAAATGACATTAAATTTTATTATATTTATTTACATTATTTACATTTCATTATATTTTATTAAAAGACATTAAATTTATTATTTTATTTCAAATTTGTGTAATATTTGCTTTATTATTCAAGTTACTAGCTGTACACAAGCTTTGGCATCGGTAATATTCCTGATGGAAATGGTGAAGGTGGACGTGTTGAAAATGGTGAAGTACAAATATTGGAAATGGTGAAGAACAAACGTTGGAAATGGTGAAGCACAAAAGTTTGAAGAAATTATTGAAGAGGAAATTGTTGAAGAGATAGGAAATTGTTGAAGAGATAGGAAATTGTTGAAAAGATATGAAAATAATAATAAACAAAATTAATATTATTAATTTTGTTTATTATTTTCATACCTCTTCAGCAGTTCTCTGATGACCTTCTGTGCGGCCATCACCACCGGTTTTGGCACCGGTTGGGCAGGTGTGTGAATTATTTCTTCATCATCATATCATCATTTGATGATCCCCAAGAGTCATCCGCTATCTCTGAATACGGCGGCGGCTTCAGTGATGATGCTTGCGGCCGCGGTGTTGATGTTTGCGGCTGTGGTGTCGGCGGTGGTGTTGTAGGTGCTGGTGTTGTAGGTGCTGGTGTTGTAGGTGTTGGTGGTGCTGGTGTTGATGGCATCGCTGCCGATACCGATACATTGAGTATCGGTGAACGGCGGCCTGGTGTCGATGTCACCGTCACCAGCACTTTAGTAGGTACGGAAGTATTTAGATGGAATTCCTGTGAATGTAATATCTTTATATTGAGCTCCATGAAAAAGGTTAAAATCAACAAACATATTAACACTATTTTTTCTGACGAATATCACCCCATGGAAAAGATAATGTAAATATTCCCAAATCCATACTTCCTTACCAGATGTCACCCCAGGATATTGACAGTTAGACAGTTATACTTACAGTAATATACAGTGATATATTAACTGTAAGGATGACTGTAAGGATGTTGACAGTTACATTTACTATAAATATTACTATTGTAAGGTGGAAGGATGGACAGTTATATTTACTGTAAATATTACTACAAATATTACTGTAAATATTTTCAAATCATTATTCCCAAATCATTATAAACATTATAAATTTGCATATGTTAATCAAAAATTCCGTCGCATTTTTTGCAACAGGTCAAGTTTCAATTAATTATGTAAATTTACATTTTAGAAATTTCCATTGACGTCATTCTTGACCTACTACATAATACATGTACAAATTTGCATTATAAATTTGCATATGTTAATCAAGGTCAAGTTGACATTTTAGATATTAGGTGTGACCTTGAACACCGGGAAAATTCCCAAATTCTTCAGTTCTTCATGGAAAAGTGGACAAAAGTACAGACAGGCGTACAGACAGGCGTACAGAAAGGCGTACAGACAGGCGTACAGACAGGCGTACAGACAGGCGTACAGACAGGCGTACAGAAAGGCGTACAGACAGGCGTACAGACAGGCGTACAGACAGGCGTACAGAAAGGCGTACAGACAGGCGTACAGACAGGCGTACAGACAGGCGTACAGACAGGCGTACAGACAGGCGTACAGACAGGCGTACAGACAGGCGTACAGACAGGCGTACAGAAAGGCGTACAGACAGGCGTACAGACAGGCGTACAGACAGGCGTACAGACAGGCGTACAGAAAGGCGTACAGACAGGCGTACAGACAGGCGTACAGACTGGCGTACAGACAGGCTTACAGACAGGCGTACAGACAGGCGTACAGACAGACGTACAGACAGGCGTACAGACAGCCGTACAGACAGGCGTACAGACAGGCGTACAGACAGGCGTACAGACAGGCGTACGCACAGGCGTACGGACAGGCGTACGGACAGGCATACGGACAGGCGTACGGACAGGCGTACAGACAGGCGTACAAACAGGCGTACAGACAGGCGTACAGACAGGCGTACAGACAGGCGTACAGACAGGCGTACGCACAGGCGTACGGACAGGCGTACGGACAGGCGTACGGACAGGCGTACGGACAGGCGTACGGACAGGCGTACGGACAGGCGTACGGACAGGCGTACGGACAGGCGTTCGGACAGGCGTACAGACAGGCGTACAGACAGGCGTACAGACAGGCGTACAGACAGGCGTACAGACACGCGTACAGACAGGCGTACAGACAGGCGTACAGACAGGCGTACAGACAGGCGTACAGACAGGCGTACAGACAGGCGTACAGACAGGTGTACAGACAGGCGTACAGACAGGCGTACAGACAGGCGTACAGACAGGCGTACAGACAGGCGTACAGACAGGCGTACAGACAGGCGTACAGACAGGCGTACAGACAGGCGTACCGACAGGCGTACAGACAGGCGTACAGACAGGCGTACAGACAGGCGTACAGACTGGCGTACAGACAGGCGTACAGACAGGCGTACAGACAGGCGTACAGACAGGCGTACAGACAGGCGTACAGACAGGCGTACAGACAGACGTACAGACAGGCGTACAGACAGGTGTACAGACAGGCGTACAGACAGGCGTACAGACAGGCGTACTGACAGGCGTACAGACAGGCGTACAGACAGGCGTACAGACAGGCGTACCGACAGGCGTACAGACAGGCGTACGGACAGGCGTACGGACAGGCGTACGGACAGGCGTACGGACAGGTGTACGGACAGGCGCACAGACAGGAGTACAGACAGGCGTACAGACAGGCGTACAGACAGGCGTACAGACAGGCGTACATACAGGCTTACAGACAGGCGTACTGACAGGCCTACAGACAGGCGTACAGACAGGCGTACAGGCAGGCGTACAGACAGGCGTACAGACAAGCGTACAAACAGGCGTACAGACAGGCGTACAGACAGGCGAACAGACAGGCGTACAGACAGGCGTACAGACCGGCGTACAGACAGGCGTACAGACAGGCGTACAGACAGGCGTACAGACAGGCGTACAGACAGGCGTACAGACAGGCGTACAGACAGGCGTACAGAAAGGCGTACAGACAGGCGTACAGACAGGCGTACAGACAGGCGTACAGACAGGCGTACAGACAGGCGTACAGACAGGCGTACAGACAGGCGTACAGACAGGCGTACAGACAGGCGTACAGACAGGCGTACAGACAGGCGTACAGACAGGCGTACAGACAGGCGTACAGACAGGCGTACAGACAGGCGTACAGACAGGCGTACAGATAGGCGTACAGACAGGCGTACAGACAGGCGTACAGACAGGCGTACAGACAGGCGTACAGACAGGCGTACAGTTAGGCGTACAGACAGCCGTACAAACAGGCGTACAGACAGGCGTACAGACAGGCGTACAGACAGGCGTACAGACAGGCGTACAGACAGGCGTACAGACAGGCGTACATACAAGCGTACAGACAGACGTACAGACAGGCGAACAGACAGGCGTACAGACAGGCGTACAGACAGGCGTACAGACAGGCGTACAGACCAGCGTACAGACCGGGGTACAGACGGGCGTACAGACCGGCGTACAGACCGGCGTACAGACAGGTGTACAGACAGGCGTTCAGACAGGCGTACAGACAGGCGTACAGACAGGCGTACAGACAGGCGTACAGACAGGCGTACGGACAGGCGCACGGACAGGCGTACGGACAGGCGTACGGACAGGCGTACAGATAGGCGTACAGACAGGCGTACAGACAGGCGTACAGACAGGCGTACAGACAGGCGTACGCACAGGCGTACGGACAGGCGTACGGACAGGCGTACGGACAGGCGTACGGACAGGCGCACGGACAGGCGTACGGACAGGCGTACGGACAGGCGTACAGACAGGCGTACAGACAGGCGTACAGACAAGCGTACAGACAGGCGTACAGACAGGCGTACGCACAGGCGTACGGACAGGCGTACGGACAGGCGTACGGACAGGCGTACGGACAGGCGCACGGACAGGAGTACGGACAGGCGTTCAGACAGGCGTACAGACAGGCGTACAGACAGGCGTACAGATAGGCGTACAGACAGGCGTACAGACAGGCGTACAGACAGGCGTACAGACAGGCGTACAGACAGGCGTACAGACAGGCGTACAGACAGGCGTACAGAGAGGCGTACAGACAGGCGTACAGACAGGCGTACAGACAGGCGTACAGACAGGCGTACAGACAGGCTTACAGACAGACGTACAGACAGGCGTACAGACCGGCGTACAGACAGGTGTACAGACAGGCGTACAGACAGTCGTACAGACAGGCGTACAGACAGGCGTACAGACAGGCGTACAGACAGGCGTACAGACAGGCGTACAGACAGGCGTACAGACAGGCGTACAGACAGGCGTACAGACAGGCGTACAGACACGCGTACAGACACGCGTACAGACACGCGTACAGACAGGCGTACAGGCAGGCGTACAGGCAGGCGTACAGACAGGCGTACAGACAGGCGTGCAGACAGGCGTACAGACAGGCGTACAGACAGGCGTACAGACAGGCGTACAGACAGGCGTACAGACAGGCGTACAGACAGGCGTACAGAGAGGCGTACAGACAGGCGTACAGACAGGCGTACAGACAGGCGTACAGACAGGCGTACAGACAGGCGTACAGACAGGCGTACAGACAGGCGTACAGACAGGCGTACAGACAGGCGTACAGACAGGCGTACAGACAGGCGTACAGACAGGCGTACAGACAGGCGTACAGACAGGCGTACAGACAGGCGTACAGACAGGCGTACAGACAGGCGTACAGACAGGCGTACAGACAGGCGTACAGACAGGCGTACAGACAGGCGTACAGACAGGCGTACAGACAGGCGTACAGACAGGCGTACAGACAGGCGTACAGACAGGCGTACAGACAGGCGTACAGACAGGCGTACAGACAGGCGTACAGACAGGCGTACAGACAGGCGCACGAACAGGCGCACGAACAGGCGTACGGACAGGCGTACGGACAGGCGTACAGACAGGCTTAAAGACAGACGTACAGACAGGCGTACAGACAGGCGTACAGACAGGCGTACAGACAGGCGTACAGACAGGCGTACAGACAGGTGTACAGACAGGCGTACAGACAGGCGTACAGACAGGCGTACAGACAGGCGTACAGACAGGCGTACAGACAGGCGTACAGACAGGCGTACAGACAGGCGTACAGACAGGCGTACAGACAGGCGTACAGTTAGGCGTACAGACAGGCGTACAGACAGGCGCACGAACAGGCGCACGAACAGGCGTACGGACAGGCGTACGGACAGGCGTACAGACAGGCTTAAAGACAGACGTACAGACAGGCGTACAGACAGGCGTACAGACAGGCGTACAGACAGGCGTACAGACAGGCGTACAGACAGGTGTACAGACAGGCGTACAGACAGGCGTACAGACAGGCGTACAGACAGGCGTACAGACAGGCGTACAGACAGGCGTACAGACAGGCGTACAGACAGGCGTACAGACAGGCGTACAGACAGGCGTACAGTTAGGCGTACAGACAGGCGTACAGACAGGCGTACAGACAGGCGTACAGACAGGCGTACAGACAGGCGTACAGACAGGCGTACAGACAAGCGTACAGACAGACGTACAGACAGGCGTACAGACAGGCGTACAGACAGGCGTACAGACAGGCGTACAGACAGGTGTACAGACAGGCGTACAGACAGGCGTACAGACAGGCGTACAGACAGGCGTACAGACAGGCGTACAGACAGGCGTACAGACAGGCGTACAGACAGGCGTACAGACAGGCGTACAGACAGGCGTACAGTTAGGCGTACAGACAGGCGTACAGACAGGCGCACGAACAGGCGCACGAACAGGCGTACGGACAGGCGTACGGACAGGCGTACAGACAGGCTTAAAGACAGACGTACAGACAGGCGTACAGACAGGCGTACAGACAGGCGTACAGACAGGCGTACAGACAGGCGTACAGACAGGTGTACAGACAGGCGTACAGACAGGCGTACAGACAGGCGTACAGACAGGCGTACAGACAGGCGTACAGACAGGCGTACAGACAGGCGTACAGACAGGCGTACAGACAGGCGTACAGACAGGCGTACAGTTAGGCGTACAGACAGGCGTACAGACAGGCGTACAGACAGGCGTACAGACAGGCGTACAGACAGGCGTACAGACAGGCGTACAGACAAGCGTACAGACAGACGTACAGACAGGCGTACAGACAGGCGTACAGACAGGCGTACAGACAGGCGTACAGACCAGCGTACAGACCGGGGTACAGACGGGCGTACAGACCGGCGTACAGACCGGCGTACAGACAGGTGTACAGACAGGCGTACAGACAGTCGTACAGACAGGCGTACAGACAGGCGTACAGACAGGCGTACACACAGGCGTACGAGTTATTACAGGTATTATTATAATCTTTGACTAGTCCTTGCAACATATCTATCCAACGATAATTCCCATTGAAGCTGAATTCCTTCCACATCTTATTTTTTAGGGTTCTATTAAAACGTTCGACAATGGAACTTTTTAGATTGGAATAGGTAGTGTAGTGATTAATATTATACTGATCCATATGCTTCTTGAAATGAGAGTTGAAAAATTCCTTTCCTTGGTCGCTTTGAACATTCTTCGGAATATTTTTTTTCCCAGTTGAGAGTATGGATTTCATGGCGTTCATTACTTAAATCGCTGTTTTATTTTTTATTGGAATTGCCCAGGCGAATTTCGAAAATGTGTTTATACATACGAAAATGTATTTGAAATTGTCGTTTTCTTTTGCGTACGGTATCATTTCAACCAGATCGATTTGAAATAAGTTCCGCAATCCTTTTATGATGACCCGACGTCGAGTAAACCTCCTCCGAGCTGGTCTATGTATTTCATTTACAACATCCCTCCTAATTGACGACATTTTCTTCGATGACTATTTCCGCAAATACTGCTTCTGTTTTTGGTGGCGTAGGTTTGGTACCAACGTATATCAACCTAAACGTTGTTCCTTCTGTCAATTCTATCGGTCTCTTGGAATTAAATAGTTCCTTATCAATTTGCAGTGTTGTTAATTTCTCGTTAGAATAGTGTACATTTATAACCTTTCCACGATATAATTTATTCTTATATAAATAAGTATGTTTCGCCAATGACGTACTTACATAATAACCCATGAGGTCAATGGAACCGTCACTATATATTGGAATAATATAGATCGAGGTTGCTGTTGCACTGGGAGAAGGAATATTTTTTCTATGCATTTGTAGTACTTCTTGAAATTTAGGATATTTGAGAGAGTCTGAGACTACGTCTACATCCATTAAATGTCTCTTAAGGACATGCTTGTTTATGTGTCTTCCAAATTTATCTATTGTCATCGTTACCTATCATTGGTGTCGAAATATAAACTGTCTGTTACCTATCATTGGTGTCGAAATATAAACTGTCATACAACCAAGAATTTACAGAGTATACAGAGAGACTATTTTATAATTTTTGACTCTTTCAACTCCTCTATTATTGACAATATCTCGTTCTGGTGCCCTGAGTGACCGGCATCCTTCGATGCTACTAGTAGCGTCAATCTATCACACAGTTCATTCACATCGTCCCAGTACTTATATTCAATTTTACTTTTAGGTACAACCATCTTTTGCATGGATACCTTATTTGACAAACCTAAGCCAGTCTTCCAAGTTCGGCTCCACCAAACTTCAGGTTTCTTCTCTTGTATAATAGGTTTTATAATTGATTTGTATTTAAAACCTTTACTGGCTGCAAACTTCCTATCAGGATCGTAATCAACTCGATGAGAGTTTGTATCACTGAGAATAAATTTATAATTCTTTGCATCAGCATATAAAAATTTCCCTGGTTTCTTCTTGAAAAGCAATTCTAGTAAACCTTTTGTTGCCTTATAAGTGAATTGACCGATGATAATGTTGGGTCCATCAAATCTAACATCAGCGTTTCCAATTTTTAAATCCCCACCGACTTCGTGAACACCATATTTTTCATCAAATTCATCGTTTTCATCGGTCATTAAACCGATAAGATATGGCCGTATAGTACGATCATAATCTCTCAATGATTCTTTAACTTCATCCGTTTCTAGAAGGGTTTTATTCAACGATTTGTTAGCAATTATCGACTTAGCTGGACGCGTACTCAATTGTGATACGGCATGTGCCATTGATTTATCTAAATCCATACTTCCACTTGTATCTGTTTCGTCTTCTTTACTTCCATCTTCTTCCCTTCCTTCTGGCGTTTCTGGCAACAGGTGACCTATGTATTCATCTTCTAAGAATGTAGGTTGTGTGAATGACGTTGACATCTTAGGTGTTGGGGCATCTGGTTCAGAGTCCAGTGTTGCTAGAACTTTAGATGTTCGAGGTGTAGTACCAACTCCTTCCAATTTGCGCTTGGTCGGGGAAGAATGAGTGTATGGGCTAAACCAGGACACATGTTTTCGTGAAGGTGTCCTTTGCCATATAATAGACGTTCCTTGTACTGCTGCATAGGATTTTTCTGGAAAAATTTCAGACCATGTGTCTGGTGTATCCTCCATAGCGTCCTTCGAATGGGGGGTTCTACTTTGCTTCGGAATGGTACTACCTAATTTCACGGTAATTTCTTGCAAAGGTTTGGATATAGGTGCATACTGTATATCAATATCTCTTTGAGACTTCGCGATGTCAGCCCTTAGTGTTCTCAATTTTTCTTTTAAAACTGTGCGAGCTTTTACTAAATTATTTATTAATTTATCATCCATTTTATCATCCATGTCTCTTTACTATTTAACGAATACTTAAATACTGATGTAGATTTCCTAAAGTAGGATCCTTTTAATGGTGTTTTTAGAGGAACTTATTGTAAATGTATATAAGTATCAAAACCTAAACGGTATCTTCCTTCATTATACTTACAGTCAGTATCGATAAATAATAGACCAAATGATTTCTTCCAACACATTCTGCATACATTTAAAAAACTGTTCAAAACTTAAGTCATGGATGTGATCGTTAAATATATGTTTCAAATTAGTGCCATCTTGTTGAAATAAAATTAAAAGATTTGTATTATCCCTCAACAATTGTTTAGGAACAGCACTATATGTTTGAATTAAATAAAAACAATCTAAATTCCGATGCCTACCGAAAGAGAAGAACTGCTTGACAATATTCAAATTAATAGTGGGTATATCGTCAAATATAACGACTGAATAGTCGGCAACTTGGTCCGGTGTTATCATATCAATCGGATCCGTATATTCAAAATAACCTATCTCTGGAATAGTTTCCATTACATGTTTAAGATATTTATATTTCTGTTGATGAAGAGATCCACAGCAGATGTAAATATTTTTGAAGCGCAACCCATTAGGATGTAATAATAAAGTAAGGAGGGCATTCGTTTTGCCACATCCTGAAGGACCCACTATTAGTGCTCTCTTACAAGTACCACCAAATAGATTGCTGTGTCGGTTAAAATTCTTGTCATTAAATACGGAATCGTAGTTGTATAAAGGTAATGATAATGGTTGTGCTTCTAGCTGCATACTGCACTTCATGAATTCACGATGTATACTGAACCATATTAGCTTTAGACGCTTCTTATTAATTGAAAAAGCAAATTTCTACATCTTAAATGACATTAAATTTTATTATATTTATTTACATTATTTACATTTCATTATATTTTATTAAAAGACATTAAATTTATTATTTTATTTCAAATTTGTGCAATATTTGCTTTATTATTCAAGTTACTAGCTGTACACAAGCTTTGGCATCGGTAATATTCCTGATGGAAATGGTGAAGGTGGACGTGTTGAAAATGGTGAAGTACAAATATTGGAAATGGTGAAGAACAAACGTTGGAAATGGTGAAGCACAAAAGTTTGAAGAAATTATTGAAGAGGAAATTGTTGAAGAGATAGGAAATTGTTGAAGAGATAGGAAATTGTTGAAAAGATATGAAAATAATAATAAACAAAATTAATATTATTAATTTTGTTTATTATTTTCATACCTCTTCAGCAGTTCTCTGATGACCTTCTGTGCGGCCATCACCACCGGTTTTGGCACCGGTTGGGCAGGTGTGTGAATTATTTCTTCATCATCATATCATCATTTGATGATCCCCAAGAGTCATCCGCTATCTCTGAATACGGCGGCGGCTTCAGTGATGATGCTTGCGGCCGCGGTGTTGATGTTTGCGGCTGTGGTGTCGGCGGTGGTGTTGTAGGTGCTGGTGTTGTAGGTGCTGGTGTTGTAGGTGTTGGTGGTGCTGGTGTTGATGGCATCGCTGCCGATACCGATACATTGAGTATCGGTGAACGGCGGCCTGGTGTCGATGTCACCGTCACCAGCACTTTAGTAGGTACGGAAGTATTTAGATGGAATTCCTGTGAATGTAATATCTTTATATTGAGCTCCATGAAAAAGGTTAAAATCAACAAACATATTAACACTATTTTTTCTGACGAATATCACCCCATGGAAAAGATAATGTAAATATTCCCAAATCCATACTTCCTTACCAGATGTCACCCCAGGATATTGACAGTTAGACAGTTATACTTACAGTAATATACAGTGATATATTAACTGTAAGGATGACTGTAAGGATGTTGACAGTTACATTTACTATAAATATTACTATTGTAAGGTGGAAGGATGGACAGTTATATTTACTGTAAATATTACTACAAATATTACTGTAAATATTTTCAAATCATTATTCCCAAATCATTATAAACATTATAAATTTGCATATGTTAATCAAAAATTCCGTCGCATTTTTTGCAACAGGTCAAGTTTCAATTAATTATGTAAATTTACATTTTAGAAATTTCCATTGACGTCATTCTTGACCTACTACATAATACATGTACAAATTTGCATTATAAATTTGCATATGTTAATCAAGGTCAAGTTGACATTTTAGATATTAGGTGTGACCTTGAACACCGGGAAAATTCCCAAATTCTTCAGTTCTTCATGGAAAAGTGGACAAAAGTACAGACAGGCGTACAGACAGGCGTACAGAAAGGCGTACAGACAGGCGTACAGACAGGCGTACAGACAGGCGTACAGACAGGCGTACAGAAAGGCGTACAGACAGGCGTACAGACAGGCGTACAGACAGGCGTACAGAAAGGCGTACAGACAGGCGTACAGACAGGCGTACAGACAGGCGTACAGACAGGCGTACAGACAGGCGTACAGACAGGCGTACAGACAGGCGTACAGACAGGCGTACAGAAAGGCGTACAGACAGGCGTACAGACAGGCGTACAGACAGGCGTACAGACAGGCGTACAGAAAGGCGTACAGACAGGCGTACAGACAGGCGTACAGACTGGCGTACAGACAGGCTTACAGACAGGCGTACAGACAGGCGTACAGACAGACGTACAGACAGGCGTACAGACAGCCGTACAGACAGGCGTACAGACAGGCGTACAGACAGGCGTACAGACAGGCGTACGCACAGGCGTACGGACAGGCGTACGGACAGGCATACGGACAGGCGTACGGACAGGCGTACAGACAGGCGTACAAACAGGCGTACAGACAGGCGTACAGACAGGCGTACAGACAGGCGTACAGACAGGCGTACGCACAGGCGTACGGACAGGCGTACGGACAGGCGTACGGACAGGCCTACGGACAGGCGTACGGACAGGCGTACGGACAGGCGTACGGACAGGCGTACGGACAGGCGTTCGGACAGGCGTACAGACAGGCGTACAGACAGGCGTACAGACAGGCGTACAGACAGGCGTACAGACACGCGTACAGACAGGCGTACAGACAGGCGTACAGACAGGCGTACAGACAGGCGTACAGACAGGCGTACAGACAGGCGTACAGACAGGTGTACAGACAGGCGTACAGACAGGCGTACAGACAGGCGTACAGACAGGCGTACAGACAGGCGTACAGACAGGCGTACAGACAGGCGTACAGATAGGCGTACAGACAGGCGTACCGACAGGCGTACAGACAGGCGTACAGACAGGCGTACAGACTGGCGTACAGACAGGCGTACAGACAGGCGTACAGACAGGCGTACAGACAGGCGTACAGACAGGCGTACAGACAGGCGTACAGACAGACGTACAGACAGGCGTACAGACAGGTGTACAGACAGGCGTACAGACAGGCGTACAGACAGGCGTACTGACAGGCGTACAGACAGGCGTACAGACAGGCGTACAGACAGGCGTACCGACAGGCGTACAGACAGGCGTACGGAAAGGCGTAAGGACAGGCGTACGGACAGGCGTACGGACAGGTGTACGGACAGGCGCACAGACAGGAGTACAGACAGGCGTACAGACAGGCGTACAGACAGGCGTACAGACAGGCGTACATACAGGCTTACAGACAGGCGTACTGACAGGCCTACAGACAGGCGTACAGACAGGCGTACAGGCAGGCGTACAGACAGGCGTACAGACAAGCGTACAAACAGGCGTACAGACAGGCGTACAGACAGGCGAACAGACAGGCGTACAGACAGGCGTACAGACCGGCGTACAGACAGGCGTACAGACAGGCGTACAGACAGGCGTACAGACAGGCGTACAGACAGGCGTACAGACAGGCGTACAGACAGGCGTACAGAAAGGCGTACAGACAGGCGTACAGACAGGCGTACAGACAGGCGTACAGACAGGCGTACAGACAGGCGTACAGACAGGCGTACAGACAGGCGTACAGACAGGCGTACAGACAGGCGTACAGACAGGCGTACAGACAGGCGTACAGACAGGCGTACAGACAGGCGTACAGACAGGCGTACAGACAGGCGTACAGACAGGCGTACAGACAGGCGTACAGACAGGCGTACAGATAGGCGTACAGACAGGCGTACAGACAGGCGTACAGACAGGCGTACAGACAGGCGTACAGACAGGCGTACAGTTAGGCGTACAGACAGCCGTACAAACAGGCGTACAGACAGGCGTACAGACAGGCGTACAGACAGGCGTACAGACAGGCGTACAGACAGGCGTACAGACAGGCGTACAGACAAGCGTACAGACAGACGTACAGACAGGCGAACAGACAGGCGTACAGACAGGCGTACAGACAGGCGTACAGACAGGCGTACAGACCAGCGTACAGACCGGGGTACAGACGGGCGTACAGACCGGCGTACAGACCGGCGTACAGACAGGTGTACAGACAGGCGTTCAGACAGGCGTACAGACAGGCGTACAGACAGGCGTACAGACAGGCGTACAGACAGGCGTACGGACAGGCGCACGGACAGGCGTACGGACAGGCGTACGGACAGGCGTACAGATAGGCGTACAGACAGGCGTACAGACAGGCGTACAGACAGGCGTACAGACAGGCGTACGCACAGGCGTACGGACAGGCGTACGGACAGGCGTACGGACAGGCGTACGGACAGGCGCACGGACAGGCGTACGGACAGGCGTACGGACAGGCGTACAGACAGGCGTACAGACAGGCGTACAGACAAGCGTACAGACAGGCGTACAGACAGGCGTACGCACAGGCGTACGGACAGGCGTACGGACAGGCGTACGGACAGGCGTACGGACAGGCGCACGGACAGGAGTACGGACAGGCGTTCAGACAGGCGTACAGACAGGCGTACAGACAGGCGTACAGATAGGCGTACAGACAGGCGTACAGACAGGCGTACAGACAGGCGTACAGACAGGCGTACAGACAGGCGTACAGACAGGCGTACAGACAGGCGTACAGAGAGGCGTACAGACAGGCGTACAGACAGGCGTACAGACAGGCGTACAGACAGGCGTACAGACAGGCTTACAGACAGACGTACAGACAGGCGTACAGACCGGCGTACAGACAGGTGTACAGACAGGCGTACAGACAGTCGTACAGACAGGCGTACAGACAGGCGTACAGACAGGCGTACAGACAGGCGTACAGACAGGCGTACAGACAGGCGTACAGACAGGCGTACAGACAGGCGTACAGACAGGCGTACAGACACGCGTACAGACACGCGTACAGACACGCGTACAGACAGGCGTACAGGCAGGCGTACAGGCAGGCGTACAGACAGGCGTACAGACAGGCGTGCAGACAGGCGTACAGACAGGCGTACAGACAGGCGTACAGACAGGCGTACAGACAGGCGTACAGACAGGCGTACAGACAGGCGTACAGAGAGGCGTACAGACAGGCGTACAGACAGGCGTACAGACAGGCGTACAGACAGGCGTACAGACAGGCGTACAGACAGGCGTACAGACAGGCGTACAGACAGGCGTACAGACAGGCGTACAGACAGGCGTACAGACAGGCGTACAGACAGGCGTACAGACAGGCGTACAGACAGGCGTACAGACAGGCGTACAGACAGGCGTACAGACAGGCGTACAGACAGGCGTACAGACAGGCGTACAGACAGGCGTACAGACAGGCGTACAGACAGGCGTACAGACAGGCGTACAGACAGGCGTACAGACAGGCGTACAGACAGGCGTACAGACAGGCGTACAGACAGGCGTACAGACAGGCGCACGAACAGGCGCACGAACAGGCGTACGGACAGGCGTACGGACAGGCGTACAGACAGGCTTAAAGACAGACGTACAGACAGGCGTACAGACAGGCCTACAGACAGGCGTACAGACAGGCGTACAGACAGGCGTACAGACAGGCGTACAGACAGGCGTACAGACAGGCGTACAGACAGGCGTACAGGCAGGCGTACAGACAGGCGTACAGACAGTCGTACAGACAGGCGTAGACAGGCGTACAGACAGGCGTACAGACAGGCGTACAGACAGGCGTACAGACAGGCGTACAGACAGGCGTACAGACAGGCGTACAGACAGGCGTACAGACAGGCGTACAGACAGTCGTACAGACAGGCGTAGAGACAGGCGTACAGACAGGCGTACAGACAGGCGTACAGACAGGCGTACAGACAGGCGTACAGACAGGCGTACAGACAGGCGTACAGACAGGCGTACAGACAGGCGTACAGACAGGCGTACAGACAGGCGTACAGACAGGCGTACCGACAGGCGTACAGACAGACGTACAGACAGGCGTACAGACAGGCGTACAGACAAGCGTACAGACAGACGTACAGACAGGCGTACAGACAGGCGTACAGACAGGCGTACAGACAGGCGTACAGACAGGCGTACAGACCAGCGTACAGACCGGGGTACAGACGGGCGTACAGACCGGCGTACAGACCGGCGTACAGACAGGTGTACAGACAGGCGTACAGACAGGCGTACAGACAGGCGTACAGACAGGCGCACGAACAGGCGCACGAACAGGCGTACGGACAGGCGTACGGACAGGCGTAAGACAGGCGTACAGACAGACGTACAGACAGGCGTACAGACAGGCGTACAGACAGGCCTACAGACAGGCGTACAGACAGGCGTACAGACAGGCGTACAGACAGGCGTACAGACAGGCGTACAGACAGGCGTACAGACAGGCGTACAGACAGGCGTACATACAGGCGTACAGACAGTCGTACAGACAGGCGTACAGACAGGCGTACAGACAGGCGTACAGACAGGCGTACAGACAGGCGTATGCACAAGCGTACGGACTGGCGTACGGACAGGCGTACGGACAGGCGTACGGACAGGAGCACGGACAGGCGTACGGACAGGCGTACAGACAGGCGTACAGTTAGGCGTACAGACAGGCGTACAGACAGGCGTACAGACAGGCGTAGAGACAGGCGTACAGACAGGCGTACAGACAAGCGTACAGACAGACGTACAGACAGGCGTACATACAGGCGTACAGACAGGCGTACAGACAGGCGTACAGACAGGCGTACAGACAGGCGTACAGACCAGCGTACAGACCGGGGTACAGACGGGCGTACAGACCGGCGTACAGACCGGCGTACAGACAGGTGTACAGACAGGCGTACAGACAGTCGTACAGACAGGCGTACAGACAGGCGTACAGACAGGCGTACAGACAGGCGCACGAACAGGCGCACGAACAGGCGTACGGACAGGCGTACGGACAGGCGTACAGACAGGCGTACAGCAGACGTACAGACAGGCGTACAGACAGGCGTACAGACAGGCCTATAGACAGGCGTACAGACAGGCGTACAGACAGGCGTACAGACAGGCGTACAGACAGGCGTACAGACAGGCGTACAGACAGGCGTACAGACAGGCGTACAGACAGGCGTACAGACAGTCGTACAGACAGGCGTACAGACAGACGTACAGACAGGCGTACAGACAGGCGTACAGACAGGCGTAAAGACTAGCGTACAGACAGGCGTACAGACAGGCGTACAGACAGGCGTACAGACAGGCGTACAGACAGGCGTACAGACAGGCGTACAGACAGGCGTTAAGACTGGCGTACAGACAGGCGTACAGACAGGCGTACAGACAGGCGTACAGACAGACAGATGTTCCAGAATTGTTGGATTGCCTATCAAGCGAAATACACGCCGAATTAGACGAACATTCGACATCACTCACCAATATATCTTCAACCTCACAAAATATTTCATGGAATACCCAAGAAGGATATTGTACTATTCAGTCGCCGGGAGAGAAAGGATCCCACCTCGTGAAATTAGAACTTTACGAGCTGAAGAATTTGCGACAAATTCCGAAGAATTTATGGTGGAAGGAAGCAACGATCCGCATGAATTTTCTACTTGCGACACCAGTCGATCCACTTTACCAACCAATCCAAGTTATCATCAAGGACGCAATCAAAAGAATAAAAAACATAAAAAACATCAAGAAGGAAGTGAAGAAGAAGAGTTATTGGAATTAATATCCCAATATCCACTACAGACAGGCGTAAAGACTGGCGTACAGACAGGCGTACAGACAGGCGTACAGACAGGCGTACAGACAGGCGTACAGACAGGCGTACAGACAGGCGTACAGACAGGCGTACAGACAGGCGTACAGACAGGCGTACAGACAGGCGTACAGACAGGCGTACAGACAGGCGTACAGACAGGCGTACAGACAGGCGTACAGACAGGCGTACAGACAGGCGTACCGACAGGCGTACAGACAGGCGTACAGACAGGCGTACAGACAGGCGTACAGACTGGCGTACAGACAGGCGTACAGACAGGCGTACAGACAGGCGTACAAACAGGCGTACAGACAGGCGTACAGACAGGCGTACAGACAGGTGTACAGACAGGCGTACTGACAGGCGTACAGACAGGCGTACTGACAGGCGTACAGACAGGCGTACAGACAGGCGTACAGACAGGCGTACCGACAGGCGTACAGACAGGCGTACGGACAGGCGTACGGACAGGCGTACGGACAGGCGTACGGACAGGTGTACGGACAGGCGCACAGACAGGAGTACAGACAGGCGTACAGACAGGCGTACAGACAGGCGTACAGACAGGCGTACATACAGGCTTACAGACAGGCGTACAGACACGCGTACAGACAGGCCTACAGACAGGCGTACAGACAGGCGTACAGGCAGGCGTACAGACAGGCGTACAGACAAGCGTACAAACAGGCGTACAGACAGGCGTACAGACAGGCGTACAGACAGGCGTACAGACAGGCGTACAGACAGGCGTACAGACAGGCGTACAGACAGGCATACAGACAGGCGTACAGACAGGCGTACAGACAGGCGTACAGACAGGCGTACAGACAGGCGTACAGATAGGCGTACAGACAGGCGTACAGACAGGCGTACAGACAGGCGTACAGACAGGCGTACAGACAGGCGTACAGACAGGCGTACAGACAGGCGTACAGACAAGCGTACAGACAGAAGTACAGACAGGCGTACAGACAGGCGTACAGACAGGCGTACAGACCAGCGTAAAGACCGGGGTACAGACGGGCGTACAGACCGGCGTACAAACCGGCGTACAGACAGGTGTACAGACAGGCGTACAGACAGTCGTACAGACAGGCGTACAGACAGGCGTACAGACAGGCGTACAGACAGGCGTACAGACAGGCGTACAGACAGGCGTACAGACAGGCGTACAGACAGGCGTACAGACAGGCGTACAGACACGCGTACAGACAGGCGTACAGACAGGCGTACAGACAGGCGTACAGACAGGCGTACAGACAGGCGTACAGACAGGCGTACAGACAGGCGTACAGACAGGCGTACAGACTGGCGTACAGACAGGCGTACAGACAGGCGTACAGACAGGCGTACAGACAGGCGTACAGACAGGCGTACAGACAGGCGTACAGACAGGCGTACAGACAGGCGTACAGACCAGGGTACAGACCGGCGTACAGACCGGCGTTCAGACCGGCGTACAGACAGGTGTACAGACAGGCGTACAAATAGGCGTAAAGACAGGCGTACAGACAAGCGTACAGACAGGCGTACAGACAGGCGTATGCACAAGCGTACGGACTGGCGTACGGACAGGCGTACGGACAGGCGTACGGACAGGCGCACGGACAGGCGTACGGACAGGCGTTCAGACAGGCGTACAGACAGGCGTACAGAGAGGCGTACAGACAGGCGTACAGACAGGCGTACAGACAGGCGTACAGACAGGCGTACAGACAGGCGTACAGACAGGCGTACAGACAGGCGTACAGATAGGCGTACAGACAGGCGTACAGACAGGTGTACAGACAGGCGTACAGACAGGCGTACAGACAGGCGTACAGAGAGGCGTACAGACAGGCGTACAGACAGGCGTACAGACAGGCGTACAGACAGGCGTACAGACAGGCGTACAGACAGGCGTACAGTTAGGCGTACAGACAGGCGTACAGACAGGCGTACAGACAGGCGTACAGACAGGCGTACAGACAGGCGTACAGACCAGCGTACAGACCAGGGTACAGACCGGCGTACAGACCGGCGTTCAGACCGGCGTACAGACAGGTGTACAGACAGGCGTACAAACAGGCGTAAAGACAGGCGTACAGACAGGCGTACAGACAGGCGTAGACAGGCGTACAGACAGGCGTATGCACAAGCGTACGGACTGGCGTACCGACAGGCGTACGGACAGGCGTACGGACAGGCGCACGGACAGGCGTACGGACAGGCGTTCAGACAGGCGTACAGACAGGCGTACAGACAGGCGTACAGACAGGCGTACAGACAGGCGTACAGACAGGCGTACAGACAGGCGTACAGACAGGCGTACAGACAGGCGTACAGACTGGCGTACAGACTGGCGTACAGACAGGCGTACAGACAGGCGTACAGACAGGCGTACAGACAGGCGTACAGACAGGCGTACAGACAGGCGTACAGACAGGCGTACAGACAGGCGTACAGACAGGCGTACAGACAGGCGTACAGACAGGCGTACAGTTAGGCGTACAGACAGCCGTACAGACAGGCGTACAGACAGGCGTACAGACAGGCGTACAGACAGGCGTACAGACAGGCGTACAGACAGGCGTACAGACAAGCGTACAGACAGATGTACAGACAGGCGAACAGACAGGCGTACAGACCAGCGTACAGACCAGGGTACAGACCGGCGTACAGACCGGCGTTCAGACCGGCGTACATACAGGTGTACAGACAGGCGTACAAACAGGCGTAAAGACAGGCGTACAGACAGGCGTACAGACAGGCGTACAGACAGGCGTACAGACAGGCGTACAGACAGGCGTACAGACAGGCGTACAGACAGGCGTACAGACAGGCGTACAGACAGGCGTACAGACACGCGTACAGACACGCGTACAGACACGCGTACAGACAGGCGTACAGGCAGGCGTACAGGCAGGCGTACAGACAGGCGTACAGACAGGCGTGCAGACAGGCGTACAGACAGGCGTACAGACAGGCGTACAGACAGGCGTACAGACAGGCGTACAGACAGGCGTACAGACAGGCGTACAGAGAGGCGTACAGACAGGCGTACAGACAGGCGTACAGACAGGCGTACAGACAGGCGTACAGACAGGCGTACAGACAGGCGTACAGACAGGCGTACAGACAGGCGTACAGACAGGCGTACAGACAGGCGTACAGACAGGCGTACAGACAGGCGTACAGACAGGCGTACAGACAGGCGTACAGACAGGCGTACAGACAGGCGTACAGACAGGCGTACAGACAGGCGTACAGACAGGCGTACAGACAGGCGTACAGACAGGCGTACAGACAGGCGTACAGACAGGCGTACAGACAGGCGTACAGACAGGCGTACAGACAGGCGTACAGACAGGCGTACAGACAGGCGTACAGACAGGCGCACGAACAGGCGCACGAACAGGCGTACGGACAGGCGTACGGACAGGCGTACAGACAGGCTTAAAGACAGACGTACAGACAGGCGTACAGACAGGCCTACAGACAGGCGTACAGACAGGCGTACAGACAGGCGTACAGACAGGCGTACAGACAGGCGTACAGACAGGCGTACAGACAGGCGTACAGACAGGCGTACAGGCAGGCGTACAGACAGGCGTACAGACAGTCGTACAGACAGGCGTAGACAGGCGTACAGACAGGCGTACAGACAGGCGTACAGACAGGCGTACAGACAGGCGTACAGACAGGCGTACAGACAGGCGTACAGACAGGCGTACAGACAGGCGTACAGACAGTCGTACAGACAGGCGTAGAGACAGGCGTACAGACAGGCGTACAGACAGGCGTACAGACAGGCGTACAGACAGGCGTACAGACAGGCGTACAGACAGGCGTACAGACAGGCGTACAGACAGGCGTACAGACAGGCGTACAGACAGGCGTACAGACAGGCGTACCGACAGGCGTACAGACAGACGTACAGACAGGCGTACAGACAGGCGTACAGACAAGCGTACAGACAGACGTACAGACAGGCGTACAGACAGGCGTACAGACAGGCGTACAGACAGGCGTACAGACAGGCGTACAGACCAGCGTACAGACCGGGGTACAGACGGGCGTACAGACCGGCGTACAGACCGGCGTACAGACAGGTGTACAGACAGGCGTACAGACAGGCGTACAGACAGGCGTACAGACAGGCGCACGAACAGGCGCACGAACAGGCGTACGGACAGGCGTACGGACAGGCGTAAGACAGGCGTACAGACAGACGTACAGACAGGCGTACAGACAGGCGTACAGACAGGCCTACAGACAGGCGTACAGACAGGCGTACAGACAGGCGTACAGACAGGCGTACAGACAGGCGTACAGACAGGCGTACAGACAGGCGTACAGACAGGCGTACATACAGGCGTACAGACAGTCGTACAGACAGGCGTACAGACAGGCGTACAGACAGGCGTACAGACAGGCGTACAGACAGGCGTATGCACAAGCGTACGGACTGGCGTACGGACAGGCGTACGGACAGGCGTACGGACAGGAGCACGGACAGGCGTACGGACAGGCGTACAGACAGGCGTACAGTTAGGCGTACAGACAGGCGTACAGACAGGCGTACAGACAGGCGTAGAGACAGGCGTACAGACAGGCGTACAGACAAGCGTACAGACAGACGTACAGACAGGCGTACATACAGGCGTACAGACAGGCGTACAGACAGGCGTACAGACAGGCGTACAGACCAGCGTACAGACCGGGGTACAGACGGGCGTACAGACCGGCGTACAGACCGGCGTACAGACAGGTGTACAGACAGGCGTACAGACAGTCGTACAGACAGGCGTACAGACAGGCGTACAGACAGGCGTACAGACAGGCGTACAGACAGGCGCACGAACAGGCGCACGAACAGGCGTACGGACAGGCGTACGGACAGGCGTACAGACAGGCGTACAGCAGACGTACAGACAGGCGTACAGACAGGCGTACAGACAGGCCTATAGACAGGCGTACAGACAGGCGTACAGACAGGCGTACAGACAGGCGTACAGACAGGCGTACAGACAGGCGTACAGACAGGCGTACAGACAGGCGTACAGACAGGCGTACAGACAGTCGTACAGACAGGCGTACAGACAGACGTACAGACAGGCGTACAGACAGGCGTACAGACAGGCGTAAAGACTAGCGTACAGACAGGCGTACAGACAGGCGTACAGACAGGCGTACAGACAGGCGTACAGACAGGCGTACAGACAGGCGTACAGACAGGCGTTAAGACTGGCGTACAGACAGGCGTACAGACAGGCGTACAGACAGGCGTACAGACAGACAGATGTTCCAGAATTGTTGGATTGCCTATCAAGCGAAATACACGCCGAATTAGACGAACATTCGACATCACTCACCAATATATCTTCAACCTCACAAAATATTTCATGGAATACCCAAGAAGGATATTGTACTATTCAGTCGCCGGGAGAGAAAGGATCCCACCTCGTGAAATTAGAACTTTACGAGCTGAAGAATTTGCGACAAATTCCGAAGAATTTATGGTGGAAGGAAGCAACGATCCGCATGAATTTTCTACTTGCGACACCAGTCGATCCACTTTACCAACCAATCCAAGTTATCATCAAGGACGCAATCAAAAGAATAAAAAACATAAAAAACATCAAGAAGGAAGTGAAGAAGAAGAGTTATTGGAATTAATATCCCAATATCCACTACAGACAGGCGTAAAGACTGGCGTACAGACAGGCGTACAGACAGGCGTACAGACAGGCGTACAGACAGGCGTACAGACAGGCGTACAGACAGGCGTACAGACAGGCGTACAGACAGGCGTACAGACAGGCGTACAGACAGGCGTACAGACAGGCGTACAGACAGGCGTACAGACAGGCGTACAGACAGGCGTACAGACAGGCGTACAGACAGGCGTACCGACAGGCGTACAGACAGGCGTACAGACAGGCGTACAGACAGGCGTACAGACTGGCGTACAGACAGGCGTACAGACAGGCGTACAGACAGGCGTACAAACAGGCGTACAGACAGGCGTACAGACAGGCGTACAGACAGGTGTACAGACAGGCGTACTGACAGGCGTACAGACAGGCGTACTGACAGGCGTACAGACAGGCGTACAGACAGGCGTACAGACAGGCGTACCGACAGGCGTACAGACAGGCGTACGGACAGGCGTACGGACAGGCGTACGGACAGGCGTACGGACAGGTGTACGGACAGGCGCACAGACAGGAGTACAGACAGGCGTACAGACAGGCGTACAGACAGGCGTACAGACAGGCGTACATACAGGCTTACAGACAGGCGTACAGACACGCGTACAGACAGGCCTACAGACAGGCGTACAGACAGGCGTACAGGCAGGCGTACAGACAGGCGTACAGACAAGCGTACAAACAGGCGTACAGACAGGCGTACAGACAGGCGTACAGACAGGCGTACAGACAGGCGTACAGACAGGCGTACAGACAGGCGTACAGACAGGCATACAGACAGGCGTACAGACAGGCGTACAGACAGGCGTACAGACAGGCGTACAGACAGGCGTACAGATAGGCGTACAGACAGGCGTACAGACAGGCGTACAGACAGGCGTACAGACAGGCGTACAGACAGGCGTACAGACAGGCGTACAGACAGGCGTACAGACAAGCGTACAGACAGAAGTACAGACAGGCGTACAGACAGGCGTACAGACAGGCGTACAGACCAGCGTAAAGACCGGGGTACAGACGGGCGTACAGACCGGCGTACAAACCGGCGTACAGACAGGTGTACAGACAGGCGTACAGACAGTCGTACAGACAGGCGTACAGACAGGCGTACAGACAGGCGTACAGACAGGCGTACAGACAGGCGTACAGACAGGCGTACAGACAGGCGTACAGACAGGCGTACAGACAGGCGTACAGACACGCGTACAGACAGGCGTACAGACAGGCGTACAGACAGGCGTACAGACAGGCGTACAGACAGGCGTACAGACAGGCGTACAGACAGGCGTACAGACAGGCGTACAGACTGGCGTACAGACAGGCGTACAGACAGGCGTACAGACAGGCGTACAGACAGGCGTACAGACAGGCGTACAGACAGGCGTACAGACAGGCGTACAGACAGGCGTACAGACCAGGGTACAGACCGGCGTACAGACCGGCGTTCAGACCGGCGTACAGACAGGTGTACAGACAGGCGTACAAATAGGCGTAAAGACAGGCGTACAGACAAGCGTACAGACAGGCGTACAGACAGGCGTATGCACAAGCGTACGGACTGGCGTACGGACAGGCGTACGGACAGGCGTACGGACAGGCGCACGGACAGGCGTACGGACAGGCGTTCAGACAGGCGTACAGACAGGCGTACAGAGAGGCGTACAGACAGGCGTACAGACAGGCGTACAGACAGGCGTACAGACAGGCGTACAGACAGGCGTACAGACAGGCGTACAGACAGGCGTACAGATAGGCGTACAGACAGGCGTACAGACAGGTGTACAGACAGGCGTACAGACAGGCGTACAGACAGGCGTACAGAGAGGCGTACAGACAGGCGTACAGACAGGCGTACAGACAGGCGTACAGACAGGCGTACAGACAGGCGTACAGACAGGCGTACAGTTAGGCGTACAGACAGGCGTACAGACAGGCGTACAGACAGGCGTACAGACAGGCGTACAGACAGGCGTACAGACCAGCGTACAGACCAGGGTACAGACCGGCGTACAGACCGGCGTTCAGACCGGCGTACAGACAGGTGTACAGACAGGCGTACAAACAGGCGTAAAGACAGGCGTACAGACAGGCGTACAGACAGGCGTAGACAGGCGTACAGACAGGCGTATGCACAAGCGTACGGACTGGCGTACCGACAGGCGTACGGACAGGCGTACGGACAGGCGCACGGACAGGCGTACGGACAGGCGTTCAGACAGGCGTACAGACAGGCGTACAGACAGGCGTACAGACAGGCGTACAGACAGGCGTACAGACAGGCGTACAGACAGGCGTACAGACAGGCGTACAGACAGGCGTACAGACTGGCGTACAGACTGGCGTACAGACAGGCGTACAGACAGGCGTACAGACAGGCGTACAGACAGGCGTACAGACAGGCGTACAGACAGGCGTACAGACAGGCGTACAGACAGGCGTACAGACAGGCGTACAGACAGGCGTACAGACAGGCGTACAGTTAGGCGTACAGACAGCCGTACAGACAGGCGTACAGACAGGCGTACAGACAGGCGTACAGACAGGCGTACAGACAGGCGTACAGACAGGCGTACAGACAAGCGTACAGACAGATGTACAGACAGGCGAACAGACAGGCGTACAGACCAGCGTACAGACCAGGGTACAGACCGGCGTACAGACCGGCGTTCAGACCGGCGTACATACAGGTGTACAGACAGGCGTACAAACAGGCGTAAAGACAGGCGTACAGACAGGCGTACAGACAGGCGTACAGACAGGCGTACAGACAGGCGTATGCACAAGCGTACGGACTGGCGTACCGACAGGCGTACGGACAGGCGTACGGACAGGCGCACGGACAGGCGTACGGACAGGCGTTCAGACAGGCGTACAGACAGGCGTACAGACAGGCGTACAGACAGGCGTACAGACAGGCGTACAGACAGGCGTACAGACAGGCGTACAGACAGGCGTACAGACAGGCGTACAGACAGGCGTACAGACAGGCGTACAGACAGGTGTACAGACAGGCGTACAGACAGGCGTACAGACAGGCGTACAGACAGGCGTACAGACAGGCGTACAGACAGGCGTACAGACAGGCGTACAGACAGGCGTACAGACAGGCGTACAGACAGGCGTACAGACAGGCGTACAGTTAGGCGTACAGACAGGCGTACAGACAGGCGTACAGACAGGCGTACAGACAGGCGTACAGACAGGCGTACAGACAAGCGTACAGACAGACGTACAGACAGGCGTACAGACAGGCGTACAGACAGGCGTACAGACAGGCGTACAGACCAGCGTACAGACCGGGGTACAGACGGGCGTACAGACCGGCGTACAGACCGGCGTACAGACAGGTGTACAGACAGGCGTACAGACAGTCGTACAGACAGGCGTACAGACAGGCGTACAGACAGGCGTACAGACAGGCGTACAGACAGGCGCACGAACAGGCGCACGAACAGGCGTACGGACAGGCGTACGGACAGGCGTACGGACAGGCGTACAGACAGGCGTACAGACAGACGTACAGACAGGCGTACAGACAGGCGTACAGACAGGCCTACAGACAGGCGTACAGACAGGCGTACAGACAGGCGTACAGACAGGCGTACAGACAGGCATACAGACAGGCGTACAGACAGGCGTACAGACAGGCGTACAGACAGGCGTACAGACAGTCGTACAGACAGGCGTACAGACAGGCGTACAGACCAACGTACAGACCGGGGTACAGACGGGCGTACAGACCGGCGTACAGACCGGCGTACAGACAGGTGTACAGACAGGCGTACAGACAGTCGTACAGACAGGCGTACAGACAGGCGTACAGACAGGCGTACAGACAGGCGTACAGACAGGCGCACGAACAGGCGCACGAACAGGCGTACGGACAGGCGTACGGACAGGCGTACAGACAGGCGTACAGACAGACGTACAGACAGGCGTACAGACAGGCGTACAGACAGGCCTACAGACAAGCGTACAGACAGGCGTACAGACAGGCGTACAGACAGGCGTACAGACAGGCGTACAGACAGGCGTACAGACAGGCGTACAGACAGGCGTACAGACAGGCGTACAGACAGGCGTACAGACAGGCGTACAGACAGGCGTACAGACAGGCGTACAGACAGGCGTAAAGACTAGCGTACAGACAGGCGTACAGACAGGCGTACAGACAGGCGTACAGACAGGCGTACAGACAGGCGTACAGACAGGCGTACAGACAGGCGTACAGACAGGCGTACAGACAGGCGTACAGACAGGCGTACAGACAGGCGTACAGACAGGCGTACAGACAGGCGTACAGACAGGCGTACAGACAGGCGTACAGACAGGCGTACAGACAGGCGTACAGACAGGCGTACCGACAGGCGTACAGACAGGCGTACAGACAGGCGTACAGACAGGCGTACAGACTGGCGTACAGACAGGCGTACAGACAGGCCAACAGACAGGCGTACAGACAGGCGTACAGACAGGCGTACAGACAGGCGTACAGACAGGCGTACAGACAGGCGTACAGACAGGCGTACAGACAGGTGTACAGACAGGCGTACAGACAGGCGTACAGACAGGCCTACAGACAGGCGTACAGACAGGCGTACAGACAGGCGTACAGACAGGCGTACAGACAGGCGTACAGGCAGGCGTACAGACAGGCGTACAGACAGTCGTACGGACAGGCGTACAGACAGGCGTACAGACAGGCGTACAGGCAGGCGTACAGGCAGGCGTACAGACAGGCGTACAGACAGTCGTACAGACAGGCGTACAGACAGGCGTACAGACAGGCGTACAGACAGGCGTACAGACAGGCGTACAGACAGGCGTACAGACAGGCGTACAGACAGGCGTACAGACAGGCGTACAGACAGGCGTACAGACAGGCGTACAGACAGGCGTAAAGACAGGCGTAAAGACTGGCGTACAGACAGGCGTACAGACAGGCGTACAGACAGGCGTACAGACAGGCGTACAGACAGGCGTACAGACAGGCGTACAGATAGGCGTACAGACAGGCGTACAGACAGGCGTACAGACAGGCGTACAGACAGGCGTACAGACAGGCGTACAGACAGGCGTACAGACAGGCGTACCGACAGGCGTACAGACAGGCGTACAGACAGGCGTACAGACAGGCGTACAGACTGGCGTACAGACAGGCGTACAGACAGGCGTACAGACAGGCGTACAGACAGGCGTACAGACAGGCGTACAGACAGGCGTACAGACAGGTGTACAGACAGGCGTACAGACAGGCGTACAGACAGGCGTACTGACAGGCGTACAGACAGGCGTACAGACAGGCGTACAGACAGGCGTACAGACAGGCGTACAGACAGGCGTACAGACAGGCGTACCGACAGGCGTACAGACAGGCGTACAGACAGGCGTACAGACAGGCGTACAGACAGGCGTACAGACAGGCGTACAGACAGGCGTACAGACAGGCGTACAGACAGGCGTACAGACAGGCGTACAGACAGGCGTACAGATAGGCGTACAGACAGGCGTACAGACAGGCGTACAGACAGGCGTACAGACAGGCGTACAGACAGGCGTACAGACAGGCGTACAGACAGGCGTACAGACAGGCGTACAGGCAGGCGTACAGACAGGCGTACAGACAGTCGTACGGACAGGCGTACAGACAGGCGTACAGACAGGCGTACAGACAGGCGTACAGACAGGCGTACAGACAGGCGTACAGACAGGCGTACAGACAGGCGTACAGACAGGCGTACAGACAGGCGTACAGACAGGCGTACAGACAGGCGTACCGACAGGCGTACAGACAGGCGTACAGACAGGCGTACAGACAGGCGTACAGACAGGCGTACAGACAGGCGTACAGACAGGCGTACAGACAGGCGTACAGACAGGCGTACAGACAGGCGTACAGACAGGCGTACAGATAGGCGTACAGACAGGCGTACAGACAGGCGTACAGACAGGCGTACAGACAGGCGTACAGACAGGCGTACAGTTAGGCGTACAGACAGCCGTACAAACAGGCGTACAGACAGGCGTACAGACAGGCGTACAGACAGGCGTACAGACAGGCGTACAGACAGGCGTACAGACAAGCGTACAGACAGACGTACAGACAGGCGAACAGACAGGCGTACAGACAGGCGTACAGACAGGCGTACAGACAGGCGTACAGACCAGCGTACAGACCGGGGTACAGACCGGCGTACAGACCGGCGTACAGACCGGCGTACAGACAGGTGTACAGACAGGCGTTCAGACAGGCGTACAGACAGGCGTACAGACAGGCGTACAGACAGGCGTACAGACAGGCGTACGGACAGGCGCACGGACAGGCGTACGGACAGGCGTACGGACAGGCGTACAGACAGGCGTACAGACAGGCGTACAGACAGGCGTACAGACAGGCGTACAGACAGGCGTACGCACAGGCGTACGGACAGGCGTACGGACAGGCGTACGGACAGGCGTACGGACAGGCGCATGGACAGGCGTACGGACAGGCGTTCAGACAGGCGTACAGACAGGCGTACAGACAGGCGTACAGACAGGCGTACAGACAGGCGTACAGACTGGCGTACAGACAGGCGTACAGACAGGCGTACAGACAGGCGTACAGACAGGCGTACAGACAGGCGTACAGACAGGCGTACAGACAGGCGTACAGACAGGCTTACAGACAAGCGTACAGACAGGCGTACAGACAGGCGTACAGACAGGCGTACAGACAGGGGTACAGACAGGCGTACAGACAGGCGTACAGACAGGCGTACAGACAGGCGTACAGACAGGCGTACAGACAGGCGTACAGTTAGGCGTACAGACAGGCGTACAGACAGGCGTACAGACAGGCGTACAGACAGGCGTACAGATAGGCGTACAGACAGGCGTACAGACAGGCGTACAGACAGGCGTACAGACAGGCGTACAGACAGACGTACAAACAGGCGTACAGACAGGCGTACAGACAGGCGTACAGACAGGCGTACAGACCAGCGTACAGACCGGGGTACAGACGGGCGTACAGACCGGCGTACAGACCGGCGTACAGACAGGTGTACAGACAGGCGTACAGACAGTCGTACAGACAGGCGTACAGACAGGCGTACAGACAGGCGTACAGACAGGCGTACAGACAGGCGCACGAACAGGCGCACGAACAGGCGTACGGACAGGCGTACGGACAGGCGTACAGACAGGCGTACAGACAGACGTACAGACAGGCGTACAGACAGGCGTACAGACAGGCCTACAGACAGGCGTACAGACAGGCGTACAGACAGGCGTACAGACAGGCGTACAGACAGGCGTACAGACAGGCGTACAGACAGGCGTACAGGCAGGCGTACAGACAGGCGTACAGACAGTCGTACAGACAGGCGTACAGACAGGCGTAAAGACAGGCGTACAGACAATCGTACAGAAAGGCGTACAGACAGGCGTACAGACAGGCGTAAAGACAGGCGTACAGACAGGCGTACAGACAGGCGTACAGACAGGCGTACAGACAGGCGTACAGACAGGCGTACAGACTGGCGTACAGACAGGCGTACAGACAGGCGTACAGACAGGCGTACAGACAGGTGTACAGACAGGCGTACAGACAGGCGTACAGACAAGCGTACAGACAGGCGTACAGACAGGCGTACAGACAGGCGTAGAGACAGGCGTACAGACAGGCGTACAGACAGGCGTACAGACAGGCGTACAGACAGGCGTACAGACAGGCGTACAGACAGGCGTACAGACAGGCGTACAGACAGGCGTACAGACTGACGTACAGACAGGCGTACAGACAGGCGTACAGACAGGCGTACAGACAGGCGTACAGACAGGCGTACAGAAAGGCGTGCAGACAGGCGTACAGACAGGCGTACAGACAGGCGTACAGACAGGCGTACAGACAGGCGTACAGACAGGCGTACAGACAGACGTACAGACAGGCGTACAGACAGGCGTACAGACAGGCGTACAGACAGGCGTACAGACAGGCGTACGCAAAGGCGTACGGACAGGCGTACGGACAGGCGTACGGACAGGCGTTCAGACAGGCGTACAGACAGGCGTACAGACAGGCGTACAGACAGGCGTACAGACAGGCGTACAGACAGGCGTACAGACAGGCGTACAGCCAGGCGTACAGACAGGCGTACAGACAAGCATACAGACAGGCGTACAGACAGGCATACAGACAGGCGTACAGACAGGCGTACAGACAAGCGTACAGACAGGCGTACAGACAGGCGTACAGACAGGCGTACAGACAGGCGTACAGACAGGCGTACAGACAGGCGTACAGACAGGCGTACGGACAGGCATACGGACAGGCGTACGGACAGGCGTACAGACAGGCGTACAGACAGGCGTACAGACAGGCGTACAGACAGGCGTACAGACAGGCGTACAGACAGGCGTACAGACAGGAGTACGGACAGGCGCACGGACAGGCGTACGGACAGGCGTACGGACAGGCGTACAGACAGGCGTACAGACAGGCGTACAGACAGGCGTACAGACAGGCGTACGCACAGGCGTACGGACAGGCGTACGGACAGGCGTACGGACAGGCGTACGGACAGGCGCACGGACAGGCGTACGGACAGGCGTTCAGACAGGCGTACAGACAGGCGTACAGACAGGCGTACAGACAGGCGTACAGACAGGCGTACAGACAGGCGTACAGACAGGCGTACAGACAGGCGTACAGACAGGCGTACAGACAGGCGTACAGACAGGCGTACAGACACGCGTACAGACAGGCGTACAGACAGGCTTACAGACAAGCGTACAGACAGGCGTACAGACAGGCGTACAGACAGGCGTACAGACAGGTGTACAGACAGGCGTACGCACAGGCGTACGGACAGGCGTACGGACAGGCGTACGGACAGGCGTACGGACAGGCGTACGGACAGGCGTACAGACAGGCGTACAGGCAGGCGTACAGACAGGCGTACAGACAGGCGTACAGACAGGCGTACAGACAGGCGTACAGACAGGCGTACAGACAATCGTACAGAAAGGCGTACAGACAGGCGTACAGACAGGCGTAAAGACAGGCGTACAGACAGGCGTACAGACAGGCGTACAGACAGGCGTACAGACAGGCGTACAGACAGGCGTACAGACTGGCGTACAGACAGGCGTACAGACAGGCGTACAGACAGGCGTACAGACAGGTGTACAAACAGGCGTACAGACAGGCGTACAGACAAGCGTACAGACAGGCGTACAGACAGGCGTACAGACAGGCGTAGAGACAGGCGTACAGACAGGCGTACAGACAGGCGTACAGACAGGCGTACAGACAGGCGTACAGACAGGCGTACAGACAGGCGTACAGACAGGCGTACAGACAGGCGTACAGACTGACGTACAGACAGGCGTACAGACAGGCGTACAGACAGGCGTACAGACAGGCGTACAGACAGGCGTACAGAAAGGCGTGCAGACAGGCGTACAGACAGGCGTACGCACAGGCGTACGGACAGGCATACGGACAGGCGTACGGACAGGCGTACAGACAGGCGTACAGACAGGCGTACAGACCAGCGTACAGACCGGGGTACAGACGGGCGTACAGACCGGCGTACAGACCGGCGTACAGACAGGTGTACAGACAGGCGTACAGACAGTCGTACAGACAGGCGTACAGACAGGCGTACAGACAGGCGTACAGACAGGCGTACAGACAGGCGCACGAACAGGCGCACGAACAGGCGTACGGACAGGCGTACGGACAGGCGTACAGACAGGCGTACAGACAGACGTACAGACAGGCGTACAGACAGGCGTACAGACAGGCCTACAGACAGGCGTACAGACAGGCGTACAGACAGGCGTACAGACAGGCGTACAGACAGGCGTACAGACAGGCGTACAGACAGGCGTACAGGCAGGCGTACAGACAGGCGTACAGACAGTCGTACAGACAGGCGTACAGACAGGCGTACAGACAGGCGTACAGACAATCGTACAGAAAGGCGTACAGACAGGCGTACAGACAGGCGTAAAGACAGGCGTACAGACAGGCGTACAGACAGGCGTACAGACAGGCGTACAGACAGGCGTACAGACAGGCGTACAGACTGGCGTACAGACAGGCGTACAGACAGGCGTACAGACAGGCGTACAGACAGGTGTACAGACAGGCGTACAGACAGGCGTACAGACAAGCGTTCAGACAGGCGTACAGACAGGCGTACAGACAGGCGTAGAGACAGGCGTACAGACAGGCGTACAGACAGGCGTACAGACAGGCGTACAGACAGGCGTACAGACAGGCGTACAGACAGGCGTACAGACAGGCGTACAGACAGGCGTACAGACTGACGTACAGACAGGCGTACAGACAGGCGTACAGACAGGCGTACAGACAGGCGTACAGACAGGCGTACAGAAAGGCGTGCAGACAGGCGTACAGACAGGCGTACGCACAGGCGTACGGACAGGCATACGGACAGGCGTACGGACATGCGTACAGACAGGCGTACAGACAGGCGTACAGACAGGCGTACAGACAGGCGTACAGACAGGCGTACAGACAGACGTACAGACAGGCGTACAGACAGGCGTACAGACAGGCGTACAGACAGGCGTACAGACAGGCGTACGCAAAGGCGTACGGACAGGCGTACGGACAGGCGTACGGACAGGCGTTCAGACAGGCGTACAGACAGGCGTACAGACAGGCGTACAGACAGGCGTACAGACAGGCGTACAGACAGGCGTACAGACAGGCGTACAGCCAGGCGTACAGACAGGCGTACAGACAAGCATACAGACAGGCGTACAGACAGGCGTACAGACAGGCGTACAGACAGGCGTACAGACAAGCGTACAGACAGGCGTACAGACAGGCGTACAGACAGGCGTACAGACAGGCGTACAGACAGGCGTACAGACAGGCGTACAGACAGGCGTACGGACAGGCATACGGACAGGCGTACGGACAGGCGTACAGACAGGCGTACAGACAGGCGTACAGACAGGCGTACAGACAGGCGTACAGACAGGCGTACAGACAGGCGTACAGACAGGCGTACGGACAGGCGCACGGACAGGCGTACGGACAGGCGTACGGACAGGCGTACAGACAGGCGTACAGACAGGCGTACAGACAGGCGTACAGACAGGCGTACAGACAGGCGTACGCACAGGCGTACGGACAGGCGTACGGACAGGCGTACGGACAGGCGTACGGACAGGCGCACGGACAGGCGTACGGACAGGCGTTCAGACAGGCGTACAGACAGGCGTACAGACAGGCGTACAGACAGGCGTACAGACAGGCGTACAGACAGGCGTACAGACAGGCGTACAGACAGGCGTACAGACAGGCGTACAGACAGGCGTACAGACACGCGTACAGACAGGCGTACAGACAGGCTTACAGACAAGCGTACAGACAGGCGTACAGACAGGCGTACAGACAGGCGTACAGACAGGTGTACAGACAGGCGTACGCACAGGCGTACGGACAGGCGTACGGACAGGCGTACGGACAGGCGTACGGACAGGCGTTCAGACAGGCGTACAGACAGGCGTACAGACAGGCGTACAGACAGGCGTACAGCCAGGCGTACAGACAGGCGTACAGACAGGCGTACAGACAGGCGTACAGACAGGCGTACAGACAGGCGTACAGACAGGCGTACAGACAGGCGTACAGACAGGCGTACAGACAGGCGTACAGACAGGCGTACAGACAGGCGTACAGACAGGCGTACAGACAGGCGTACAGAAACTTGTACAGACAGGCGTACAGACAGGCGTACAGACAGGCGTACAGACAGGCGTACAGACAGGCGTACACACAGGCGTACAGACAGGCGTACAGACAGGCGTACAGACAGGCGTACAGTGAGGCGTACAGACAGGCGTACAGACAGGCGTACAGAAAGGCGTACAGACAGGCGTACAGACAGGCGTACAGACAAGCGTACAGACAGGCGTACAGACACGTGTACAGACAGGCGTACAGACAGGCGTACAGACAGGCGTACAGACAGGCGTACAGACAGGCGTACAGACAGGCGTACAGACAGGCGTACAGACAGGCGTACAGACAGGCGTACAGTTAGGCGTACAGACAGGCGTACAGACAGGCGCACAGACAGGCGTACAGACAGGCGTACAGACAGGCGTACAGACAGGCGTACAGACAGGCGTACAGACAGGCGTACAGACAGGCGTACAGACAAGCGTACAGACAGACGTACAGACAGGCGTACAGATAGGCGTACAGGCAGGCGTACAGACAGACGTACAGACAGGCGTACAGACAGATGTACAGACAGGCGTTCAGACAGGCGTACAGACAGGCGTACAGACAGGCGTACAGACAGGCGTACGGACAGGCGTACGGACAGGCGTACGGACAGGCGTACGGACAGGCGTACGGACAGGCGTACGGACAGGCGTACGGACAGGCGTACGGACAGGCGTTCAGACAGGCGTATAGACAGGCGTACAGACAGGCGTACAGACAGGCGTACATACAGGCGTACAGACAGGCGTACAGACAGGCGTACAGACAGGCGTACAGACAGGCGTACAGACAGGCGTACAGACAGGCGTACAGACAGGCGTACAGACAGGCGTACAGACAGGCGTACAGACAGGCGTACAGACAGGTGTACAGACAGGCGTACAGACAGGCGTACAGACAGGCGTACAGACAGGCGTACAGACAGGCGTACAGATAGGCGTACAGGCAGGCGTACAGACAGACGTACAGACAGGCGTACAGACAGACGTACAGAGAGGCGTACAGACAGGCGTACAGACAGGCGTACACACAGGCGTACGGACAGGCGTACGGACAGGCGTACGGACAGGCGTACGGACAGGCGTACGGACAGGCGTACGGACAGGCGTACGGACAGGCGTTCAGACAGGCGTACAGACAGGCGTACAGACAGGCGTACAGACAGGCGTACAGACAGGCGTACAGACAGGTGTACAGACAGGCGTACAGACTGGCGTACAGACAGGCGTACAGACAGGCGTACAGACAGGCGTACAGACAGGCGTACAGATAGGCGTACAGACAGGCATACAGACAGGCGTACAGACAGGCGTACAGACAGGCGTACAGACAGCCGTACAGACAGGCGTACAGACAGGCGTACAGACAGGCGTACAGACAGGCGTACAGACAGGCGTACAGACAGCCGTACAGACAGGCGTACAGACAGGCGTACAGACAGGCGTACAGACAGGCGTACACAGGCGTACAAACAGGCGTACAGACAAGCGTACAGACAGGCGAACAGACAGGCGTACAGACAGGCGTACAGACAGACGTACAGACAGGCGTACAGACCAGCGTACAGACCGGGGTACAGACCGGCGTACAGACCGGCGTACAGACCGGCGTACAGACCGGTGTACAGACAGGCGTACAGACAGGCGTACAGACAGGCGTACAGACAGGCGTACAGACAGGCGTACAGACAGGCATACAGACAGGCGTACAGACAGGCGTACAGACAGGCGTACAGACAGGCGTACAGACAGGCGTACAGACAGGCGTACAGACAGGCGTACAGACAGGCGTACAGACAGGCGTACAGACAAGCGTACAGACAGACGTTCAGACAGGCGTACAGACAGGCGTACAGACAGGCGTACAGACAGGCGTACAGACAGGCGTACAGACAGGCGTACAGACAGGCGTACGGACAGGCGCACGGACAGGCGTACGGACAGGCACGGACAGGCGTACAGACAGGCGTACAGACAGGCGTACAGACAGGCGTACGCACAGGCGTACGAACAGGCGTACGGACAGGCGTACGGACAGGCGTACGGACAGGCGTACAGACAGGCGTACAGACAGGCGTACAGACAGGCGTACACACAGGCGTACAGACAGGCGTACAGACAGGCGTACAGACAGGCGTACAGACAGGCGTACAGACAGGCGTACAGACAGGTGTACAGACAGGCGTACAGACAGGCGTACAGACAGGCGTACAGACAGGCGTACAGACAGGCGTACAGACAAGCGTACAGACAGACGTTCAGACAGGCGTACAGACAGGCGTACAGACAGGCGTACAGACAGGCGTACAGACCAGCGTACAGACCGGGGTACAGACAGGCGTACAGACAGGCGTACGCACAGGCGTACGAACAGGCGTACGGACAGGCGTACGGACAGGCGTATGGACAGGCGTACGGACAGGCGTACGGACAGGCGTACGGACAGGCGATCAGACAGGCGTACAGACAGGCGTACAGACAGGCGTACAGACAGGCGTACAGACAGGCGTACAGACAGGCGTACAGACAGGCGTACAGACAGGCGTACAGACAGGCGTACAGACAGGCGTACAGACAGGCGTACAGACAGGCGTACAGACAGGCGTACAGACAGGCGTACAGACAGGCGTACAGACAGGCGTACAGACAGGCGTACAGTTAGGCGTACAGACAGGCGTACAGACAGGCGTACAGACAGGCGTACAGACAGGCGTACAGACAGGCGTACAGACAGGCGTACAGACAGGCGTACAGACAGGCGTACATACAGGCGTACAGACAGGCGTACAGACAGGCGTACAGACAGGGGTACAGACAGGCGTACAGACAGGCGTACAGACAGGCGTACAGACAGGCGTACAGACAGGCGTACAGACAGGCGTACAGACCGCATAATCTAAATCCATTTTTAACTATTTGAGCATTATACGACTTGCCTATAACAGATTCTAATATAGAAGCAAATGTTTCCTTTGTAACCTTCTTATCAGGGTTTTCTTTCTTCCATTCTATTAGATCCTGTTTGCATCACGTTTTTTTATGGTTTAAAAGCCGAAACATCAGCTGGCTACAATACCCTCTTCGTATTAGGGTAGAGGGCAATCAGTGTAATTCCTAATTTTGTGCACAAATCACTTAATCTAATATCCATGTGGGTTCGGTGTCCATCCACAAATAAGATTATTGGAAATTTTACATTCGACTTTTTTAAGCTGGGGTATAGAACATTGCCAATATACTCATAAAAGATCTCCTTTTCCATCCATCCACTGTCACTACGGCCTACACCCTAACCATTTGGAACATATTTAATAGTTTCTTTAGACATTCTTTTGTAAGGATATATTACAAATGGAAGTGTAACAATTCCTGCAGCGCTGAACGTAAACATAACGGTTAAAGAATCTTTGCCTGACCAAATTCTACTTCATAAACATTTTTTGCGCCTTTTGGTGCTAATACCTTTTTATTTTTTGGACATAATTGAAAGTTAGTTTCATCTCCATTGTATACTCGAGACGAGTCCTTCACCACTTCAGCAAATCCTTGTTCCAGTAAATAATTGTTAATTTGTACAAACCGTTTCCTAATGTCATTTTCACTCACGCAGGCTGAAGCGGAGGTGACGGCTTCGGGGGTTCTGGTGGAAACCTCAGGATGGCGCTCTAAAAATGCTTTATACTACTAGTGCTGTTATCCGGATCCGGATAATTTTAGATCCGGATAATTTACTATCCGGATATCCGGATCTTGGTGTTATCCGGATCCTGAGAACCGGATCCACTATCCGGATCCTGAGAACCGGATCCACTATCCGGATCCTAGGATTCCGGATCCACTATTCGGATATACTATCCGGATTCCCTATTCAGATATCGGATTCAATATCTGGTTTTCAAACCCAAGTTGTTATCAAATTCTCTGGATGGGAATTCGTTGTCAAACGCTTCACGTCTAGACTTACTATCCTGCAGTTTGGTTTCGTATGTGCTATTTTGAAGTAGGTCTTGCTATATAATCTTAGAGACAACGGTATGGATGTATATGTATTCAAATGTATTCAAATTTATAAATCTAGTTTACACGGCTGTGTATGTTTTAATGAAATGTAATATAAATTTAATAACGTTCTAGTTGAGAATAAAATATTCCGTATCTTTATTATATAATGATTATCAAGATTTATTCGCAATCATTAGTGTATAGATATTGTAGATAAGTGTATACGGCAAGCGTTATCCAAATGATATTTAATAAATTATAGTAGTAAATTATAGTGCTATTTTAAAGAGGTAACTGCCTGGCAGTTTGACTTAACATTTTCGCTTATTGTGTTTATCTCAAACGTTTACGATTTACTCAGACTTTCTTTGCATGTTCGTAGAAGAATTGCGAATTTTTTCACAACCATTTTGTTTGAATGAAGTCACCTCATGCATACACCTTTCTATTTTTTTGCCCTCGCTTCAAATTTCTTCTGGGTTACCTATCTTTAATATAACTACTTCAAGTATAGAAAAAAATCTTTTCTGTATTAATATTATATAAATAATTAGCACTTCTTACTGTTACCTTGAGGTATTGCACAATGAATGAAAAATAAAACATAGAATAACTTCGCCGTACCACTTTAAAATTCAACATTCATTGCATTATATCAATTTGTTTAAAAAATAATAAGAATTTGCTAAACTACCTATATGACAAACTTTAAAAACACTTGCTTACATCAGTGTACAGTTAAAATCCCTGAAATTGCCAAAAATGTATACAATATGTATATGCATATATCTGTATATTTAATACAGACATACAACAATAACAAATAATAAGACAACATCGTTGTCTTATTGTTGACGTTTATTTTGACATGTAACTTGTGTATATTTTCTACCTGAAGTAGCCATTGTGTGGTGAAACAATTCTAGTAGTTTACTATAAATTTAGTGCAACTTTTTAGTTCTTTGTTTTATTTATATAAATATGGAGTTTCATCACGTATCTGCCAAATCTATTCAATATTCTGTATATTTGTTTGTGATATATTTCTTAAATATTCACATCTGCAAAAATACACTACAATAGGTGGTTTCAAAATTATTTAATTAAATAATTGAAAATAACATAACATTTTATGAAAAGGAAAACTAAACAACAAATAGGTACTCCCAATTTAAACAATATTACTTTTTAAATTATTATATATAAACACCAACATATTTATATTCTTTGAATAAAGACAACTTCTCTTTGCTCTAATCAAATCACCAGCTGACGAAAATATCCTTTCCGAAGGTACTGATGTAGCAGGAATCGTCAAATACTTTCGAGCTAATTGATTTAGTACTGGATATTTATTTTCATTTTTCTTCCACCATTCAAATACGGATGCGCTTTTTGCAATTGGGTCCTCTCGCATATATTTATCTATTTCCGATGTTTCTTCCGATAACAGGGATTCATCTGGGAATAGATAATTAAAAACCTCGCTATTCGACGAGGTTGGTGGATTTATATCTGTTCCAGGTTGGAGATTTGCTAGTTCTGTCGATATAATTTTCCGAACTTCATCCTGTTGCGATGCACTTAAATATGCTTTATAGCTAGGATCTAAAAAACTACAAATGTTGCAAATTATATCTTCTCTCCACCTTTTGGCAAATTCGTCCTTTAAACAAAGTTTAAACAGATGGAGTACTGAAGAATCGGTTTCAACGTCTGTTAAGAAATTGTTCTTTAGCGATTTTATTAAAGGATATGTCATCGATAGCGTAGAATCTTTTGCCGACGATAATAGTGTAGTTACAACCACAAATGGTTTTAGAACCTTTAAAATTTCCTCAATTAAAAGCCAATTTTCGTCACTTGTTGAGAAATGACCTCTCACCTGTAAGTAAGGTAGTAACGGATCTATCAGATAGAGCTGTTATTGCCGGGCGTTGTTCCAAAAGGCATTGGAACATTGTTTAAACCGAATTCCAACGAGTTTTAACATACTGTTTCAGTTTTTTTTTTGTGGTAATTCCAACTGCTGTTTCTTATTTGGTAAGGCAGCGGTAGCTTTACTGGAATGGTGAAAATGAGACACAATATTAGATGACGTCTTTACTAAAGTATGAATTCTATCTTTTGGAACTTACTGCAAGTGAGAATGAATGAATATTAAATCTCATTCTTACATGTAAATGTCGACTTATGTGATGCGTTCATAACTACAATCCGACAAACTAAGTTTGTACCAGTATGCAGAACACACCCTTTCGCAACAACGAACTTCCTGGTAATTAGGTTAATTAAGAATTAAGAAATACTGAAAAAAACAAGTCAATCAACGGGAAACGTACAGACGGCGTTTCGTTCTGGTTGGAACTTTTCAATGCACGGCATTCCTCGAAGACGGACATTGCCTTTTCATTTCTATACTTTCTGTATATATAGTTAACATTTGGAACTTACTGCAAGTGAGAATTAATGAATATTAAATCTCATTCTTACATGTAAATGTCGACTTATGTGATGCGTTCATAACTACAATCCAACAAACTAAGTTTGTACCAGTATGCAGAACACACCCTTTCGCGACAACGAACTTCCTGGTAATTTGGTTAATTAAGAATTAAGAAATACTGAAAAAAACAAGTCAATCAACGGGAAACGTACAGACGGCGTTTCGTTCTGGTTGGAACTTTTCAATGCACGGCATTCCTCGAAGACGGATATTGATTTTTCATTTCTATACTTTCTGTATATATAGTTAACATTTGGAACTTACTGCAAGTGAGAATTAATGAATATTAAATCTCATTCTTACATGTAAATGTCGACCTATGTGATGCGTTCATAACTACAATCCGACAAACTAAGTTTGTACCAGTATGCAGAACACACCCTTTCGCGACAACTAACATCCTGGTAATTAGGTTAATTAAGAATTAAAAAATACTGAAAAAAACAAGTCAATCAACGGGAAACGTACAACGTGAAAAGTTCCAACCAGAACGAAACGCCGTCTGTACGTTTCCCGTTGATTGACTTGTTTTTTTCAGTATTTCTTAATTATGAATTCTATCTTCACCTAAAGGTTTATTAACGCATAGTTGTAAGGAATGAGCAAAGCATCTTATACTGTGTCCAAATTCAAGCTCATTACTAATAGCGTTACGTATATTTGCGGCATTATCATGAACAACAGCCACTACTTTATTAATCAATTTCCAGTTTCTTATTACTCTTGTATGTCTCTCAGCCATTTCTTCAGTTGTTAAAACTAAGCTGAAATATTGTCAATCCTTTGATATTAAGTGCGCTGTTACGGTTATATATGATTTTGTTGCTCTCGATGAGTAGAGTATCTCAGCCGATTCTAACACCTCCTCATTGACCTTGATCGCATATATATTGGCGTTCAAGGTCAATGAGGAGGTGTTAGAATCGGCTGAGTAGTCAAGGTCATTTAAAGGTTGAAGCAGGTTATTAAAAAGTCACACGAAAGTCAATGTCATTTCCAAGATCAGTTAAGGTCATGAGAAGGCCAAGGTCGTACCAAGGTCAAGGGCATTTGAAGGTCAATAACATTTGAAGGTCAAGGGTGTTTGAAAGTCAAGGGTGTTTGGGGGTCAAGAACATTTGAAGGTCAATGACCTTCGAAAGTCAGGGGCATTTGAAGGTCAAGGGCATTTGGAGGTCAATGACATTTGAATGTCAAGGTCATTTGAAGGCCTAGTGCATTTGCAGGTTAGGGACATTTGAAGGTCAAGGGCATTTGAAGGTCAAGGGCATTTGAAGGTCAAGGTCATCACTTAAAGATTACATCGAGGTAAGGGTTCAACCGTGAATATATAAATAATAACGAATTAATTTTTCTACCATAAAGTGTTAAGTTTTCTTAATATTTGTTTGAACATATAAGTAGATATGGGTGCTGCACACGAAAAAAAAAATAGAGTGATTGTAGTGGAATTAGAATGGAGTAGTGATGATGAGTTAAGTGAAGCTGAAGACGATATCGAGGACGATATTGACGAGGAGCGAGGAGATGATATAGACGAGGTAGATATTGAGGAGGAAGAAATTGAGGTGGACATATTTGAAATAGAGACGATTATTTTAATCGATGATATGGACAGTAGAATATATGACTTTGATTAATTGGATTGATTATACATATAATGCTAAGATGTTTATTGTTACTAGTATAAATAAGTCAATGTAATTTATAAGTTTGAAATGTTTTCACACATAAAATAGTATAATATTAAGCATGACCTTCGACGAGGTGTATATATGGTGATGGTCGTTCCATTCCAGCAACAGTTGACCCGGTACAGTGGAGGTGTTGTTTCTATTCAGTGCATATTTGGAAAATAATAAGTCAATATGTTTGAATGTGAATACTGTGGGAAGACGTTTACTCGAGGAGATAACAGAAGTCGCCACATGTTAACTTCTTGTAAAGGGAAGAGAATGAAATTTAGCGATAACGAAGTGGAATTAATGAAATGTGATATCTGTGATGTATATGTAGAAACAAATTGTTATACTGCACATATCCGCAGTACTTTACACCGTACTAAAGCGTTCGTAATAATCGATAATGGTGTAAAGAAGAGTGTTGGCACGTTCGGGGATAGAATAGTAAGTTATCAAGTATGTGATTCGTCTCGCATATACGTTGATGTGGAAGAATTTGCAAATAATATTAGGGAGAAAGAGATAGCACTTATGGATAGTATTCTAAGTATACATACTTCTATGAAAGTGAATTTGGAATTGTATGGTTTATATTATTTATTGACGAAGGAAAATGTAGAAATAAAATCGTTTAATACTCGAAATAAAGTCATAACCCATGGAAGTAATTTATATGAGCTATACGCAGATTTTATTGATGAGATTAAGAATAAAATGAGTGAATTTCAGGAGCGCGATTCAGGTAAAATAAGATTATTGTTAATTCCTCACAGTGTTATAAATTACTATTTTTATTATATTTCAGAGTGGACATTGAGCAACGTTTTATATTTGGAAGTAAATATGAATAAGTTTAGTCCATTGAGAGGTTCCACTTATATGGACTTACCACCATCAATAAAGAAAAAGAAGGCTATAATAAATGTTCAAAATTCTGACAACAAATGCTTCGCTTGGGAAGTTACTTCTGCTTTAAGGGAACCAGTAGGACTCCCGCAAAGAGTTTCATCGTATCCACATTATAGTACAGTTGCAGATTTTACTGATATACATTTCCCTGTAAATTTAAAAGATATCCATAAGTTTGAAGAGCAAAATAATATATCCATTAATGTATATGGTATAGAAGAATGTTTTCAGAATAATGTGAGAGCTCAAGAAGTAGTGGGCCCATTATATTTTACGAAGCGGAGAAGAATAGCTCATATTAATTTATTACTTGTTACCTCAGAAAATGTAAATTCACATTACTGTTGGATAAAGAATTTGTCGCGACTAGTTTCTTCACAGAAATCTTTATCAGGACATCAAAAATACATATGTGAAGGGTGTATAATTTTCTTCACATGTGAAGATAAATTACGAAGACATGAAAATGAAGATTGTAAGCAGGTGAAGGCAGTGTTTCCCGGCACAGAATTAAAAATCAATAAGTACGGAGAGGAACTACCAGAATATGTATTAAAATTTGATAAATTTGAACGACAATTAAGAGTTCCTTTTGTGGTTTATGCTGATTTCGAAGCAATATTAAAACCTATTGATACGTCAGAACCGGATCCTTCCAAACCATTTACTGTGAAATGTTTCGAACATGAACCATATTCTTTTGCCTATTATGTGAAATGTAGTTTTGATGATAATCCTAGTAAATTGCGTTTATATCGTGGACAAAATGCAGCCACATCTTTTATTAGAGAGCTAGAAACTGATGTTACTTTTTTATATAAAACCAGATATTGAATCCGATATCTGAATAAGGAATCCGGATAGTATATCCGAATAGTGGATCCGGAATCCTAGGATCCGGATAGTGGATCCGGTTCTCAGGATCCGGATAGTGGTTCCGGTTCTCAGGATCCGGATAACACCAAGATCCGGATATCCGGATAGTAAATTATCCGGATCTAAAATTATCCGGATCCGGATAACAGCACTAGTAGTATAAAGCATTTTTAGAGCGCCATCCTGAGGTTTCCACCAGAACCCCCGAAGCCGTCACCTCCGCTTCAGCCTGCGTGAGTGAAAATGACATTAGGAAACGGTTTGTACAATGTTACGTGTCCGTAACATTCCATATTTTATTGCTACGTTTTCGATCAAATTTATTATTTTCGTTAATTTATTTCTCATTATTCGCATTAAACCCCTGTATATTATCGTTCTGCAATTTTAAATTGATATTTTACTGCTGTAAATTCGTTTTTCTTGAACGCCTTTGACCTTAGAGTCTGTCTACTTTTTAGTTCTATTACCAAGGACGTATGAATTTTCGCTTTCACATTTTGGGAAGATACATATCGTCAACGAACGTTGTATGTAACGCTCGTCTTTACCTTTTAACCTTAATCAAGGCTGCCGTATTATCTTAACTAAGTGTTAAATTACGGTTCCATTTGAGGGGTTCTAAATATTAAGGATCTATTCACACGTTGTGAAAACTCTCTTAGAGGTTTTTTTTGAGGGGTATCGACACGTTCTGCAAGCGACGTCTATTTTTTTATTACCATCGAGCGCTAATTGGTATGTAGATGTTTACTTAATCTTCTCTTTGCCTTATGGCTATTGTTATTCCTTTATCTAGATGGTGTTAGGGTCCGGCGGGGAAGAACGCTCCTGTTTGACACCCTTTTACTGCACCCTTGTGCCGACCAGTTCCCGTTACCACCTTTTGATCGATCTGGGGGAACCTAACGGCCGTAACAGCTAAGAATTTGAAATTATTCATGCAATTTTGTTTATTTTTCTAGTTATCATTTGTGTAATTACATCCGTCTAAATATTTGTTACAAACAAGAAAAAATGATTATCTTTCGGCTTTCAAACGCCCAGGTGTTTCTCTTAAAGAACACTCTTTTTTGACCTTCGTGTATTTTTTTGTTGTTGTTGTATTAAATGTTCGTAGAGGATATTTCTATCGTCTACGTTTCATTTTTGTTCAAATCTGCTTTTGTTTGTTTGGGGATTTGCGAACTATGTAGGATAGTTTTTTTTCCTTCCCTCATAATTTATATATTAAAGGGAAATAATTATTTTTTTCATTTAAAACAAAGAACAGTCTAGCGAGAATATTCGCAAAATTTTACCTAGTTCCTTTATTTCTTACCTCTGGGTCTCCCCACCCCCTGAGCTGAGGCAGCCTCAGTAGCCGGGTGTGCCGTTGGACGTTGGCAAGAACGGGCAGGGGCGGTTTTAGTTGACCGAGACTAGGTCTGCTCCGAGGAGCGTTTGTTTTCTTTTATATATTTAAAGTTTTTTTTTTGTTACACTGCGACTTTGATCGTAGCAACTTGGCGCCCAACGTCAATTTTCTTTCCTGGGTGACGTTTTTGTTTAGTATATATTTTTATATATACAGGATGTTTTTCTTTTTTTGGATATTATCTCTACCTTACCTAACTACCTTACCTAACCGCTTCGCTTATTTGGCGGAGGGGGTGGTTTCACTTTCGTTTGTCTTAATTATGTAACTTTTTTTTGCAACCAGTCAATTAATATGGAGTCCGTTTCCCTTTTACCGTATTCTAGTACTCGTTCACAGCCTGTCCATAAATGGCAGGTTAAGTTTAATGGTGATCAGCGAGTTTCGGTACATAATTTTTTGGAGCGCGTCGAAGAACTTCGTACTGCACGTAACGTATCTGAATCGCAGCTGTTTGAGTCTGCGATTGACTTGTTTGAAGGTAGAGCCTTGTTATGGTTCCGTTCCTGTCGCCATCGTTTCTCTAGTTGGCCTTCCTTACGTGAGCTTTTGATCAAGCATTTTGAACCTCCCGATTATAAGTCACGTCTCTTTGAAGACATTCAGAGTCGTACCCAGGATCCTAACGAGAGTTTTGTGGAATATTATTCCAGTATGTCCGCTATGTTTAGGCGATACGGTGACTTAACCGAAAGCATGCAGCTGGGCTTACTTGTTCGAAACCTTGCTCCATTTTATACTATGCAACTGCCGACTGTTCGCAGTTTGGTTGAGCTCGAGGATGAGTGCCTCAAGTTCGAGTTAAAGAAGCATCGAGCGGATCACTATAAACCGCCTTCTCGTCGTCGCGCCAATTATGTTGAGCCCGATTTGGCTTGTGTTAGCACATCTGTTCCTGACTTGCCTAGGAATCGCTCGCGTCTTCGCGAAGCTGCAGTCAGCGCCGTTCAGGCCGGCACGTCCAACACTGTCACATGCTTCAATTGTGGACAGGCAGGTCATTTGTATGGCTCCTGCTCTGCGCCTCGACGACTCTTTTGTTTTCGGTGTGGTGAACCGAATGTTACGGTTCGCACTTGTCCCCGATGTTCGGGAAACGCTTCAGGGAGTCGCTAGGTGGTCGAGTGGCCACTCCTGAAAGTACCGTCACGGAAAACGTCGACCGTAGCCTAATTTATTTGTAATGTATCGGGTAGCGGGCGACCAGCGTCCATATCTTACCGTCTCTATTTTTGGTTGTTCGATTTCCGGACTTTTGGATTCTGGCGCTAATAAATCGTTACTGGCTGGTGAAGGTTATGCTTTGCTGTCTCGTTTAGGCTTATCGTTACGGCATCAGGTTGTCGAGTGTACCGTAGCGAATGGCCAGAAATGTTTTAGTATTGGAGTCATATCTGCGCCTGTTTCTTTAGAAGGCAAGACTCGTTTTCTTGATTTTCTTGTTGTCCCTGAATTACCGCATAAACTCATTCTCGGAGTAGACTTTTGGATTTCTTTTGATATCGTCCCTGATCTTCGAAATGACTGTTGGCATTTCTCGAGTTCTGATCCCACCGTTTCTGTTCAAAGTATTTGTAGCAGTCCTTCCTTGTCTGAGGCTCAACGCCTTGCTTTGGATCAACTTGTTGCTGATAAGCAGTCGTTGATGAGTAGTAGTCTTGGGCGTACACATTTGGTGTCCCATACCATTGAAGTGCTTCCTGGCACTAAGCCCATTAAGCAGCGTTATTACCCCGTTTCTCCAGCCAAACAGCAAATCATCGATGCGGAGATACAAAAAATGTTAGCTGCAGACATCATCGAACCCTGTCGAAGTCCTTGGTCTTCGCCAGTCTGTATGGTTCCTAAAAAGGATGGCACCCATCGCTTTTGCGTTGATTATCGCCAGCTCAATGCTGTTACTCGCAAAGATGTATACCCCCTACCTCTTATCTCTGCTATTATGGATCAGTTACGAGATGCTAAATTTCTTAGTTCCCTCGACATTAAGAGCGCTTATCATCAAGTGCCTATCGCCGAAGAATCACGGGATTTTACTGCCTTTGTTGTCCCAAAAGGACTATATCGTTTTAAGGTCATGAGTTTTGGATTAACCAATGCCCCAGGTACTTGGCAAAGGTTAATGGATTCTATCTTGGGCCCTGAATTACAGCCTTCTGTGTTTGTATACCTTGATGACATTGTGGTCGTTAGTAAAGATTTTGAGTCGCATATTAATACCTTACGTCTAGTTTTTGATCGTCTTCATGCTGCTGGTTTAGTGGTTAGTTTTGACAAGTGTCAATTTTGTAGGCCGCAGCTGAAATATTTGGGTTTCGTAGTGGACGAATTAGGTTTGAGACCAGATCCCGATAAGGTTGAGTCTATCGTGCGAATTCCACCTCCGCGCACAGTTAAAGAAGTACGACATTTTGTGGGTACGTGTAGTTGGTATCGTAAGTGGTGTAAGGATTTCGCTTCTGTGGTTTCGCCGCTCACCGCTTTAACGAAGAAGAACGCACGTTGGTGTTGGAGCGAACAGTGCGAAAATGCCTTCCGGTTTTTGAAGGAAAGTCTAGTGACCGCACCCATTCTAACTTGTCCTGACTTTACTCGTACGTTTCATCTCGCCACAGACGCGTCTGCAGTCGGAATCGGCTGTGTCTTATCCCAACATTTTGACGACGGAGAAAAGGTTATTTGTTATCTTTCTCGTTCCCTTACTCCTTCGGAACGCAAGTATAGTGCAACCGAAAGGAAATTACTTGCTATTATCTGGTCTGTAGAGAAATTACGTCCCTATCTTAAAGGATTTCACTTTAAGGTCATCACCGATTGCCACTCTCTTTTGTGGCTACATCGTCTGAAAGATCCGCAAGGACGATTAGCGCGCTGGCAATTAAGGTTGATGCCATTTGATTATGAGGTAATCCATAGGAAAGGTTCGGAGCATGCCGTTCCTGATTTCCTGTCTCGCAGCGTTCCCGCTGCTGATGATGTCGAGATTTGTCCTGTTGAAGTCCAGGATAATTGGTTGAATAAAATGGTTGACAGAGTGCAACGTCAACCGCGACATTTTCCTCTCTGGCGTGTTGAACATGGTCGCCTGTACAAACATGTCATGTCTCGCTATCCCGCTTTCGGTTATCCCGTGAGCGAATGGAGGCTCGTACCTCCCAACACTGAACACGTCGAAATCATTCGTCAGTGTCATGATCGTCCCACTTGTGGTCATGGAGGCGACTAAGACTGTTGCCCGTATTGCACAAAAGTATTATTGGCCAAAAAAGCGTGCCGATGTCGCCAATTTCGTACGACATTGTGCAGTGTGCGTCAGCACCAAGCCTGAACAACGTGCTCCTGCTGGACATCTCTTGAGTAAAGTGGTTACTGCCACTCGGCCTTGGCAGATTGCATGCGCCGATCTTATTGGTCCCTTACCTCGTTCTAGTAAAGGTTTCTCGTATATCTTAGTTGTTTGTGATACCTTCAGTAAATTTGTTTTATTATTCCCGTTACGTACCGCCACTGCGAAAGTGATCACGCAGATTTTGGAGAATGAAGTCTTTTTAATATTCGGAGCTCCTTCCTCCTTGATTGTAGATAATGGAGTACAGTTTCGAAGCAAGCTTATGCAGGATCTTGCCGAAACTTATCGCGTCCATTTGGCATTTACCGCGAATTATCATCCTCAACGCAATCCGACAGAGAGAGTCAATAGGGTTATCAAAACCATGCTCTCTGCTTACGTTAAAGACAATCATCGTCTTTGGGATAATTTCTTGTTTAAGATTGGCTTTGCTATTCGGTCGTCTAAGCATGAAGTTACCAGTGTAACACCTAATTTCGTTACTTTTGGTAGAGAAGTCTCCATCGATGGTCGAGAGGAAACTTTCGTACCACCCGACGAACGAGATTTCGAGGTTATTGCCGATGAGAGAAAACGTGCCTTCGCTAAGCTCTATCGAGATATTCAAGCTCGAATTCTGAAAGCTCATACCCGATGTGCACATCAATATAATCTACGTAGGAGAGTTGAACCACTGCAATTGAACCAACGAGTTTGGAGGCGCAATTATGTCTTGTCTGACGCTTCTAAACAATTTGCAGCGAAGTTAGCTCCTAAATTTGTCGGTCCCTTTGCCATCACCCGCATTGTCTCGCCTTGGACTTACCAACTGTCTGATGATGCCGGTCGGACTTCGATTTGGAACATCAAGGATTTAAAGGCTCATCCTCCCGATGAGGAGTGACGTTCCGATTGTGTTCTGCTAACGACCCTTGCTCTTTACCTTGACTAGTTATTTTGTTTTACCTTACCTTTCTCGTGTATCTTTTCTGGCCTGTCTGGGGCTCACGAATACCCCGTCTGGTATAATCCACCATGTCGTAGAAGGCGACTAAACGGAGTCGATCTGTTTTTGTGTTTCCTTCCATCTTGGACACTGTTGTTTTGGCCTGTCTGAGGGCTAGACGAATACTCCGTCCGGTATAATCCACCATGTCGTAAGAAGCGACAAAAGGGAATCTTGTTTGGGTTGTTCTCACCATCCTGAACCTTGTTTTATGGCCTGTCTGGGGGCTAGGTGAATACTCGGTCTGGTACATCTGCCATGTCGTAAGAGGTGACAAAAATGAGTTCTGCTTGGTTCGTTCTACCTTCCTTATCGTATATCTCCTTCCTTTGGACCATTTAGCTTCGATACTACTCTGAGATAAGGTATAGCTTATTACCTTACCGTTACCTTTATCTTTTGTTGTCTCTCTGGAGTATATCTTATCTTGAGTTTTGTTGAGTTTGTTGAGTTTTGTTGAGTTCGCATGCCAAGCAGGAACTTTGTGGGTTATCTGGCGTTTACGCTGTGCTAACTTATTTACTGGATTTGACTTTCCTTCCCGATTTTGACTTTATCTTACCTTAGACCATTTAGGGCTTTTTCTTCTAGCTTGTCTTTGCCTGGTCTCGCTGAGTCCGGCAGCTTTGTGTTGCATATATCTTAGATTTCTTGTTTGTTCCGGACTTGGATGTGATTATTATTTTTTTTTGTTGTTAGAGGCTGCACCTGCTGAGTCGGGGTTTGCTTCTGCGGTTGCCGTGTCGTGGGTTACGTTTCCGGATTTCTTTTCTTACTATCTGTCTTCTACCCACCCACAAATTGAGAGCATGAGGGCCTTGCTGTTTCTGCATTGCCGCACCTCTCAGTTCCCCTCACCTAGCTTTCTTCTCCTGTATACCTGTTTCATTTTTCCATTCTATCTTCTTACTCTAGCTTTTCTAATTTCTACTTCTATTTTCCTCTTTACTTTTTTCCGTCCGGAAATGTGTGCTCTCGGCTTGGTCTCGCTCGGGGCATCCCTTCGTCGCAGCTGGTTGCAGTCCCTTTGTTAGTTTGGGCCTACTTCACCCTCTATAAGAAGGGCTCGTTATAAAAAATATAAAAATAAAAAAAATATATATATATATTTGTAGTAATATAAAAACTTTTCTTCAAAATTTTTCTTCAAAAAAAAAAAGGTAACTTCTTTCCTTTTTTTGGGGGGGGAGTGTTAGGGGAATTGTTACGTGTCCGTAACATTCCATATTTTATTGCTACGTTTTCGATCAAATTTATTATTTTCGTTAATTTATTTCTCATTATTCGCATTAAACCCCTGTATATTATCGTTCTGCAATTTTAAATTCATATTTTACTGCTGTAAAGTCGTTTTTCTTGAACGCCTTTGACCTTAGAGTCTGTCTACTTTTTAGTTCTGTTACCAAGGACGTATGAATTTTCGCTTTCACATTTTGGGAAGATACATATCGTCAACGAACGTTGTATGTAACGCTCGTCTTTACCTTTTAACCTTAATCAAGGCTGCCGTATTATCTTAACTAAGTGTTAAATTACGGTCCCATTTGAGGGGTTCTAAATATTAAGGATCTATTCACACGTTGTGAAAACTCTCTTAGAGGTTTTTTTTGAGGGGTATCGACACGTTCTGCAAGCGACGTCTATTTTTTTATTACCATCGAGCGCTAATTGGTATGTAGAGTTTTACTTAATCTTCTCTTTGCCTTATGGCTATTGTTATTCCTTTATCTAGATGGTGTTAGGGTCCGGCGGGGAAGAACGCTCCTGTTTGACACCCTTTTACTGCACCCTTGTGCCGACCAGTTCCCGTTACCACCTTTTGATCGATCTGGGGGAACCTAACGGCCGTAACAGCTAAGAATTTGAAATTATTCATGCAATTTTGTTTATTTTTCTAGTTATCATTTGTGTAATTACATCCGTCTAAATATTTGTTACAAACAAGAAAAAAATATTATCTTTCGGCTTTCAAACGCCCAGGTGTTTCTCTTAAAGAACACTCTTTTTTGACCTTCGTGTATTTTTTTGTTGTTGTTGTATTAAATGTTCGTAGAGGATATTTCTATCGTCTACGTTTCATTTTTGTTCAAATCTGCTTTTTTTTTTATATATCACTCACTTATATTTGATAACGTTAAATTTAATCCGTGCTTCACACGCTTGATTGAAAATTTTATAATATATCAATTCATTAGTACTCCGTCATTTTGCTATTTGGCGATTACTTGTAATACCGATTGTTTCAACATATTTGTGGGAATTGTACAATATTGTTAATTTCTTGAATTCTACCCTTATTTTGTTTGTTTGGGGATTTGCGAACTATGTAGGATAGTTTTTTTTCCTTCCCTCATAATTTATATATTAAAGGGAAATAATTATTTTTTTTATTTAAACCAAAGAACAGTCTAGCGAGAATATTCGCAAAATTTTACCTAGTATTTAAAGTGTAACTGTGTTGTAACCCGGCTAAGAAAAAATACGTATTACTTCTTGTCTAGGAAAAAATTAAGGCCGTTTGCCGCTTTGTAATTACTTTTTTTATTTACTTTTAATTAGGCGAATTCTTTGTCTGGGAAAATTTTCATTATATAGGGTTATCTTTTGAATATAACTATACAGAGTTAAATTCTCAAGTTTTATTATATAGGGTTATCTTTTAAATATAACTATACAGGGTTAAATTCTCAATTTTCATTATATTGGGTTATCTTTTAAATATAACTATACAGGGTTATATTCTCAATTTTTATTATATAGGGTTATCTTTTAAATATAACTACACATGGTTAAATTCTCAATTTTCATTATATTGGGTTATCTTTTAAATATAACTATACAGGGTTATATTCTCAATTTTTATTATATAGGGTTATCTTTTAAATATAACTATACAGGGTTAAATTCTCAACTTTCATTATATTGGGTTATCTTTTGAATATAACTATACAGGGTTATATTCTCAATTTTTACTATATAGGGTTATCTCTTAAATATAACTATACAGGGTTTATTTTCAAGATTTACTATACAGGGTTAAGTTAGAAATTTAATTATACAGGGTTTATTTTCAAAATTTTATTATATAGGGGTTATTTTCAAAATTTTATTATACAGGGTGCACTTTCTAGATTTTACGATTCAGGGTTTATTCTAAATTTATATACTGAGTTGTTTTGTTTACTTTTTTATTTTTATAAATTGAGTTGATTAATAAATTTATTTTTTACTGGTTATTTCGATATTCTCGTTTATTTTCATTTTCTCTTTCCTTGTCTCTCGAACCTCGAGAGTGGAACGAGTCTCGGTGTTGGAACCGTCCCTCTGCCCACGCGACTTGCCTTTTTTTTATTGGTCATCAGGTTTCCGGGTTTGCGACGTCCAGCGACAGAAATTCGGTGGCGTCCTTTTACCACCTTATTTAGTTTTTTTTATTTCTTACTTCCGGGTCTCCCCACCCCCTGAGCTGAGGCAGCCTCAGTAGCCGGGTGGGCCGTTGGACGTTGGCAAGAACGGGCAGGGGCGGTTTAAGTCGACCGAGACTAGGTCTGCTCCGAGGAGCGTTTGTTTTTCTTTTATATATTTAAAGTTTTTTTTTTGTTACACTGCGACTTTGATCGTAGCAACAAATTACTACAGGCGTACTGTCTGTACGCCTGTCTGTACGCCTGTCTGTACGCCTGTCTGTACGCCTGTCTGTACGCCTGTCTGTACGCCTGTCTGTACGCCTGTCTGTACGCCTGTCTGTACGTCTGCCTGTACGCCTGTCTGTACGCCTGTCTGTACGCCTGTCTGTACGCCTGTCTGTACGCCTGTCTGTACGCCTGTCTGTACGCCTGTCTGCACGACTGTCTGGACGCCTGTCTGGACGCCTGTCTGTACGCCTGTCTGTACGCCTGTCTGTACGCCTGTCTGTACGCCTGTCTGTACGCCTGTCTGTGCGCCTGTCTGTACGCCTGTCTGTACGCCTGTCTGTACGCCTGTCTGTACGCCTGTCTGTACGCCTGTCTGTACGCCTGTCTGTACGCCAGTCTGTACGCCTGTCTGTACGCCTGTCTGTACGCCTGTCTGTACGCCTGTCTGTACGCCTGTCTATACGCCTGTCTGTACGCCTGTCTGTACGCCTGTCTGTGCGCCTGTCTGTGCGCCTGTCTGTGCGCCTGTCTGTGCGCCTGTCTGTGCGCCTGTCTGTGCGCCTGTCTGTGCGCCTGTCTGTGCACCTGTCTGTACGCCTGTCTGTACGCCTGTCTGTACGCCTGTCTGTACGCCTGTCTGTACGCCTGTCTGTACGCCTGTCTGTACGCCTGTCTGTACGCCTGTCTGTACGCCTGTCTGTACGCCTGCCTGTACGCCTGTCTGTACGCCTGTCTGTACGCCTGTCTGTACGCCTGTCTGTACGCCTGTCTGTACGCCTGTCTGTACGCCTGTCTGTACGCCTGTCCGTACGCCTGTCTGTACGCCTGTCTGTACGCCTGTCTGTACGCCTGTCTGTACGCATGTCTGTACGCCTGTCTGTACGCCTGCCTGTACGCCTGTCTGTACGCCTGTCTGCACGCCTGTCTGTACGCCTGTCTGTACGCCTGTCTGTACGCCTGTCTGTACGCCTGTCTGTACGCCTGTCTGTACGCCTGTCTGTACGCCTGTCTGTACGCCTGTCTGTACGCCTGTCCGTACGCCTGTTTGTACGCCTGTCTGTACGCCTGTCTGTACGCCTGTCTGTACGCCTGTCCGTACGCCTGTCTGTACGCCTGTCTGTACGTCTGTGTGTACGCCTGTCTGTACGCCTGTCTGTACGCCTGTCTGTACGCCAGTCTATACGCCGGTCTATACGCCGGTCTGTACGCCGGTCTGTACGCCTGTCTGTACAAATGTCTGCACGCCCGTCTGCACGCCTGTCTGTACGCCTGTTTGTACGCCTGTCGGTACGCCTGTCTGTACGCCTGTCTGTACGCCTGTCTGTACGCCTGTCTTTACGCCCGTCTGTACGCCTGTCTGTACGCCTGTCTGTGCGCCTGTCTGTGCGCCTGTCTGTGCGCCTGTTTGTCCGCCTGTCTGTACGCCTGTCTGTACGCCTGTCTGTACGCCTGTCTGTACGCCTGTCTGTACGCCTGTCTGTATGCCTGTCTGTACGCCAGTCTATACGCCGGTCTATACGCCGGTCTGTACGCCGGTCTGTACGCCGGTCTGTACGCCTATCTGTACACCTGTCTGCACGCCTGTCTGCACGCCTGTCTGTACGCCCGTCTGTGCGCCTGTCTGTGCGCCTGACTGTGCGCCTGTCTGTACGCCTGTCTTTACGGCTGTCTGTACGCCTGTCTGTACGCCTGTCTGTGCGCCTGTCTGTGCGCCTGTTTGTCCGCCTGTCTGTACGCCTGTCTGTATGCCTGTCTGTACGCCTGTCTGTACGCCTGCCTGTACGCCTGTCTGTACGCCTGTCTGTACGCCTGCCTGTACGCCTGTCTGTACGCCTGTCTGTACGCCTGTCTGTACGCCTGTGTGTACGCCTGTCTGTACGCCTGTCTGTACGCCTGTCTGTACGCCTGTCTGCACGCCTGTCTGTACGCCTGTCTGTACGCCTGTCTGTACGCCTGTCTGTACGCCTGTCTGTACGCCTGTCTGTACGCCTGTCTGTACGCCTGTCTGCACGCCTGTCTGGACGCCTGTCTGTACGCCTGTCTGTACGCCTGTCTGTACGCCTGTCTGTACGCCTGTCTGTACGCCTGTCTGTACGCCTGTCTGTACGCCTGTCTGTACGCCTGCCTGTGCGCCTGTCTGTGCGCCTGTCTGTGCGCCTGTCTGTACGCCTGTCTGTACGCCTGTCTGTACGCCTGTCTGTACGCCAGTCTGTACGCCTGTCTGTACGCCTGTCTGTACGCCTGTCTGTACGCCTGTCTGTACGCCTGTCTGTACGCCTGTCTGTGCGCCTGTCTGTGCGCCTGTCTGTGCGCCTGTCTGTGCGCCTGTCTGTGCGCCTGTCTGTACGCATGTCTGTACGCCTGTCTGTACGCCTGTCTGTACGCCTGTCTGTACGCCTGTCTGTACGCCTGTCTGTACGCCTGTCTGTACGCCTGTCTGTACGCCTGTCTGTACGCCTGTCTGTACGCCTGTCTGTACGCCTGTCTGTACGCCTGTCTGTACGCCTGTCTGTACGCCTGTCTGTACGCCTGTCTGTACGCCTGTCTGTACGCCTGTCTGTACGCCTGTCTGTACGCCTGTCTGTACGCCTGTCTGTACGCCTGTCTGTACGCCTGTCTGTACGCCTGTCTGTACGCCTGTCTGTACGCCTGTCTGTACGCCTGTCTGTACGCCTGTCTGTACGCCTGTCTGTACGCCTGTCTGTACGCCTGTCTGTACGCCTGCCTGTACGCCTGTCTGTACGCCTGTCTGTACGCCTGTCTGTACGCCTGTCTGTACGCCTGTCTGTACGCCTTTCTGTACGCCTGTCTGTACGCATGTCTGCACGCCTGTCTGTACGCCTGTCTGTACGCCTGTCTGCACGCCTGTCTGTATGCCTGTCTGTACGCCTGTCTGTACGCCTGTCTGTACGCCTGTCTGTACGCCTGTCTGTACGCCTGTCTGTACGCCTGTCTGTACGCCTGTCTGTACGCCTGTCTGTACGCCTGTCCGTACGCCTGTCTGTACGCCTGTGTGTACGCCTGTCTGTACGCCTGTCTGTACGCCTGTCTGTACGCCAGTCTATACGCCGGTCTATACGCCGGTCTGTACGTCGGTCTGTACGCCTGTCAGTACGCCTGTCTGTACGCCTGTCTGTACGCCTGTCTGTACGCCTGTCTGTACGCCTGTCTGTACGCCTGCCTGTACGCCTGTCTGTACGCCTGTCTGTATGCCTGTCTGTACGCCTGTCTGTGCGCCTGTCTGTACGCCTGACTGTACGCCTGTCTGTACGCCTGTCTGTACGCCTGTCTGTACGCCTGTCTGTACGCCTGCCTGTACGCCTGTCTGTACGCCTGTCTGTATGCCTGTCTGTACGCCTGTCTGTGCGCCTGTCTGTACGCCTGACTGTACGCCTGTCTGTACGCCTGTCTGTACGCCTGTCTGTACGCCTGTCTGTACGCCTGTCTGTACGCCTGTCTGTTCGCCTGTCTGTACGCCTGTCTGTACGCCTGTCTGTACGCCTGTCTGTACGCCTGTCTGTACGCCTGTCTGTACGCCTGTCTGTACGCCTGCCTGTACGCCTGTCTGTACGCCTGTCTGTACGCCTGTCTGTACGCCTGTCTGTACGCCTGTCTGTACGCCTGACTGTACGCCTGTTTGTACGCTTGTCTGTACGCCTGTCTGTACGCCTGTCTGTACGCCTGTCTGTACGCCTGTCTGTACGCCTGTCTGTACGCCTGTCTGTACGCCTGTCTGTACGCCTGTCTGTACGCCTGTCTGTACGCCTCTCTGTACGACTGTCTGTACGCCTGTCTGTACGCCTGTCTGTACGCCTGTCTGTACGCCAGTCTGTACGCCTGTCTGTACGCCTGTCTGTACGCCTGTCTGTACGCCTGTCTGTACGCCGGTCTGTACGCCCGTCTGTATGCCTGTCTGTACGCCCGTCTGTACGCCTGACTGTACGCCTGTCTGTACGCCTGTCTGTACGCCTGTCTGTACGCCTGTCTGTACGCCTGTCTGTACGCCTGTCTGTACGCCTGTCTGTACGCCTGTCTGTACGCCTGTCTGTACGCCTGTCTGTACGCCTGTCTGTACGCCTGTCTGTACGCCTGTCTGTACGCCTGTCTGTACGCCTGTCTGTACGCCTGTGTGTACGCCTGTCTGTACGCCTGTCTGTACGCCTGTCTGTACTCCTGTCCGTACGCCTGTTCGTACGCCTGTCTGTACGCCTGTCTGTACGCCTGTCTGTACGCCTGTCTGTACGCCTGTCTGTACGCCTGTCTGTACGCCTGTCTGTACGCCTGTCTGTACGCCTGTCTGTACGCCTGTCTGTACGCCTGTCTGTACGCCTGTCTGTACGACTGTCTGTACGCCTGTCTGTACGCCTGTCTGTACGCCTGTCTGTACGCCAGTCTGTACGCCTGTCTGTACGCCTGTCTGTACGCCTGTCTGTACGCCGGTCTGTACGCCCGTCTGTATGCCTGTCTGTACGCCCGTCTGTACGCCTGACTGTACGCCTGTCTGTACGCCTGTCTGTACGCCTGTCTGTACGCCTGTCTGTACGCCTGTCTGTACGCCTGTCTGTACGCCTGTCTGTACGCCTGTCTGTACGCCTGTCTGTACGCCTGTCTGTACGCCTGTCTGTACGCCTGTCTGTACGCCTGTCTGTACGCCTGTCTGTACGCCTGTCTGTACGCCTGTGTGTACGCCTGTCTGTACGCCTGTCTGTACGCCTGTCTGTACGCCTGTCTGTACGCCTGTCTGTACGCCTGTCTGTACGCCTGTCTGTACGCCTGTCTGTACGCCTGTCTGTACGCCTGTCTGTACGCCTGTCTGTACGCCTGTCTGTACGCCTGTCTGTACGCCTGTCTGTACGCCTGTCTGTACGCCTGTCTGTACGCCTGTCTGTACGCCTGTCTGTACGCCTGTGTGTACGCCTGTCTGTACGCCTGTCTGTACGCCTGTCTGTACGCCTGTCTGTACGCCTGTCTGTACGCCTGTGTGTACGCCTGACTGTACGCCTGTCTGTACGCCTGTCTGTGCGCCTGTCTGTACGCCTGTCTGTACGCCTGTCTGTACGCCTGTCTGTACGCCTGTCTGTACGCCTGTCTGTACGCCTGTCTGTACGCCTGTCTGTACGCCTGTCTGTACGCCTGTCTGTACGCCTGTCTGTACGCCTGTCTGTACGCCTGTCTGTACGCCTGTCTGTACGCCTGTCTGTACGCCTGTCTGTACGCCTGTCTGTACGCCTGTCTTTACGCCTGTCTTTACGCCTGTCTGTACGCCTGTCTGTACGCCTGTCTGTACGCCTGTCTGTACGCCTGTCTGTACGCCTGTCTGTACGCCTGTCTGTACGCCTGTCTGTACGCCTGTCTGTACGCCTGTCTGTACGCCTGTCTGTACGCCTGTGTGTACGCCTGTCTGTACGCCTGACTGTACGCCTGTCTGTACGCCTGTCTGTGCGCCTGTCTGTACGCCTGTCTGTACGCCTGTCTGTACGCCTGTCTGTACGCCTGTCTGTACGCCTGTCTGTACGCCTGTCTGTACGCCTGTCTGTACGCCTGTCTGTACGCCTGTCTGTACGCCTGTCTGTACGCCTGTCTGTACGCCTGTGTGTACGCCTGTCTGTACGCCTGTCTGTACTCCTGTCCGTACGCCTCTCTGTATGCCTGTCTGTACGCCTGTCTGTACGCCTGTCTGTACGCCTGTCTGTACGCCTGTCTGTACGCCTGTCTGTACGCCTGTCTGTACGCCTGTCTGTACGCCTGTCTGTACGCCTGTCTGTACGCCTGTCTGTACGCCTGTCTGTACGCCTGTCTGTACGCCTGTCTGTACGCCTGTCTGTACGCCTGTCTGTACGCCTGTCTGTACGCCTGTCTGTACGCCTGTCTGTACGCCTGTCTGTACGCCTGTCTGTACGCCTGTCTGTACGCCTGTCTGTACGCCTGTCTGTACGCCTGTCTGTACGCCTGTCTGTACGGCTGTCTGTACGCCTGTCTGTACGCCTGTCTGTACGCCTGTCTGTACGCCTGTCTGTACGCCTGTCTGTACGTCTGTCTGTACGTCTGTCTGTACGCCTGTCTGTACGTCTGTCTGTACGTCTGCCTGTACGTCTGTCTGTACGTCTCTCTGTACGTCTGTCTGTACGTCTGTCTGTACGTCTGTCCGTACGTCTGTCTGTACGTCTGTCTGTACGTCTGTCTGTAAGTCTGTCTGTACGTCTGTCTGTACGTCTGTCTGTACGCCTGTCTGTACGCCTGTCTGTACGCCTGTCTGTACGCCTGTCTGTACGCCTGTCTGTACGCTTGTCTGTACGCCTGTCTGTACGCCTGTCTGTACGCCTGTCTGTACGCCTGTCTGTACGCCTGTCTCTACGTCTGTCTGTACGTCTGTCTGTACGTCTGTCTGTACGCCTGTCTGTACGTCTGTCTGTACGTGTGTCTGTACGTCTGTCTGTACGTCTGTCTGTACGTCTGTCTGTACGTCTGTCTGTACGTCTGTCTGTGCGTACGTCTGTTTGTCCGTACGTCTGTCTGTACGTCTGTCTAAATTTTCTAAATTGTTGGGTAATACTCTTTTTACAAACTGAGCAATTTCTCTTTGAAGGGGCTGGACCGTCAATTTGTTCCTCACCGGTATTATAGTGTATTATAGTGTCTAAAACACGGTCGTTATTCTTCTAGTTCAATTTGTTTGTCAGGTGAAATTAAATGCCAGAACTTCTCTATCCATATTGGGGCTACTTTCGTTTTAAATAAATCTAATGGAATATACTCTATTAGATTTGTTTTAATACCAGATAGATGACCATAATTTTCATAAACAAACTTGACTGCTTCTAATATCAATTCTAGGTGTTGGGATATTTTGTTTTAATCGCTGGTTTCAGTATACTAAGCTTCTATACTATTTTCAACGATATTTATCGGCGATCAAGGTCAATGAGGAGGTTTTAGAATTGTTTGAGGATGATTAAGGTCATTTGAAGTTTAAAGAATAAAGAAGAATGTTAGGGTGGGGACAATGTTAGGGTATATAAAGTTAGCTTATGTTAAATAGATGCTAGTATTAGAGAATATGTTGAAGCGGAAGTTTAATGAGGTACCACAGAGTTCTTTATGTTCTTTAATTGTGGAAGAAAGTGAATTGGAAAAAGATAATAGTGGTTCCTTGGTAGTGGAAGAAAGTGAAGTGGTAAAAGATAATAGTATTGATAGAGGTTTACAAGTGGTTGGAGATATTGAGGCAGATTTGGGTATTGAAGAATTTTTTAATAAAATGTCTGAATCAAATAAATTTTGGGATCATATAGATGTAGCTGCAGAGAATTTTGCACGAGAGACATCAAGTGGTGAAAGATTTGTTGAAAAATATGTTAGAGAACCAATTTGGGAGTTACCATTAGTAGGAGAAAAAATTTTCTTTTTGAATAAAAGTAATTCAAAATGGATATGTATTGGTTTATTACCACACCAAGATTTTGAACCAAGGTTAAAAATTGTTGGTGTAAAAAAACAATGTGTCTGCTTTAATTCAAGGGAATGGAAGTGGGTAATGGCGGAGACTGCAAAGTTAAGGCAGTATTTTGATTATAATAATGGTATATTTCCAATTTTTAGAGGTATGAATATTCGAATATCACCTGAATCATTTGATGGAGTAAGTAGAATTGTGAAGATAGAAAAAGGTGGCGAGTATGTGTATTTAGCGTTTGAAAGTTTATCGGAGTTATGGCGGTTGAAGGAAACATTGGATTGTCGATTAGCTGTTTTAGAAGATATGAAATATAATGTATTTTATAATGATATGGTCCGATGTGTAGCTGAAAGTGGTGGAGAAGTGGATGTAGAAATCGATCGAATGTATAGTGGTGTAATATCCGAATGTGTTTGTATAATGAAAGAGTTAGTTATGTATTGGCCTCAAAAAATTAAAAATGATGTAAATTATTTGAGGAAAAATTATATATGATTATGAAATATAATATTAAAATAAATTTAATGTGCTTTATTTTTTAAATTTGTAATAAATTAATCCTGTAAGATAAATTTTAAGGTTTTTTAGGATTAAGTGAAATCGACTATTAAGTATTTATATATTGTAATTGCAGATGCGGTTTTTGTCATTTAGATTGTTGATGTTGACTGTGATAGTTTAATATATAAGATTGTGATGGTATTTAGAAGTGGTAGTTTGAATAAGGCACGCAGAAGGAAAGGTGGTGGATTGTTGAATACTGTGATAAATAAGCTCCCAGTAGAATTGCACATACCGGGTTATAGATTTTGTGGTCCAGGAACGAAATTAGAAAAACGATTGAAAAAAGGTGATAAGGGGGTGAATATTTTGGATGAGGCTTGTAAAGAGCACGATATATCATATTCTCAATCAAGTGAATTGTTAAAAAGGCACGAAGCGGATGAGAAATTGTATGAAAAAGCTGTGGAACGAGTGAAGAGTAGAGACGCAGGTATAGGAGAAAGGTTAGCTGCAACTGTGGTTTCAGCTGCTATGAAAGCTAAAACAAAATTAGGTATGGGTTGGAGTAGGCAACGGAAAGAAACGAGTAAAAGTGGAAGGAAGGGTAGTAGAAGAAGTTATAGGAGGAGAAGTCAGGGGTATCGATTAGGTGGTGCTATTTCGTTTTTGCAAGCAATGAAGAAAGCACGGAATGCAATAAGACGAATTGGTAAGAAGAAGGGTGTTTTAGAGAATGCTAGAGTTGCATATCAAAGTTTAATAAAATCTGGAAGAAGAATAAAATATCCGCGATCTAGGGTAATTGCGATACCAAAAAAAGGTGGATTTTTACCGTTAATCCCATTATTTGCAGCATTAGGTGCTTTAGTATCATTAGGTGGTGGTGCCGCAGCAATTGCAAAAGCAGTAACTTCTGCAAAAGCTGAAAGGGATCAATTAGATGAAGCAGAGCGACATAATATTGCTATGGAATAAAAATCTGGGAGTGGTTTATATGTGAAACCATATAAGTCTGGGTGTGGTGTATCTGTTGGAAGTGGATTATATGCAAAGCCGTATAAATCTGGTTGTGGTGTTTATTTACCTGAAGGTGCTAGTTCAAAAAACTGATAAGCAGTTTACCTCGAAGGCCTTTAACAGAAAAAGATTTGTGGATGTATGTTCAAAGGTGGAGAATTGGTAAATTTCGGGGTATTTTTAGTAAAGATGTGTTACCGAAAATTATACGTAAAAGAGAGAATGGAATAGTAAATTTGGATGATGATGTTGGTGAAGGGACTCATTGGGTAGCATATAAGAAAAATAATGCTGTAATAAATTATTTTGATAGTTACGGTGATTTAAGACCTCCGATTGAGGTTGAAAAGTATTTATTATCGAATGGTGGTGGTGTTTTACAGTATAACTATGAAAGATATCAAGACAGTAACAGTGAAAATTGTGGACATTTGTGTTTATTGTTTTTGAAAGGATTTATTATTATTATTATTATATTTGTCTAGAGAAGAAGTTTGTTGTGAAAGTGTGATAGTATCAATTTTAAAAATGGAAGTTTTAGATGTTTTAAGAAGGGTTCGAATAGATAATTCTATTGTGGAGTTGGAATATCATAATCATGTTCCGTTTGGTTCACCAAGATATGAAAATAATGATGAGATTAGAATTGTGGTACCAGAAATAGATAAGTATACTTTACCATCGGAGTCAGAATTATTAATTGAGGGGAAGTTACGATTGATTAGTGATGAAAGTAAGGCTAGTGCTACAGCGTTTTTAATTAATAATGCGACAGCTTTTATGTTCAGCAATATCAGATATGTGATTAGTGGAGTGGAGGTGGATGAAGTAAGAAATGTAGGTATTACATCGACTATGAAAGAATATTTTTCTCATAGTCCAAGTTATATAAATAAATTGGAAAATTGTGGTTGGGAATTTTCTACTGGAAAGGCTCCGGTTTTAGATAATAAAGGTAACTTTAGTATATGTATATCATTGAAGATGTTAATGGGTTTCGCAGAAGATTTTAAGTCTGTTATTTTAAATATGTCTCAGCAGCTTATGTTGAAGAGATGTGCTGATGATAATGATGTAATATATAATTCAAGTGTTGCTATTAATGAGGGTGTTAGGTTAACTATTAATGCTATTGTATGGCGGGTACCACATGTTAAAGTTGGTTTAAGTCAGGATTTGGCGTTAACTAAATTAACAACGAAAAATACTATAATAGAAATGTTTTTTAGAGGATGGGAAATTCATGAAAATCCGGGAATTCCAGAGACAACAAAACACAGTTGGGCTATTAAGACAGCTCCACATTTAGAGACACCTAGATATATTATTTTGGGTTTTCAGACTGGGAAGAAAGGGAAAGTGGATCAAAATATGAGTAGATTTGATGCAATTAATTTAACTGATGTGACAGCTTATTTAAATGGTAAAAAATATCCATATGAAAATGTTCGAGTGGATTTTGATGAAAATCGTGTAGCCGTTTTATATAATATGTATGCTAGATTTCAACAAGTTTATTATGGTCATGAATATACTGAGCCGATGTTAAAATTAAGCCAATTTAAATTGTGTCCATTAATTGGTATTGATTGTTCACATCAGGAAGGTGCTATACATAGAAGTGGTGTGGAGATTAGAATTGAATTTACGGCGAAAGATAATATACCAAAAGATACGGTTATGTATTGTTTGATATTACATAATAAATTGTATCAGTATTCACCATTTAATAAGGTGGTGCAGCGACAGTATTAGTATTTTTTGTTTGTTTGAGGAGTAAGATGGGTGGTGGGAGATATGATAAATATAGTTTATGGAATGTGGTTGTGTAGTGTATGGTTACTGATTGGGTGAGAAGGTTGTTTAGTTAAAGATGCTGGATTTAAGTGGGAAGAAATATATAATTATAGATTTTCAATGGTATCGATTTAATAGTTATAGTTTGATGCCTAAGGAGTTGGCTACTTGTGATAGTGAATTTAAGAGGAGTCATTTTATATTCAAACCGGTTTTGAGTTTTGGTGTATTGGCAGAAGAAGATCGGCAAGTTGCAAGATATGCTTTTAGTTGTCATCATGGTTTAAAGTGGGAAGATGGTTATTTAGCTGCAAGCGAGTTTGATGATATAATTAAACGATTGTGTAGAGGTGTTGATTTAGTGTTTGTAAAGGGTAGAGAAAAATTGGATTTTTTGAAACGTATTATAGATCGACGAATAATAGATTTAGTATAAGCGGAAAAAATTAGAAGAGGAGAGCAAAGTTGTAGTTTTCATGTTAGTAATTATGTTGTTTGTGCTTTGTCTAATGTGGAACGATTGTATAAGTTTTTGCTAGAAATAAAGTTGAAAGATAATAAAGTTGGCTATATTTAATTATTGTTATAATGGGTTATGCGTGGAGTGCTATGAGGAGTTATGTTGTTGAGAGGGTTGGTAATGTGTTGCGACGACTTGAAATTGATGGAAATTTTTCTGGAGTGGATGATGATTTATTTTATGTGCCTAAGACATATTTAATGAGCAATATAGGATGTTTGAGTTTAGAATTTGTTTGGCGTCGATTACCTAGAAGTTATCAAGAAGATATTGATTTAATTGGATGTAGACCATGTGTAACTCATTATGTAATTGACGGTGATGTTGTTGATGGACATATTAGGAGAAGAAATTGCTATATGTGTAGACAGAATGATTTATAGTTTTTGTATTAATATAGTGTATTAATGTTTGTAATGTATTTATGTATGTAGCTATAAATAAATACTTGAGTTTAAATTTTTTTATTAATATAATGTAGGTATTGAATTTAGACCAGGGGTGTGGGAGGGTTTTCTAGAAACAAAGGAATAAAAGGGAAAGGAGAAAAAGAGAGAAAGGAAAAAAGAGAAAAAAAGGAAAAAGGAAAAAAAGGGAAAAAAGAAAAAAAAGGAAAAAGAGAGAGAATACAGGGGGTTGGGCGAGCCCCCGAACCAATCCACACCGTAGCGACGCCACGGAGCGCGATAGCGCGGAGTGAGCGCGCGGAGGTGGGGATTGGGGCAGCCCCCCCCCCCCGGTGACCTACATTCGAAAATTTCCCCCTCCACTTTTCGATGAAGAACTGAAGAATTTGGGAATTTTCCCGGTGTTCAAGGTCACACCTAATATCTAAAATGTCAACTTGACCTTGATTAACATATGCAAATTTATAATGCAAATTTGTACATGTATTATGTAATAGGTCAAGAATGACGTCAATGGAAATTTCTAAAATGTAAATTTACATAATTAATTGAAACTTGACCTTTTGCAAAAAATGCGACGGAATTTTTGATTAACATATGCAAATTTATAATGTAAATTTGTACGTAGGTCAAAATTGACGTCAATGGAAATTTCTAAAATGTTAATTTACATAATTAATTGCCACTATTTTCATATAAATACGAGTTAGTTTTACTGGGATAGACATTAGAAGTTATACAATGGTAAGTAAACATCTATATTATTAATATTATTACTACATTTATATTTGTTTTTTCTTGTATTTGTTTATTTAATTATTTATAATTCACTGTTATATATTTCTTATATCTGAATAAAATTTGAAATGTAGCATTTTCAAAATTAATGTATTACATTTATAATACATTAATTTTGAAAATATTTTATTTCTTTTGTGTTCTAAAAGTAGGAAAGTAATTACTTCTTTTACGTATCCTGAAAAGTAATAAAATTATAATTCAATATATGAAATTCAATATTTGAAATTGAAAGTTTAGTATCAGTATTTAAATAATTCGAATTAATTTGATTCCTTCCCTCATTTTTATTATTCTTTAGGAAACACCAACCTCGTCACAACCAACTTCACAGCAACAGGTGTTTCCCCCTGATACTGACAACCCTAACCCTGAAAGCCTCATAAATATTTCCAATATTAATATTTCCAATCAAGGACCTTTTATGCAAGGACTAGAGCAACTGGTATTTCCAGAAATAGATAATGAAATACTGTCGGCGGCGGCAGATAGAGCGGTATCTACCGTTGCCCCTGCTAATGTAGTCGGAACAATTACGAGGGCAGCTGTAATGAGAACTGCTAGCGTATTTGTTCCTACTATGACAGAGACAGAATTTCCGACGGTGTTGTCTCAAGTTGCTACTATTGCACCGCTGGGCACTGCTGAAATGAGTAGAGCAACTGCTGAAATGAAAAGACAATTCGATTACGAACAGTACCAACGACAATTCGATTACGAACAGTACCAACAACAACGACAACGAGAACAACAACGACGACGAGAACAACAACGAGAACAAAAACGACGACAACAGACAAATACACAGACGCGACGAGAATGACAAATACACAGACGCAAACAGTTGCTTGGACGCATGCAATTGCTTCTACACCCATTTCTAGTATGAGAGAGAGTAGTAGTACTCTCAAGAGACTACTTCTGGGTAGACAGGTACACTCTGGTACTGTAATGGTGTCAGCTGCTGCAGTACCACCACCAGTGGACCTATCACCTATAGAAAAACCAGTAGTGGCACATGAGTCATCATCGGTTATATTTCTATATTAATTTGAATATTGTCAAGCAGTTCTTTTCTTTCGGTAGGCATCGGAATTTAGATTGTTTTTATTTAATTCAAACATATAGTGCTATTCCTAAACAATTGTTGGGAGATAATACAAATCTTTTAATTTTATTTCAACAAGATGGTACTAATTTGAAACATATATTTAACGATCACATCCATGACTTAAGTTTTGAACAGTTTTTAAACGTATGCATAATGTGTTGGAAGAAATCATTTGGTCTATTATTTATCGATACTGACTGTAAGTATAATGAAGGAAGATACCGTTTGGGTTTTGATACTTATATACATTTACAATACGATCCTCTAAAAACACCATTAAAAGGATCCTACTTTAGAAAATCTACATCAGTATTTAAGTATTCGTTAAATAGTAAAGAGACATGGATGATAAAATGGATGATAAATTAATAAATAATTTAGTAAAAGCTCGCACAGTTTTAAAAGAAAAATTAAGAACACTAAGGGCTGATATCGCGAAGTCTCAAAGAGATATTGATATACAATATGCACCTATATCCAAACCTTTGCAAGAAATTGCCGTGAAATTAGGTAGTACCATTCCGAAGCAAAGTAGAACCCCCCACTCGAAGGACGCTATGGAGGATACACCAGACAGATGGTCTGAAATTTTTCCAGAAAAATCCTATGCAGCAGTACAAGGAACGTCCATTATATGGCAAGGGACACCTTCACGAAAACATGTGACCTGGTTTAGCCCATACACTCATTCTTCCCCGACCAAGCGCAAATTGGAAGGAGTTGGTACTACACCTCGAACATCTAAAGTTCTAGCAACACTGGACTGGTTCGGAGTCCAGTGTTGCTAGAACTTTAGATGTTCGAGGTCCAGCTAAGTCGATAATTGCTAACAAATCGTTGAATAAAACCCTTCTAGAAACGGATGAAGTTAAAGAATCATTGAGAGATTATGATCGTACTATACGGCCATATCTTATAGGTTTAATGACCGATGAAAACGATGAATTTGATGAAAAATATGGTGTTCACGAATTCGGTGGGGATTTAAAAATTGGAAACGCTGATGTTAGATTTGATGGACCCAACATTATCATCGGTCAATTCACTTATAAGGCAACAAAAGGTTTACTAGAATTGCTTTTCAAGAAGAAACCAGGGAAATTTTTATATGCTGATGCAAAGAATTATAAATTTATTCTCAGTGATACAAACTCTCATCGAGTTGATTACGATCCTGATAGGAAGTTTGCAGCCAGTAAAAGTTTTAAATACAAATCAATTATAAAACCTATTATACAAGGGAAGAAACCTGAAGTTTGGTGGAGTCGAACTTGGAAGACTGGCTTAGGTTTGTCAAATAAGGTATCCATGCAAAAGATGGTTGTACCTAAAAGTAAAATTGAATATAAGTACTGGGACGATGTGAAGGAACTGTGTGATAGATTGAGGCTACTAGTAGCATCGAAGGATGCCGGTCACTCAGGGCACCAGAACGAGATATTGTCAATAATAGAGGAGTTGAAAGAGTCAAAAATTATAAAATAGTCTCTCTGTATACTCTGTAAATTCTTGGTTGTATGACAGTTTATATTTCGACACCAATGATAGGTAACGATGACAAAAGATAAATTTGGAAGACACATAAACAAGCATGTCCTTAAGAGACATTTAATGGATGTAGACGTAGTCTCAGACTTTCTCAGACATCCTAAATTTCAAGAAGTACTACAAATGCATAGAAAAAATATTCCTTCTCCCAGTGCAACAGCAACTTCGAACTATATTATTCCAATATATAGTGACGGTTCCATTGACCTCATGGGTTATTATGTAAGTACGTCATTGGCGAAACATACTTATTTATATAAGAATAAATTATATCGTGGGAAGGTTATAAATGTACACAATTCTAACGAGAAATTAACAACACTGCAAATTGATAAGGAACTATTTAATTCCAAGAGACCGATAGAATTGACAGAAGGAACAACGTTTAGGTTGATATACGTTGGTACCAAACCTACGCCACCAAAAACAGAAGCAGTATTTGCGGAAATAGTCATCGAAGGAAATGTCGTCAATTAGGAGGGATGTTGTAAATGAAATACATAGACCAGCTCGGAGGAGGTTCACTCGACGTCGGGTCATCATAAAAGGATTGCGGGACTTATTTCAAATCGATCTGGTTGAAATGATACCGTACGCAAAAGAAAACGACAATTTCAAATACATTTTCGTATGTATAAACACATTTTCGAAATTCGCCTGGGCAATTCCAATAAAAAATAAGACAGCGATTGAAGTAATGAACACCATGCAATTCATACTCTCAACTGGGAAAAAAATATTCCGAAGAATGTTCAAAGCGACCAAGGAAAGGAATTTTTCAACTCTCATTTCAAGAAGCTTATGGATCAGTATAATATTAATCACTACACTGCCTATTCCAATCTAAAAAGTTCCATTGTCGAACGTTTTAATAGAACCCTAAAAAATAAGATGTGGAAGGAATTCAGCTTCAATGGGAATTATCGTTGGATAGATATGTTGCAAGGACTAGTCAAAGATTATAATAATACCGTACATCGAACAACAAGGCACAAACCTGTAGCAGTTAATCAAAGAAATGTTAGAAGTATTTTGAATACAGTTTATAGTAATATTAAAGTAGGTGATCCAAGAATTTCAAATTTTAAGGTGGGAGACTTCGTTCGTATCAGTAAATACAGGCACGTGTTTTCTAAAATGTATACGCCAAATTGGTCGAATGAGATATTCACAGTAAGAAAAGTTCAAAATACCTTCCCCAGTACCTATCTACTACAAGATTCGCAAAAACAGAATATTTTAGGGGGGTTTTACGAATCAGAGTTGCTGAAAGTGACGCATCCGCACGTATATCTTGTTGAAAAAATTATACGACGACAGAAGGGTAAAGTTCTCGTAAAGTGGCTTGGCATGCCTTCATCACACAACTCTTGGATTTCTAAGGATAATGTGTTGTAGAGGTTTAGCTGATCATATAATTTAAAATAAAAAGTACTAAATAAGTTTGAAATGTTTTTTATTTTATAAATAATTAATACAAACAAGTAGAATTAACTAATATCAAGTTGGATTAAACAACTTACAATTATTTATAAGACACATTTACAAAAGATGCACATAATTTATATCATTGCTAAAATACATTAATGACTAATACATTTACAAAAAATTAGATATCTAAGTCAGAGCATTTAGTTCTAAAAGAATATTTTGTAAGTTTTCTTCCAGTGTAATGCCTTCTATTTTATAATGACCCCACGCCAAAGTATTGCTTTTATCAGGGAGAATATATCGTTTATCATCTTTAGATGAGAGAGCAACTTTATTCCTCAATTCCGTGTATATTGTGTGTAATTCAGAACGGACTATGTACATTTTCCTCATTATATTTCCATCATTTTCCACCACAGTTTTATAATCAGTTACTGATAAATTTTTATCAATAACGTATTTCTTCACTCCCTTTGCAGTTTTTACAGTTTTATCAAGTAGTTTTAGACAATAAGCTTTAGCACCTGTTCCATAAAAATACTCAATAATTTTTCCAGCATATTCATCCTTCATTTTTCCCAACCTGGGTGAAGTGCGAGGTATTCCATGAATATTATCGACAGTAAAGTTCGATGTATCAAACATATGTAAATGTTCTTTTATATCATTATATACATTATAATTTTGCACACTTATAATCAATGAATCTGTATCTGTATACAATAATGAAACGTCTGTATCATACAAAGGTTTTAAGAAACCATAGAAAAAACTATACATTACCCTCTTAGCTAGTTCCAAAATTGTGAATCCCACATATATAGGTTTTACGTAATATACACATACCTTTGTTAATTCGATGGCTGTAAGAGAGTCACAAAAGATTATACAAGATTTAAAATTTGGTTTTGCTATATACGCCTCAGCGCCAAGCCTTTTATGAATAGTTTCCCAATGTGAAACCAATTTTATATTTACTCGATTTTCTACATTTTCCATCGTCTTTCCAAATATACTATTCACCATTAATTTATAAAACTGTTTAAAAAACTCGTTGGTGGATTCATTTCGTTTTTTTGTATTGAAATCAATATATTTCTTTAACCAAGTACTTTGTTTAAATCTAATTCCTCGACGTATTCCTCGTAATATCAAACCATTATTAAGACATTGTTTCAAAGTTGAGTAATGTATGACGTAATTTGATTTATCGACAAGGTTTGGAATCAATTTCCCATACTTTGAATTAGGTGGAATAACATGTTCGGGGCAAAAAGGAAAGTCATTGTGTTGTTCGTGAAGATTTGCAGGATATTCTAAATCTACTTCGAAAACATAACCATAATCTCCATCGTCTTCTAAGGCTTGTATATCCATCGTCGGTAGTTCTTCATTTGTTAACCATTGAAAATCACTAACTGGTAAACTGAATGACATAGCATAACCATATAAATTCGTTGCATTTAAATATTGAATATATTTTCTCGCTTCGGATAAATCAAAATCCGGTAAGAATTCATTGTTAGCTTTTTCCATTCTTTTGCAACACATGCTCACACCTCCACGTATACCGCTTTTAAAAAAGTGAAACATATCTGCATCTGTTAATAGTTCCAAACTAATACCCGTCATACGCAGCATAGCATCCCAGCTTAATCCTGGAGAAGTAAAATAATGTGCAAGATCTAATTTGTAATTGTGCAGGCAAATGTTTCGAAAATTTTCAAATACATCTGCTAGTAATAATACATCTGATTGTATATATATATCACTATATTGTCCTAGTGTTGTACAATCGAATAAATTCCAAACCCTTTGAGCTCTGCAATAGTCTTCATCACTTATGTCACTATCTGATAGTATATCATAAAAGCACTCTTTGTTGGGTAATTCCGAGAATGAAAGAGTTTCATAAGACGTAACATAGTTATATGGGAATACACCCTTCTGTCGGATTAATTCAAATTTTTCACCCATATAATATCTTCTAATTTCCTCACATTGTTCATTGTCTAAATAAGATGATAATTTCGTCAAAGAGGAATTCATAAATCGAAATGAGTCTATAAATCTCAACTTGTAGAACACTTTTCTTACCATTACAATCTATTATATCTCCCACGTGAACTTTTTTGGAAAATGAAATATATTTCTCTTTATTTTGTGCAATAACATCTACATCCTCCTTTTCCAGTGCCAGCACTTTTACAAACAAATGTGTATCATAATTTGACAAATTATGAAAGATAATAGGTATATATCGGGGCTCTTTATAATTTATATTACATACCATATGTGCTGCACCCCGATAAAATCCTGTCATATGATCATGGTCACGAACTTTTTCTTCAGGGACTGCTATTGCTTTTTTACAAATATGACACACTGTCTCTTGCTCATATTTATCACGCTCCTCATCAGTTAAAGGTTTCATTTCTACCTCTTTACTTAAATAATTTTTATATAAAAAAGTAACATCAGTTTCTAGCTCTCTAATAAAAGATGTGGCTGCATTTTGTCCACGATATAAACACAATTCACTCAGATTATCATCAAAACTACATTTCACATAATAGGCAAAAGAATATGGTTCATGTTCGTAACATTTCACAGTAAATGGTTTGGAAGGATCCGGTTCTGACGTATCAATAGGTTTTAATATTGCTTCGAAATCAGCATAAACCACAAAAGGAACTCTTAATTGTCGTTCAAATTTATCAAATTTTAATACATATTCTGGTAGTTCCTCTCCGTACTTGTTGATTTTTAATTCTGTGCCGGGAAACACTGCCTTCACCTGCTTACAATCTTCATTTTCATGTCTTCGTAATTTATCTTCACATGTGAAGAAAATTAAACACCCTTCACATATGTATTTTTGATGTCCTGATAAAGATTTCTGTGACGAAACTAGTCGCGACAAATTCTTTATCCAACAGTAATGTGAATTTACATTTTCTGAGGTAACAAGTAATAAATTAATATGAGCTATTCTTCTTCGCTTCGTAAAATATAATGGGCCCACTACTTCTTGAGCTATCACATTATTCTGAAAACATTCTTCTATACCATATACATTAATGGATATATTATTTTGCTCTTCAAACTTATGGATATCTCTTAAATTTACAGGGAAATGTATATCAGTAAAATCTGCAACTGTACTATAATGTGGATACGATGAAACTCTTTGCGGGAGTCCTACTGGTTCCCTTAAAGCAGAAGTAACGGCCCAGCGAAACATTTGTTGTCAGAATTTTGAACATTTATTATAGCCTTCTTTTTCTTTATTGATGGTGGTAAGTCCATATAAGTGGAACCTCTCAATGGACTAAACTTATTCATATTTACTTCCAAATATAAAACGTTGCTCAATGTCCACCCTGAAATATAATAAAAATAGTAATTTATAACACTGTGAGGAATTAACAATAATCTTATTTTACCTGAATCGCGCTCCTGAAATTCACTCATTTTATTCTTAATCTCATCAATAAAATCTGCGTATAGCTCATATAAATTACTTCCATGGGTTATGACTTTATTTCGAGTATTAAACGATTTTATTTCTACATTTTCCTTCGTCAATAAATAATATAAACCATACAATTCCAAATTCACTTTCATAGAAGTATGTATACTTAGAATACTATCCATAAGTGCTATCACTTTCTCCCTAATATTATTTGCAAATTCTTCCTCATCAACGTATATGCGAGACGAATCACATACTTGATAACTTACTATTCTATCCCCGAACGTGCCAACACTCTTCTTTACACCATTATCGATTATTACGAATGCTTTAGTACGGTGTAAAGTACTGCGGATATGTGCAGTATAACAATTTGTTTCTACATATACATCACAGATATCACATTTCATTAATTCCACTTCGTTATCGCTAAATTTCATTCTCTTCCCTTTACAAGAAGTTAACATGTGGCGACTTCTGTTATCTCCTCGAGTAAACGTCTTCCCACAGTATTCACATTCAAACATATTGACTTATTATTTTCCAAATATGCACTGAATAGAAACAACACCTCCACTGTACCGGCTCAACTGTTGCTGGAATGGAACGACCATCACCATATATACACCTCGTCGAAGGTCATGCTTAATATTATACTATTTTATGTGTGAAAACATTTTAAACTTATAAATTACATTGACTTATTTATACTAGTAACAATAAACATCTTAGCATTATATGTATAATCAATCCAATTAATCAAAGTCATACATTCTACTGTCCATATCATCGATTAAAATAATCGTCTCTATTTCAAATATGTCCTCCTCAATTTCTTCCTCCTCAATATCTACCTCGTCTATATCATCACCTCGCTCCTCCTCAATATCGTCCTCGATATCGTCTTCAGCTTCACTTAACTCATCATCACTACTCCATTCTAATTCCGCTACAATCACTCTATTTTTTTTTCGTGTGCAGCACCCATATCTACTTATATGTTCAAACAAATATTAAGAAAACTTAACACTTTATGATAGAAAAATTCATTAGTTATTATTTATATATTCACGGCTGAACCCCTACCTCGATGTAATCTTTAAGTGATGACCTTGACCTTCAAATGCCCTTGACCTTCAAATGCCCTTAACCTTCAAATGTCCCTAACCTTCAAATGCACTTGGCCTTCAAATGACCTTGACCTTCAAACGTCATTGACCTCCAAATGCCCTTGACCTTCAAATACCATTGGCTTTCGAAGGTCATTGACCTTCAAATGTCCTTGACCCCCAAACACCCTTTACTTTCAAACACCCTTGACCTTCAAATGTTATTGACCTTCAACTGTCCTTGACCTTGGTACGACCTTGGCCTTCTCATGACCTTGACTGATCTTGGAAATGACATTGACTTTCGTGTGACTTTTTAATAACCTGCTTCAACCTTTAAATGACCTTGACTACTCAGCCGATTCTCCTCCTCATTGACCTCCTCATTGACCTTGATCGCCAATATATATGCGATCAAGGTCAATGAGGAGGTGTTAGAATCGGCTGAGATACTCTACTCATCGAGAGCAACAAAATCATATATAACCGTAACAGCGCACTTAATATCAAAGGATTGGCAATATATCAGCTTAGTTTTAACAACTGAAGAAATGGCTGAGAGACATACAAAAGTAATAAGAAACTGGAAATTGATTAATAAAGTAATGGCTGTTGTTCATGATAATGCCGCAAATATACGTAACGCTATTAGTAATGAACTTGAATTTGGACACAGTATAAGATGCTTTGCTCATTCCTTACAACTATGCGTTAATAAACCTTTAGGTAAAGATAGAATTCATACTTTAGTAAAGACGTCATCTAATATTGTGTCTCATTTTCACCATTCCAGTAAAGCTACCACTGCCCTACCAAATAAGAAACAGCAGTTGGAATTACCACAAAAAAAAACTGAAACAGTATGTTAAAACTCGTTGGAATTCGGTTTAAACAATGTTCCAATGCCTTTTGGAACAACGCCCGGCAATAATAGCTCTATCTGATAGATCCGTTACTACCTTACTTACAGGTGACAGGTCATTTATCAACAAGTGACGAAAATTGGCTTTTAATTGAGGAAATTTTAAAGGTTCTAATACCATTTGTGGTAGTAACTACACTATTATCGTCGGCAAAAGATTCTACGCTATCGATGACATATCCTTTAATAAAATCGCTAAAGAACAATTTCTTAACAGACGTTGAAACCGATTCTTCAGTACTCCATTAGTTTAAACTTTGTTTAAAGGACGAATTTGCCAAAAGGTGGAGAGAAGATATAATTTGCAACATTTGTAGTTTTTTAGATCCTAGCTATAAAGCATATTTAAGTGAATCGCAACAGGATGAAGTTCGGAAAATTATATCGACAGAACTAGCAAATCTCCAACCTGGAACAGATATAAATCCACCAACCTCGTCGAATAGCGAGGTTTTTAATTATCTATTCCCAGATGAATCCCTGTTATCGGAAGAAACATCGGAAATAGATAAATATATGCGAGAGGACCCAATTGCAAAAAGCGCATCCGTATTTGAATGGTGGAAGAAAAATGAAAATAAATATCCAGTACTAAATCAATTAGCTCGAAAGTATTTGACGATTCCTGCTACATCAGTACCTTCGGAAAGGATATTTTCGTCAGCTGGTGATTTGATTAGAGCAAAGAGAAGTTGTCTTTATTCAAAGAATATAAATATGTTGGTGTTTATATATAATAATTTAAAAAGTAATATTGTTTAAATTGGGAGTACCTATTTGTTGTTTAGTTTTCCTTTTCATAAAATGTTATTTTATTTTCAATTATTTAATTAAATAATTTTGAAACCACTTATTGTAGTGTATTTTTGCAGATGTGAATATTTAAGAAATATATCACAAACAAATATACAGAATATTGAATAGATTTGGCAGATACTTGATGAAACTCCATATTTATATAAATAAAACAAAGAACTAAAAAGTTGCACTAAATTTATAGTAAACTACTACAATTGTTTCACCACACAATGGCTACTTCAGGTAGAAATTATACACAAGTTACATGTCAAAATAAACGTCAACAATAAGACAACGATGTTGTCTTATTATTTGTTATTGTTATATGTCTGTATTAAATATACAGATATATGCATATACATATTGTATACATTTTTGGCAATTTCAGGGATTTTAACTGTACACTGATGTAAGCAAGTGTTTTTAAAGTTTGTCATATAGGTAGTTTAGCAAATTCTTATTATTTTTTAAACAAATTGATATAATGCAATGAATGTTGAATTTTAAAGTGGTACGGCGAAGTTATTCTATGTTTTATTTTTCATTCATTGTGCAATACCACAAGGTAACAGTAAGAAGTGCTAATTATTTATATAATATTAATACAGAAAAGATTTTTTTCTATACTTGAAGTAGTTATATTAAAGATAGGTAACCCAGAAAAAATTATAAGCGAGGGCAAAAAAATAGAAAGGTGTATGCATGAGGTGACTTCATTCAAACAAAATGGTGGTGAAAAATTCGCAATTCTTCTACGAACATGCAAAGAAAGTCTGAGTAAATCGTAAACGTTTGAGATAAACACAATAAGCGAAAATGTTAAGTCAAACTGCCAGGCAGTTACCTCTTTAAAATAGCACTATAATTTACTACTATAATTTATTAAATATCATTTGGATAACGCTTGCCGTATACACTTATCTACAATATCTATACACTAATGATTGCGAATAAATCTTGATAATCATTATATAATAAAGATACGGAATATTTTATTCTCAACTAGAACGTTCTTAAGTTTATATTACATTTCATTAAAACATACACAGCCGTGTAAACTAGATTTATAAATTTGAATACATATACATCCATACCGTTGTCTCTAAGATTATATAGCAAGACCTACTTCAAAATAGCACATACGGAACCAAACTGCAGGATAGTAAATCTAGAAGTGAAGCGTTTGACAACGAATTCCCATCCAGAGAATTGGATAACACACTTGGGTTTGAAAACCAGATATTGAATCCGATATCTGAATAGGGAATCCGGATAGTATATCCGAATAGTGGATCCGGAATTCTAGGATCCGGATAGTGGATCCGGTTCTCAGGATCCGATAGTGGATCCGGTTCTCAGGATCCGGATAACACCAAGATCCGGATATCCGGATAGTAAATTATCCGGATCTAAAATTATCCGGATCCGGATAACAGCACTAGTAGTATAAAGAGCGCCATCCTGAGGTTTCCACCAGAACCCCCGAAGACCAAGTCTTCAGGCCGCGCGTTTAATTAACTATTATTCAAGATATCGACCCCCTCTTCGATACATCATAAACCAACCGTTCTAGACCCCTTCCTTTGCGATACAAACTAATAGTTCCTTCTTCGCTTTCGAACCTTTCGTGAATACACACATCGCTCATCGGACTGTCCAAGTCATGACGCTATCACACCGACCAGGTGTTCTTCCGTTTCTAAGGTAAATTGTATTGTTCTATACATTACTCTTTTAAGTGAATCCAAATTAATGTAAACTAATTAATTTCTTATTCCTCCGGTAAAACATCGCTCTGCATATACTTGTTCGAGTATATCTTCAGACCACGTGGACGCCCATCGCCAACTTTAAGGTAACTGTATTGTTCTATAGAGAGATTATTTTTTATTCATCGTAATTAATTAACCCTTAATTTACTACTCCATTTAACGCTCGTTTCAGAGTATTTTTATGTGTTAATTTTAGTTACGTAATTGCCGCTCCTCGTGTACATATTACTTTATTTTGGTTGCTTTTAAATATACGGGTTTCAATTTATTACTATGTAAATATAAATACAAAATTTAAGGACGCCGCTGTGTTTTATTTTATGTATTAAGTTGTTGTATATTTATTTTAATTAACCAATACCACGCACGTCCTGGACCTTTGAAGGAACTTCACCAGCATCCGTAATTATTTTATTTTCTATCAATTAATTTTATTATTATAAATAGCCGAGCCACCCCCTCTATTTGTAATAAGTGACGCCCGGAACGTGAGGCAAAATTTGATTTAGTGTAAATCAACGAATCCACAACAACATGGTGAAGTCAAAGGAACAACAGGAAAACTCTTCTAATTCCAAATCGAATGATTTGGTGGCGCCTAACGAAAACTCATCAGAGATACAATGTTTAATCAATGTTTTACAGGAATTTTGTAGATCAGTTGCAACACCACGTGTATCACCTCCAAAGCCAGATGTTTTTAGTGGAGATATTTTCCAGGACCCTGAAGTATTCCTCCAACAACTAGAAGCACATCTGAAAGCAGAAACGCTAAGCCCCGCACGAACGATAATTGAAATCGCAACATATCTTCACGGAGAAGCAGCATTATGGTTTGAGCAATTCGATAATCAAATTGATTCTTTTGAATGTTTTAGCGAATTATTTCTTGAACGTTACAAGTCGAACGAACGTAAGGACAAACTTCATGAAATTTTATACGGACATTTTCAGCAAGAGAATGAACGCGCAGTTCCTTTTCTCTTAAAGAAAAAACGATTGTGCAATCGTTTATATCCAAATTGGGATGATACGAAGATCGCAGCGTTAATCAAGAGGCAATTACGATCCGAATACAAAGTGATGTTAGGACCGAAATCTCTAGAAACATCGAAAGCGCTAAGAGAAGCATGCATGGAAATAGACAACTACATTCATGGCGATCCAGCAGACATTTACGCAAGTAAGATATCGTCTTTATCATCTAAATCAATTTCAGGCAACAAAGTGAAGCAATTAACGACGAAATGATTACCGCCATGTGATTACTGTTCTGATACTCACTGGCATCGCAACTGCCCAGTTCTGCGAAAGAAACAAGAACCATCGCTGAATTATATACAGCATAATTCATCATCGACAACACCTCGTACATGTATGGAAGTCACAGGACACGCTGTCGACGCCATCTTAGACACTGCAGCGACAGATAACTTTGCCGCGCCTGCAATTGTTCGACGCATAACATCAAACAAGGACAGTACAGCATCATTAGGACACAAATTTGCACACATGACTATTACCGGAACTGGGATCGTAAGTGCACGCATCCAGAATCAAGTAATAGAAGTGCCTGTACTAATTGCACCGGATTTGCGAGAAAATTTAATATTGGGAATGCCATTCTTCGAAACGCAAGAAGCGGTATTAAATATAGGACGACGTTGGTTACATTTTGGTAAGAAAACTCGTAATACAATTAAATTCTTTACAGCTCCCGAATCTTACCATGAAACCAAATGTAATCCTACAATTAACCCTATCCCACCTCCACGCACAATCGAGTCTGTTTATTTTTCACAGAAAGCAAAATCGCCTAAGTTAACTAGGTCAACGCAGATACAGCGAAAGAATTCTCCGAATCGACATCGAAATCCAATGCATCAACGAAGGGACGCGGAGCAGGTAGTCGAGCGACGCCGCCGCTGCATACCTATCTTGACTGCCGTCGATTTGCAAGACCGGGGACAGTCAACAGCAACCGACCGACAACGGACAAAACACGCCATCGAAAATCCAAGAATCGACGCCAAATACCAACAGCAAGATCGCCGCTACAGGGTGAATAGTACGCGAACGGGTATTTCAATTAAATGTTAGCAATAATAATTTAATCAAATTAGTTAGATATGTAATGATAGATTAGGGCCCATTCTCCTTTTTGTTTTCGTTCGAGATTACATATTTATACTACATTGTGTCGAGACTAACACCTAGCGACTTACTAATCAGTTCAGTTTTTTTTCTTTTGCATTTAATTAATCGAACACTGATTAATTACTCAAGTCAATTAATTCAAACTGTACCTCTGATTTTTAAGAGCGCAGACTTGCCTAGTACGGGTTTCCAGGTTTCCCCGTACGCCATACGTAACATGGTGTGGGTAAAGTAAGCACAAAATCGGTCCTGGCCGTGTTTTTATTGTCCTTAAGACAACGTAACGACTAATTAATAAATTCTTACGCAAGACACTCATAGACAAAAAAAATGTCTTTCAAAGGGTGGGCGAATTGTTACACCTAGCGTATGGAAGTTTGATTAATTTATTTAAATACACATATATATTCGTTTTTAAATATCTCATATTAATTATATTTTAACTTAAGACATTTCTTCTGTATATTCGTTTCCAAAGAGAAAGTATTTTCTTTTGTTATAACCCCAACCGCCGACGACCCTTATTACCTGAACCGTCAACCGATGACCGAAATGTAGAATTTAGAATGTCGAATTTCTTCTAGATAAATTCCATATTTTAAATTGTTTTAATTTAATGTTATTTACATCTTCTTTTATGTGTTGTGTTTGATATCGTTAGCAAGCTTATATCACAAGGGTTATTTTAAGAATATTTCTGACATCGACAGACCAAGTCTTCAGGCCGCGCGTTTAATTAACTATTATTCAAGATATCGACCCCCTCTTCGATACATCATAAACCAACCGTTCTAGACCCCTTCCTTTGCGATACAAACTAATAGTTCCTTCTTCGCTTTCGAACCTTTCGTGAATACACACATCGCTCATCGGACTGTCCAAGTCATGACGCTATCACACCGACCAGGTGTTCTTCCGTTTCTAAGGTAAATTGTATTGTTCTATACATTACTCTTTTAAGTGAATCCAAATTAATGTAAACTAATTAATTTCTTATTCCTCCGGTAAAACATCGCTCTGCATATACTTGTTCGAGTATATCTTCAGACCACGTGGACGCCCATCGCCAACTTTAAGGTAACTGTATTGTTCTATACAGAGATTATTTTTTATTCATCGTAATTAATTAACCCTTAATTTACTACTCCATTTAACGCTCGTTTCAGAGTATTTTTATGTGTTAATTTTAGTTACGTAATTGCCGCTCCTCGTGTACATATTACTTTATTTTGGTTGCTTTTAAATATACGGGTTTCAATTTATTACTATGTAAATATAAATACAAAATTTAAGGACGCCGCTGTGTTTTATTTTATGTATTAAGTTGTTGTATATTTATTTTAATTAACCAATACCACGCACGTCCTGGACCTTTGAAGGAACTTCACCAGCATCCGTAATTATTTTATTTTCTATCAATTAATTTTATTATTATAAATAGCCGAGCCACCCCCTCTATTTGTAATATTACGTACCTTCAATATTTGTGATTACTTTCATTTTTAATTGTTGGTGCTACTATAGTCCGATCAATATACATCAGAGATAATCGTGCATGTGCTCGGCAATATTGTTGACGCAATTTAACCAATCGGAAAGTGCAACGTCACACATTTCGAGTGATGACACTAGATTTACTTAAAAAAGCTATGTTTGCCACGTTAAATTTTTATTCGCGCAACTAACAACTAAAGTTAATACAGATTAGTTTTAACAACGGTTTAGTTCATCTTGGGTAACTAATTTAAGAACGGTTGTTGGTGCAACTGAGCATATAAATTTGATTAATATAATCTTCATAGACTCAATATACAAATAACTGTACAGCAAACTCGCGCACTCGTGCATGCGCCCTTAAATCCTCGCGACAAAAATATCGATTCCGCATTAGCAAGACAAGAACAACATTCGTTTCACGTAAACCAGAGTTACTGGACACATAACTCGACAAAATTCCGTTACAACGCTTCCAACAATATTAGTATTGTCCCCTTCTTGGCATTTTTTGGTTGTTTTTTTACCAACAATTTTATTATGTCCGACGATGACTTTCGCAAACAACATTCCATTTTACGCATATTAAACCTTGCGGGCGAAGAAAACTAAGAATAAAATTATTTTTTGCGATTGTCTTCTTTCTTAATTTCGATAAATCACCAAATATTAAGTGTTTGTAACATGCCACGACTATTGTTCACAATTTTCTTCAAGCTCGCACGTAGGTTAACCTAGAATGTGTGTTCAGTATGGGTTTATTTTATATCTATCGAAGGAACGTGCTTTTATGTAACTGTTAGTATTGAATAGATTTTTCCGAAAGCTATTTTCCTTAGAAGAAAAGCTAGAGATATAAAAAAATTGAAAAATCTAAACTGAACCAAATACAATTGCATCTGTGAACATACGACCCGCTCAACTTCGTAATCAATTCTGGAAAAACAAGCATTATTAGTGAGGTTTTAGCTTCTGTAATAGCTAAGAAAAAGAAAATGCGTTTACGATCAGTCAAGTTAGAGAAGGTTCTCGTGGAATAGTATAACCAAGCCAAAAGCTTAGAAATTCTTGTTAGCGGATCAATACTTCAAGTAAAGTTCAAGAAAATACATATCTGTGATATTGCTTGCTCAACAGGTTGGTTGGACCGATTCAAAAAACGATTTGACATTACCTATATCAAAGCTGTGAATGAATTAAAAAAATTAAGTGCCAACTTGAGGTTTAGCTGGCAACCTAACGTCCTAAGTCAATTAATAGAAGAATATGGAAGACATAATATATATTGCGGTTGTGAATTCGCTTTGTTTCAAATTGATGCCAGATCAAAGTGTTGCATATCCTGAACTAAACTATAATGAAAGACTTATAAGCGGATAAAGAATTACTGTACTGCTTTATACAAACACATATGGAACGAATAAACTGAAACCTTTAGTTATTGGAAAACCAGTGAAACCGTATTGCAGGAATATGGAATCTGTACCATGCCATTATTTTGCAAACGAACATTATATTATGACTGCTAGTAGATTTACAGATTGTCTCCAAACTTAGTATGAACGACTGCAAAACAGGAACAGACGAATGTTGCTTTGTTCACTAATAAGCCAAAACTTAACTCCCGAAATATAGACTTAAATAATATCAATCTTATAATATTACCGCCACCTGTGTTTGAAGAACGCTGTCCATTTAAATGTAGTTTCACAAAATATTAAAGTTACACAATCTATGCTATCAAAATAAAATAAATTAACTTTCTGGATGTACTTCATTTTTTAAGCGCTTCTTGGCAGGAAATGGATAGACCAGTAATTTTTGGCTGCTTTAAAAAGCTGGCTTGGCTAAGCAGATAAAGATAATCAAGGCTTTTGACGGAAAAAATTGAAGTAAGTTAAATAAACATGTTTCTCATAATAAAATTAATGAATACTTAAAAAATCTTTATGCATACCAGTTTTAAATTTTACGAGTAAAATATTGAAAATAACTTCCTAGCTCTTTTAGAAACAATTTCCTACGTCGGGTTATTCGCTTTCTTATTATTTATTTTTTTCTATTCTTATTTCTATTTTTCAATTAAATGCTTTTGGTAAATTCTGCAAAATACTTCTACGTCACTTACTATTGACATAGAGTCAGTATGATTGCTGATCCATGTTACCATTAATTGCCGATGAAATGCCAAAAAATTTAAAGGCAGTAATATGAGAATAAAATGAAACAAATTTTAGGAAAGAAAATAGAAAACTAAATATTTAATTGTTATCAAACGGTGGATATAAATAAAATAATATCTAGATACCATATATACAGTAAAAGTAAATAGTATTTTACAAAGGTATTTTTAATAATATAAAATATTATTAAAAATGTGGTGTGAAGAACACAAATACAGGTTCACTATTAATATTTTTGTGAACGTGTCCGAACATATCCCTCCCCCAGAGACGTATAGTTCATAAAGTATAAGTTTTCAGTTCAAGGTCAAATTCGAAGCATATGATTCAAATCAGTACTGCAGAGTCAAATGAAGTCAGTATTCAATCGCGGAAACAACCGTTTGTCATCATAAAATATAAACGTCATGTTTCAATATTGTCAAAATTTTAGTATGTTACTTGCAATATAACCAAAGAAAGCATATACATAACCTACATGTCAAAATAATAATAATGAGTAAAGTGGGAACATTAATAGTTCAAAAGTATTGTTTCTTTTCTAGTTCTGTATAAATATATTCTATCCAAGAAAACTATGCCGAAATTATTACTTTAATATTTGAACAAATTATTTTAAATATTATTTATAATTATAAACTCACGAAAATATTCGATCAAAAATTTATTTAAAAAGAAATATTTCAAGTCAGATATCAATAGTGAAATGAGGTATTGAAAAGATCTTTAGTGTTAAAAATGTTTGCATTATTAAGAACGACATACCTACCAAAATCATTTTCTTGCACAATATCTGGGTTAAGAAGATTGGGAATGTATTAATTTGATGAATAATTTAGATTTCTACTTAACTTATATATTGTTTATATTTTAAATAAATTTAAATATATTGGAAAAGAATGTAAAAGTTATGTTCGTAACTCTTTGAAAAAGAATTAAAACCTTTTGAAAGTTGTAAATATATGTTGTCAAATTATATTTATAAAATTATACATAAAAGAAACATTTATATAGTCTACATTTAATATTTTATTGTTTCTTAAGAAAATAATGGTATAATAATACAATCCAAATCCATATTATCCTTTATTAGATGAAGATAATATTTAACAAACACATGAGGATTTTCTGATAACTACATTTGATAATTTTGCAGGTTAGTACACTACCAATAAGAAAAAAACAAACTTCATTCATATAAAACTTTGCCACGAGATCTTTATCATGTAATGTTTCGTTGAACCAGTGGCAGTAATTTCTTCGCTACTTTATATTATGTGCATGCAAATGATACACATTGATGGTTTTTATGGCAGTATTCCATAATTTCTGTTTTTTTGAGGAGGTATTTGGTTGTTTATTTTGACTAGCGCTATGATAAGGAGCATTATCTATTATTATAAGTGATGGTACCTCACGATTTGGTATAAGCTGATCATTTACCCATTGCTTAAAGGAGTCACCATCCATGGTTATCACCAGTGATTGTTTTTGATGGAAAAATCAGACTAACTCCTTTAATGAAGCCATTTTCTGTGCCAATATATATAATAATAAACCGTTTACCATCATAGCCTTTGGGTTTCCTAACACTTTTTATATTATCATTTTGCCAGGATTTCATTCTATTCTCCTTCGAAAAGATTCAAATTTCATCAAGGAACATAACTTGACATAAAGTTGAATTTAAGTTATTCATATATTCCCTTAAAAATACATTTCTCATTCAGACTATATTTAATTTCTCTGTGATCGCTCTCCTGTTACACTCTTTCTTATATTTAAAACCAATATCTTTAAGCAATATTACTAAAGTAGTTGTACATGTATGAACAAATTCTTTTATAGCCAAAACATTGCTTAAATTTTTTAAGGTAAGATGTTTTTCTGAAAAATTTTAACATAATAAATATTAATAAAGTAATAAATATTTACAATATATTAAAAACATACTTTCTTTATACATGTCATAAACAGTATTTCGAACTTCCATTTTAGTTGCTTCTGCTAAGTCCTTAGTTTTTGCCTTCTTACAAGACCTTTTTTTGCTAGGAGACGATAAGACTGGATTCTGAATGTTACGATGTTTAATAGTGTAGACCGTTCTACTAGAAATATTAAGGGCTTCTGCTACCCTCTAAAATAAAACTTATTTCATAATACCGCCTTATCTAACTGATTATGTGAATTACCTCATGAACGCGGTCGATGGACATAAATGGTCCACCATTCTCCTTTACCTGTTAATAGGCTGTAAGATTTAATACAAGCTGTTTCGCTTGAGAACCAAGAGGTTTACTTGGCATCTAAGAAATATTCTGTAAAATAAATAGGTTAGAAATGTCAAAGTAATAATCAAACAATTTCGTACTTATTGCCACTAATTGATATTACTATTTATTATCAGTATTGTTCTCAAAAAACCAGATTTTGTAATTTTTGATAAACTAAATATTCAAATTGGAAGAATGCTTAACCTAGAAGTCAGAATACCGGAAACAAAGTCAATAAACAACAATATTGACATAATTTGACAAGTCGAATATCATAAGACTATCTCCTAGACAACCTATCCTTTTTATTTAATATAATATTTCAAAGATGTATGTCTTAACTCAAAATGACAAACGTATGTAGTATTACAGCGCGTGTTCATGTGTGTTAGAAAGAGATAAAGTACAATTTGCGGTTCACACTTGGGCAGTACGAACTGAAAACTTATACTTTATGAACTGTAGATACGTATTTCGCCTTTCTACAGGCTCATCGGTACGCCCCTGCTGGAGAAAGGATATCTTCAGGTTCAGAATACGATCGCTCATTAATAAACAGAATTCTAGTTTATGAATAAAGATTGGTTTATATGGGTGAAGTTTATTTGTGGACAGAATTTTTTGTACGTGAGTTTTAGATATACCACCTATCGATTCGCTCTTGCTCTCAAAGGAAGTCGAGAATTATTGCCAAGTGATTCTAGTACTAAAATTGTTGCAGCATAACTTTCATAATAAGTCTTTCTTGTTTTTTTCACATCTTTTACATCACAATAATGATCGAATTTACCTACCAAGTTTCTTAAAGTATTTACCGAAGCTTGTATACCTGGAAATCTCCAATGGAAAATATCAATTGCGTATTTATAGGACACCTCTCCAATACACTCGATCAAGTAAATGCTCTGCTCTAAGGTCAGCATATTTTTGAAGATATCATTTGAAAAATGTTATGAATTGTCAATGTAATCGAATATCAATCATTAGTTAGCAGCAATAATCTTGATTTATTACATAACAAAATGAAGTATCTTCCCAAAATAATACGAAATTAATTCAACTAAGTCTTAGTAATAATAACTCCTATGAGAAAACTTTATTTGACTTTTTTATTTCTGCTGTTAACGTTCTACATTTTTGTTTTTCATGAGCACCTTTACAACAAAATCAAATTTTCTCAACGTTACTTGTAGTTATATAACAATCAAAAAACTTCTGAAGAATTCCTTTCGTAAAATTGAAAATAAGAATATAAGTATAGTTAAGTCCATACGCGGACACACCGCATATACTTAGCCCAGGGAGTTTCCATTTTTTTTAAGCCGACTAAAAAGAAATAATTCGACAACTCTGCAAAATATGTATTAGTCTCGAATATTACTTCTTCATTTGTTCGAAATCTCTTTCCGCCAAACCATTTTTTTAAATTTGGATATAAAAAGAAATCACAGGGATCTGTCGAATATGGCGGATGAGACAGCAATTCGTAACGCAATTCAGCAACAGCGGATGAATGAGAAAGTGCATTATCGCGATGGAACAACACCCTTTTCTCCAACAATTGCGGTCGTTTTTTCTTCAGTTCTGCATCAAGATGTGTCAGCCAATCAGCATAATATTGGCCAGTTATCTTTTTTCCTTTTTTTTAAATAATCAATAATGATTACACTTTTGGAATCCCAAAAGACAGTGATCATGACCTTATCGGTTAAAAAAACGGTTTTTGCTTCCTTGGGGGTACGTTTCCGGGAGAAATCTATTGTTTCGACTGTATTCTCGTTTCTGGAATATAATAATGTATCCAAGTTTCATCTAATGTGACATATAAATGAAAGAATTCCCTTGACTTACGTTTGAAGATAACCATTCTTCTTATGTTTGGATGCGATCGTGCATTTGATCAGCACTAGGCAAACGCGGCACCCATCTCGCGGATAGCTTTTTCATATTTAAATGTTCATGCAAAATATTGTATACCCGTTCGGTTGAAATGTTTACTTTATTATCTCACATACTTTCAATCGTTGATAGCTAGTTACAAGGGCATGGACTATTAACTATTTCTGGAGTAACTACAGTAAATGAGGGCCCGGGATCTTCAGCACCATCCACTTTTAAAAGCAGAAAACCATTAACAATCATTCCATGGAACACAACACATTCACTATAATATTTACTCAACCATTCCTCGTTTTCTTTAATTGTTTTACCATGTAGAAAATAATGTTTAATTAATACTAAGAATTCTTTTTCTCCATATTTACACAACAACGAAATCGTATCTAATTATCACATCATCTCCGCCCTTCTACTTTCAACGGTTAGAACAAATATTTTGCTGAGAGCTCTCATGGTGCTTTCTGCAAAGAATTTTAATAGTTTAATTAATTTTTCTAGAGACATTTTTCGTTAATTTGTTTCTTCGTTTAATGTTTTTTTTCTTTTCTTTCCCAATTCTTTTATATTTCGGTAGTTTTATTATTTTATTGAATTATTGGTATTTTTTTTTTCACATATTGCTGTGTACTTGGATTTTCAAAATGGGCGCCAATTATTAAATATGAATCGTCAATTATTAAACATGAATCATCATACACACATATTTTTTTTTAGTTTAGACTCTTAAAATTGTTCTCAGGTTTTTGTTTTACAAAAAGGGTTCCTTGCAACTAGGCCTAGCATCTAATGTAATAAGGAGAGAAATAATACGATAGCATGTTGAATTTAATACATTTATTATTCATACCTCGTCTAATTATACATTAACCCTTATATGAGTTAAATGTCATGAATTATTAATAAAACATAGTATGTAAATCTTATATCTAGTCAGAGAATATTCACGTTACATGTACAACATTTATATGTACAAATAAAACTTTGAAGATCTTGTTAGATTTCAATATTAATCTTTGAAAATACAGCTGTGTATTACTTTAGAACAGTGAGTTTTATACCCTGCAAGAAGACTAAGTGTTTTTATTTAATAGTTATTTACGAACCAAGTGCGTGAAATCATATTTCGCGAATGAGTGACCAGTTTGGTGGAGTGGACACGAATTCGCGAAATGTTTCACGCACGAAGTTTGTACAATATTTTTTGTACGAGAACTATAAACAATAATAATATTTATATAAAATATAAATATAATTTCAAAATTTTTATATTTATAAGTATTTTTAACAATATTACTATTATCTGTCAGGATGGCCGAGCGGTCTAAGGCGCCAGACTCAAGGTTTACCTTGCACGTTATACGGGTTCTCGAGCGTTCCGGTTCTCTCTGAAGGCGTGGGTTCGAATCCCACAATTTTTTTTTAGTTTTCTATAAATTTAAAAAATAATATTTGTTGCTGTTCTGACATTGAATTACATACCTTCCAAATATAACAATTTCTATTTCATTTCCTTTTATTTTCATAGAAAAACAACGAACTGGGTAGCATATTATTAAGGTTAGGGATTTATGATTTTAAAATGTCACTATATTAATCAAGTTCCAGGAAGTACCAACTCTACTTTTACGCACTCGTGTTTAAAGTGAATTTTTACGCACGCAAATCGAATCGTGAAATGACAGGTTTTGATAAGCGAGTACAAAAAATTTTATAAATTGTAAAGTTTGTGGATTTAAAAGTAGAATAGATTAATAATATTACAAAAGAAAAATTTGTTATTTCATATTTACGTGGCGAGACTTTATCCTACTACATAAAATAGTCAATAACACACGATATATTTTTAATTCATATCTCAAATATTTAACGAGAGTTTAAAATTGCGAGTTAAATACCCAGATATCCTTAAATGTTCATGAGATTTTTTTTGCCTTACTTATAAGTTTAAAGATAGCTGTGTGATATTTTCTGTTTTAAAACAGAAATTGAAATTATACACGATCAAATAAAATGTCCACATAAAACAAATAAACTCATAAATTTAATTTTTGTACTTCAAAGTCTTGAGTGCCTTTATTACATAATTTACCTGTTGAATTCATTATTATACATGTGATAAAATTGCGCATGATTTTGATCCATTCTTAATTTTCTTAAAATTAAATAAAATAAAATAAACTATATATACAGTCTGTCACACAAAAAAAACGCCCCAAGCTGTAACTCTGTTATTTATATTTTGATTTTCATGTCAAGTTTGCGAACTTTTCAATAGGTGGCAGAATGGATAGTAAACTTTCAATTACCGGCAATTAGAATATTTGCTTTAACGACAGTCAATAATTTTAACCAATTAGGACCAAACGTTGACATTTTTGACGCCATTATATTTTTGTTGTGTTTATTAAACCGTTGTTATATATTTTTATTCGCATTTTTATGGACTTTGTTTTTATTTATAGTGTTGATTAGTTCCAATGTTTTACTTCTTTTGCAATAGTTAGTTTACTGTAGAAAGTAAACTATAATTAGATTGGTCATTTTATAAAAATATTTTATATTTTTGGAACTTCCTTAAATTCCATATTCTATAGAAAAAATACATAAATCTGATGTAAAGCTGATGCAACATACGTAACAAACTTCTATTCAAAAACTAAAAATATTCTTGAAACGAACAGTAATCATGTGAATCATTAGCCGTTGTTTCTTTAAATTTATCATCTATTAATACATCTAATTATGGAGCTCTTACATCAACTTGTAAGTATAAATGAAAGATACAAAGTAGGTATATAGAAAACATTAATACATACAAACTTATAGCAATCATATCCATTCAGGAATCTATGAATAAACAATCCACAAGCAGTAAAAAGGAAACTTCTGGTATGTACAACTTATTCAATTAGATTATTTACAAGACCCAAATTTTTTTTAGGACTTCTTATTGAAAAGTGTGGGAGTACACCAATTACAGAACTTAGCTCCAAAGCTAATAAATTATACAATCATGCCTATATATTTCAAATCTGCTGCTGCAAAATTGTTAATTTTATATTATTATACATATTGCTATGTATTGTGGTGTTAATTGCTTATTTAACTTGGTCCACAATACACAGTAGCTTGGCCGGTCTATCTCAAGTCGGGTACGCCTTCAGGAGCTCTTGTATCTACAGGGTTACCCTCACAGGGTACGTAGCACAATAATAAAACAAAATGTATTAGAAAAGAAAAGATTCCCCCCATGAAGTTTTAATATAAAAAAATAAAAAAAATAAGACTTTATCGAGTATAAAGCCGTACTGAAATATCTATAGTGTATCAGGGGTGAGGAAAACTTTGATATAAATGACAGTAGAAGAGAAAAAACCTCACTAAATGATCGCGAGCAAAATTAACCTAATTAAATATTGAGGAAAACTGTCAATCTTCAATAATTACGTTATCCCTAACTAAAACGTCAACAGAACATCTCTGTATGCGCACGCACTAATTCTGAACAATGCACACATTCAACATGGTACAAATATACTTTTCCCACCAAAATCTAACCTTCTAGAATATTACAGTTAAAAAATATACTCAAAAAAAATATGAAAATTTTCCTTAATATTCATCTGACTCTAAATATATATTATAAACTACAATTTTTACTGAATCTACGAGCTCCAATATTATACAAATAATATAACTAAATTATTTCTAAATAAATGAATGTAATTAGAGAAATATACGTACATTAATTAATGTAATCGTCACACTTCACAAAAAATATTAACATGAGAGATTTCAGATAGGCCGCATAAATCAAAATTACAAGTAGAAAAGACTCGTAATAAATCGAGAATTAATATTAACACATCAGTATCACCACACTAAAACATAAACCGAAATTACTAAAATTAACTGAATAAAAAAGAAGTCTTTATCCAGCAGACAATTAATTAGACCTATCTGTTCAATAGCTGGTTAATCTCTAACTCTCCTTCTTCACGGAAATGGCATCATTACCCTACCTAAAATAAATCAAAAGAGCGACAATGACAAAATCTTCCTACATAGCGAGAACTGCAAACCTCGGCGGCACGCTCGCACTATATACAGTCGTGGACCAAAATACACATTATAATAAAATTTACATAAAATATAAAATATTTTCAAATATTTTTCTGGAATAAAATACACATAAATATATAGTCTTTTATAGTTTCTTTTAATTTTTTCTTCGGGGAAAAATTCACTGCAATATGTATAACATAATGTATATATGTTAAGATCTTACATTTCACTATTGTGTTCTTACTTTAATCAAATGTTGAATGCTTGTGATATGCATACTGTTTCACAAAGTATCATAATTAATCTTTTAATTTGCATTTTTCTGAAAATACGTTTCATTTTTTTTTATTATAGAAAATTAAGTTTACTTGTTTGCACTTCTTCTTTATTGTACTTTACTTGTACCAATGTGTTGTTAATTTTCTATCATATTACATAATGTATCCAGTGTTAATATTGTTATTATTTTCTTTTGTTGTGTTTACATTCTTTTAATATTTGTCATAATTAGGATTGCCAGTGGATTATTATTAAGTACATATTTATTATATTTAAATTTAGATTTTTTTAATTAAATGTATATACTACTAATTCTGTTTTTTGACTTTAGTTATAACTTCTTACAAGAACCAATTTTGTTATATGATTTAATGTATACTAGGCACATTGTAATTAGTAAATGTAATTATACTTATTTTCACAAATTTCTGCAGAAAATCATGGAAATTATGTTTACCAATTTCAATATGGCTAGGATATACGAAATACTAAAAAAGAATATATTCAAATTAGTTACCATTTAAAATATCCGCCAATATGGTTTAGTTTGCGAACTTTTCATCAGAGGCGTTAAATCTTGTTTTAAATGTTTGTTAATAAGATAGCCTTCTATTTTATACCTTTTCTATGCACTGAATTAGAATATATTGCATCATAAATTTTGTAGCTTCCACCGACAAAGTTACAACTTTCATATAATCAATCGTATTTAAACTTTTGGAATGATAGCATAACCCATACCCTTACTACAGACAAAATAAACAGCAAAACCTAAACAAGTATATTATTAGTAGTATGTATTAGAGAAACAAGCTGTTAATTATGGTTAGATACCAAATAACATAACTTTAATATTAAAAAAAAACTAGCTGAATTTTCATGTCAATAATTTATTCTAGTTTATGACCCATATGACTACAGTTGCTAACTTCCCCGCTGTTCAACATTTTTCATTTTCATTCTCAATTTGGTACCGGCTTTTAAACAATTAACATATATCGTGTCGTGTTTATATTTGAAACCGAAATCATAGTAATAGTAATAGTGATGAAGGTAAAATATGACACTGTATATCAATAATTCTTACTTAACTCTGTTCTTATTTTAAGTATTAAATAATAACGTCTGTACTTATATATAATTAAAAATTAACACTGATGAAACTTCTCTAAATTTTCTAATCTAATTTTCTTGTAATAGCTATTTCCGCTGAATAAGCGATTTACATCGTTAAAATTGACATTTTTTTAAAAGTACTGATATGAGATCCCAAGCCACATTTTTGGGGGTTTACTTTCAAATCACTGCGATGTTGGTTGCTGCGTTCACGCCATCTTTAGGCTGTCTGACCTATATAATATTTGAAGCATTCATTGCATTTGACTGCATAAACTATATGATTTTGTTGAAGCGAAGGTATCGGAGTCTTTAATTTGGACAGAAATCTGCTTCCTGGAACAGCAGACGTAAAAACTATTTTAGACTGATGATTACGTAAAATGGTCTTAATTTTGTCAGTTAACTTGGGCATGTATAGAAGAGATTTATAGATGTATTGCTCCATGTTCGTATTATTGTTGGTGTTGTTATTTATGGATGATGGAGTATTATTATTGCCAGGTTTATATTGTTTATAAATTGAGAACAGTAATCTATTAATGAGATTTTTTGGGTAATAATTTAATTAGGATGTTGTGTAGATAACGAAGGTCCTCAATAGCGATATGTTTTGTAGGTTATTTTGAAAATTCTATATTTTATAGTTAGAATAAGCTTAATTTTGTATCTCATAGGACAATTAGAGTTGTAGTTAAGTAATCAGTTAGTGTTAGATTGGTTACGATACTATCTCAGTTTTAGAATATTGTTGACCATGTATATATTGGTGTTTAGAAATGGCAAGACTCCGTCCTTTGTTATACTTCAAATTCGACCCTCGTACAATTTAGGTCAGCTATATATTATTTACTAGTGATCGTACTACTTCAGTTGCTTAAAAATTAGTTTACCCTATTCTGCATTTTCTTCGTTCGATATTTTTGGATAACACTGTATATTATACTACATTTTTGCTATAATTAATTACTACTCTTCGACTGTATTATACCTAAAATTATATCTTTCTTGTACTGCTTGATTCCTAATAATTAACTTGGTTATATACGTACTGCTGTCAGTTAATTGCTCCTATTGTAACTTAAGCCTCTCTTTTAATATCATAACGGCAGTTGGTTTATCTTCATTGACATTGCTTTTATAGGACATCTTTAAAAGGTTAATTTCCTTCTTAAATAATATTATATCATTCTACATATACCTATGAGTTTATTTATATTCATTTTGCGATGTTTGTCTACAAACAATCAGGTTAAGTATTCTTAGGACTATCAAGCTTTCAACATGCATTCACATGGACATAGTACTTATGCTAGTTATGGTTCAGCATTATATTTTTGTATTGCTGTCTAATATAAAATATTGGGAATGTAGGATCTCGATATTTTTTTGTGGAATTTCAGATGATATTTTTATTAAAAATGATTAGGCATTTTATTTTGTTAAAATACGATATGTAGGCCTACAAAGTCATGTATTATTTAATTATTGGTGATTTAGTACTAATGTTCGATAGACATACAGCGACCTTTTATTAGTATTTATTTGTGGCTTTGTACGAGCAAATTAATGCTTAGCGACTTCATAAGTGGAAGTTGACTATTAACCTTCCTTTATGATCGATTTCTTATTGGAAATTAATTCATTGTGGGATAGTTGGAATACTCTTAAAAATGTTTTTTCTGGCATGATGCAGTAAGGTCGTGTGTATAAAACTGGACCAGACGCACGCGTCGATCTATTTGTGCCCTTGTTATAAGTCTAAGTGGTTGTTCTAGAGATGGGAACGTCTTCAGGTTTGAATTTTTCTGAAACAGTAGTCTGTTAGCTATAGCGATTCTAAAAATTCAAAAAGGAGAACTGTAATTTCTTAGTAATGTTCTTAAGTATGTTGTTCATAACAATGTCTGCAATAATAGGTGATAAAGGACTACTCATAGGAGTACCTTGGATTTGTTGATAGAAGATATTATCATGAAGAAAGTACACCGACTGAAAAACCTATTCAAGAAGATTAAGAAATTTTGGTTTGGGTATGGTGCTCTTGGGTTCGATAAGTGACCAATTTTCATTTAAAATTTCCACTACTAAATTTGTATGGATATTAGTGGACAGACTAGCAACATCAAAGGACACCAAAACGTGATCATGGGGTATGCTAAAGTCATTTATAGCTTCGGAAAAATTAAAAGAGTCGACCACTCTGAAGATGTTATAGTGTTTTAAGGATATTTTAAGTATATCGGCAAGATATTTGGCCAGATATCTACTATGTGAGTTTACGCTGCTAACAATAGATCTCAGGGGAATATTAGGTTTATGTATTTTAGGGATGCCATAGATGCGAGGAGTAGCAGAATCCCGTCTCATCAACTCTTTGCATGTAACTTCTTCAATGAAGTTGTTGAGACCAGTAATTCATTTATTGGTTTTCCTTTTAAACGAAAACGTGGGATAATTTTTGAGAGGTTTGTAGTATCGTTTACTAAGACCTTCCTTTTGGAGATATATTGATCTTTCAACATGCAAACAGTTGGATTATTTTTATCAGATACAGTAATAATTAAATCTGAATTTTGTTTAAGGAAACGTTGTGTTTGTAATTGTAGATTATGATTAAGTTTATTGGTGTTAGACTTCATAAAATAAGTTATATGATAAACAATGACCTCTATAATTTTCCTGTTTCTTGGAATTCGGCTTGATTACTATTCATGAATTAAAAATACTCATATTAACCTTTCGACTTTTTATTGTCTTCGTCAGAAGAAATTGTTGATAATATATGGTATTTTCTGTAAATAATTTAAACCAGAGGCTCCCAAACTTTTTTTTCTCATAGACCACTTTGAAAGTTTTGCTGGTTCGGGTGGATCCCCTGCCATTTCTACCATATTCCCAAAACTCGACAAAAAATGTGAAGATTAGATCTAACTATGGAAATTTGCGTTGCGGCTGAGTTATTTGTTAATTAATTAATTGATTGTGCTGTGAGTGGATGTCAAAAAAGTAAAGTTAGCCAATCAAAAAAGTGATTCCATCCAACTTTACTCATTTGACATCTACTCACAGCACAAGAAACCAATCAATTCTCATATATTTCATTTAGAAAACTCCCCATTCGAAGTGGTAAAAATAAAAAGAAAAATAGTATACTTCCTTGTGTTGTATTTATTCAAATATGTAATTATTACTTCTACACTTCCGTTTCATCAAGTGGATTTATGATCCATGATGGTATTTCCATCGTCAGAATATCTTTAAATCTGATTTTAAAGTCATCATGCAGGGCAATTAAATGTTGAACGTATGTGTGAATATCCTCATCAAGGCATTCTACCTGTGACAAGTTTGAAAACTGGGAAAATTCACGCCGACTAATATTTTGCTTCATAAATTTCAATTTTCCAAGAAAAGCTTAAATTACACCCTTTCTTTTTATTAAATTGAGGATGTCCCCCCGTAATTGTAAGTTAATGTCATTAAATTTTTTGAACAAATCTGTCAAATTGATCAGATTTTCTTTTAAATCTGGATCTTTACTTTCCAGAAACTCTAAAACTGATTCAAAAAGTGAGAAAAATCTTGTTAAACATGCACCTTTCGACAACCAGCGTGCTTCAGTATGTAAGAGCAATCGTTGGAAGTCTTCATCATTTTCATCGCACAATTGTGTAAATAAACGCGTATTCAATGCATTGCTTCTTATTTTGTTAACTGCGTTAATCACAAATTGAAGCGATTGGTGCAATTTAGCACTCAAATTTTTCGCTATTAGGTGTTGTCGGTGGATGACACAGTGAATTGCAGTTACCTCTGGTATAATTCTTTTAAGATGGCTTATAAACCTACGACATCGCCCGGCCATGGCAGGACCTCCATCTGTTGCCACCGAAATAACGTTTGTGAATGGAATCGATTTTTCCTTAAAAAAAATCACTCAGGACATTAAATATTGATTCACCTTTAGTGTCCGTCTCCAAAGTTTTCGCGAATAGTAGCTCTTCATGAATTTCTTCGTCCATAATAAATCGAACATATGCCAATAATAATGCTTCATTACCAGGTAAAGTTAACTCGTCCAGTTGAATAGAAAAATGAGTTGTCTGCAGATAACTACACAAGAAACTTTCAATATCAGAGCTCATTTCGTCAATACGTCTTTGTACAGTGTTGTTACTCAAAGGAATTCTTTTGAGTATGTCAAATGGGGATTTGTGCGTAACAGTTTTTAAAACCTCTTCAACAGCGGGTAAAATTAACTGTTCTCCAATGGTGTGCGATTTTCCAGATTTCGCTATAAGTAATGAGATATTGTAAGATGCCCGCAAGCCATCATCGTTACTTTCCGACGTTGAAGCGAACATACTGTGCACGGTGGGTCTCTTTTCATATTTTTCCTTCAATGTTTGAAAATATTTCAAATCTTTACCTATTTTATCAGGATGACACCTTCTTAGATGATCTTCGAGCTTCGATGGTTTCTAAAAGGCATATGGGCAATCGCTTGTCTACCTTTGATGGAAGAAAACCAAATTTTAAATAATCAACACTGTAGTGTCGACATTTCTTCTTAGATTCAGCCATGTTTCGTATCAGTTGCCTACCTGTAAATAAAAAAAAAATTTGTTGTAGTAATCTTAAGGCGGTCTTACTTAACAGGATATGGCTATTTTAACAGGACTAATTGATTATTGCAATGAAATAAACAAAGTACCGGCGGCAAACTGATTCTAATTATTAAAAGCAATAAATCGCTAAGATCAATAATTGGGTTTTATGAAAACGGCTGAACCGATTTTAATGTAATGTAAAACATTTTTTCATTAATTATATTTTGATATATTTCTGTAAATTCGATAGAAAATACTTGCAAATAATATTTTGATATCAAAACTTCGCGATTTTAATTATTTATTTATTACTTTGATGCACGTTACGAGTATGTAGTATATAAAGACACGTACAATTTATGAAAATATATTTAATTATTAGTGAACCACCACACAGTCGGGTAATAAAAAAATTACTAATAAAGTAGGGACAAGAAGTTCAACCTTTCCCGGCTTTCTATTCTTTTATGGAAGTATCTAATAATGACTCTGTTCAGTATCTAATTTGTAATACGTACCTACTACACGCAAACATTACAAATATATTTATTACAACATAAATATATCTCCTATCGCAGGTGGGTTGGAAGAGATTTCTTTTAGGAATAAGCCTCACCTTTTGTACCTACGTATTTTTTGTAATTTGTCCATTTTTTGTTTACTTGCGTGTACAATAAATTGTAAAATGAAAAGATAAATAATAAATAAAATAAAAGTATGTATAACAAATAGGCAGGTAAGTACTTACTTTTCCGACAGTGGCAAACACTAACATCGATTCACTTTACTTTACTTTTCTTTTCGAAATTCGGGAAACAAATGAGTAACGTTTATCCGTGGCATTCGTATTTATATTGGTGAAGAATCATACAAGTTCATGCAAGATTGCAAGTACACACACCACAAGTCGTACTTCGTCCCTTTGCACGTCTGAACAAGCATTGCGGACGGCGGCAGCGGCAGCGCTTTGCAAGTCTCGACACGTTGTACCGAATATGGAATATGCAAGTTTTTACAAGTAACAGTCGCTGAGCTTCTTAAAATATTATCTGCCTACATTGATAGGTGAACTCAAGCCAACATTTTAGTTCTTCATTATCGAAACCAGATAAATTTTCGTGGACCCCCGCTTACGAATTGTGAACCCCCATTTTTTTTAACGCCAACGTAGACCCCCGTCGAGTCTCCCGTGGACCTCTGGGGGTCCACCTGAACCACTTTGGGAATCAATGATTTAAACTAATAATACATTAATAATATATTTTAAATGTTACTTACACATTGTTTTCATCAGTTTTACATTTTATATATTTTAAACTATTTTACTTAAATATACTGTGATACGAGTATATTGACTATTCTACATATAGAAGTAAACTGAAATTGACTCGATATACAGCATCTGTTTTATTTTAAAAAAAAAATTGCCTATCCCTGCCAATAAATGTTTATTTTCGTGATGGTCATTTTAGATAATTAATTGTTGACATTGAATTAAACTTTACTTTATTAACAGATGCTGTATGTCAGAAAATTCCCTGTAAAATTACCTTCAAAATGGTACCAAAGGGAAGATTGGAAAGTTTCTAGAACGAACCAGTCAAAAAATTTTAGACAGATAGTGCATAAAGCAACGCCGTTATAGCCAAGCAAAGTAAACAGTGCGTGCGTGAATTTTCTTAATCGTGAATAAAATCGAATTCCGTGCAGTTATTAAACATTTTTTTTGAAAGGCTTAAATGCTAAAGAAATTAAAACGGAATTAGACGAAGTTTATGGAGAGTCTGCACCGTAGTACGCAACCTTTGGGAACTAGATTGGTGAATATCAGCGTAGTCGAACAAGCATATAAAATGAATCGCGCTCTGGGAGACCTAAAACATCAACCGATGAAGAAACCATTAGAAAAATTCAGGGAGTCGTAATGAATGATCGCCGATTAAAGTTGAGAGAGAAAGCAAAGGCAGTAATCATATCATATGACCGCACACATTACATTTTACATCAACATTTGGACATGAGAAACCTCAGTGCAAGATGGGTGTCGCGTTTGCTGTTAGACGATCAAAAGCAAGCTCGTGTGACCATTTATCAGCAATGTCTACACATGTTCAAGCATAATCCTGTAAATTTTTTGAGACGTTTTGTAATCGTCGATTAAACGTAACTACACCACTTCACGCCAGAGACTAAAACACATTCAAAGCAGTGGACAGTACGCGGTGAACCAACTCCAAAAAAGGCTAAGACGATGCCGTCAGCTGGAAAGGTGATGGCTACCGTCTTTTGGGATTCCCGATGGATAACTTTATTGACTACTTTCAACACGGGAAGACAATAACAAGTGCGTATTGTGCGTCGTTACTAGACAGATTGAACGAAAAAATCAAAGTCAAAAGGCCTCATGTGGCAAAGGCAAAGTCTTGTTTCACCAAGACAATACCCCATCCCACAAGTCGGCAATTGCGATGGCGAAACTGCACGAATTAGTATTCCAATTAATTGAACATCCATCGTGCTCGCCAGATTTGCCCCATTCAGACTTCTTTGTATTTTCGGACCTAAAGAAATGGTTGGCTCGAAAGAAATTCACATTGTATAATGAAATCATCGAAGCTGTAAATGAACATTTGGAAAGTTTTAACAGTTCTTATTTTTCTGAAGGAACGAAAGGTCTTGAAAAACGTTGGACTAAATGTATAGAGTTATTAGGAGACTATGTAGAAAAATAAATATGATTTTACCGCAAAAAATGGTGTTGTGCGTCTTGTTCTAGAAACTTTCCGATTTTCACTCGTACTTATTTACAGTATTTTCAACGATATTCCACTTTTATGGGAAATATCTTTAATACTATGCAGTATGCGGGACACCCAATCTGGCTAGATGGCTATGATTTTCAAACAACTAAGAATCTAATGAATTTGCACATCAAGTCGTTTTTTGTAGTTTCTCTTTGTTATCATCGCGTTTTAATATTTGTTATAATTTTATCACTGCTTGCTTATTGCAATTTGAGTTATTTAGTTGCTGATTATTAGTTATTCCGTATTACTTTAATCTGGTTATCAATTATACCCTTTTGTTCCAGTTATTTTTTGCCTACTTTCGTTTACTAAAAATGAATTTCTCAAAGAAAGAACTTGTAGACAATGGTATTTATTCTTGGAACTTGCAACAGAAATCCACTATTAGTATCAATAATGTATGCAGCGGAATACCCTAACTGTAGAACGCTGGATAGTAAGAACTTTGCTAATTTGTTGGTAAGGTTTCTTCGGTCGGGCTCAGTGAATTATGCCAAACACGAAGGAACAAAAACAATGGTTACGGAAGATAATGAAGTGACAGTCCTTTTGAAACACCATAGAATTACAACCATTGGCACGAGAAGAATTTAAAAAAAAACTTATAAAATTAATGTTCACCAAGGCTTATTACAGACAGATTTTGATTAGATTACGTCAAGATCAAAACTTTCTAGATTATCTACTTTTCACAGATGACGCAACATTTTCCAATTCTGGAATAATGAATAGGAAAAATTCACACTACTATCACACAAGTAACCTTTATTTTGTGCAATCTATTTTGTATCAACACAAATGGAAGTCCATTCCTCTTTAACAATACTTTAAATTGTGAAATTTATATAAACTTCCTACAAAATAATTAACCAATACTACTTGAAGGCCTACCAGGTAACTTCATGGATAAATTGTGGTACCAACACGATGGTGTACCCGCACATTACGGAGCTGCTGCAAGAGCGCACCTAGGTAAGGTATTTACTAATAGGTATCGAGAAGGTCCAATTAGCTGGCCACCGCGATCACCAAATTTCACCCCTTGTGGTTTTGTTCTGCGACCTACTATAAAAAACATAGTTTACCGGACACCCCCCACAACCGCAGAAAACATGAAGCAACGTATAATAAATGCTTTTCTCCACTTGCACGAGAACAATATGGCTGAAAATATTATTTGTACCATTTTGAAGATAATTTTACAGGGAATTTGCTGACAATATCGAAAAATATAGGTTCCATTTAAAATAGAGAGAGAAGCGTTTGAATTTCGATAAATGTGACACAACCTATTTAACACCCTGTATATATTCTTACATTATACCATCTTGAAACATATAAAGTGTTAGACCCCAAATTGATATCCAAAGAATAATACGATGCACGATACCTATCTTCAGCATATGTCTTCGAACGTCAGACGCTGCAATTGCAAAATTCTTGACAAAAGTTCCAATATAATCAAAACTAATGGCCGGAAGTACACACAACCATATTTCATATTTGTAATACCCTATTATTACATATTCGTAAATAATTTTACAATATCCGCTGTATCTACTATATACTGTAAGGGGGATGTTTTTACTTACCTGCATTTTTCGTCTGCTCATTACCTTATTTTTGAATGGCGCTATATATTGATGGAACTTCCGTAAGTTGATTATTGTTTTTTTTCTAAATCTTATTTACATCCTTCTTGGACATTCCTGAATATCTTTATTGTGACTCGATTAGGTCATGTCATTTAACTGTGTGATGAATAGAGCTGAGGATGTTTGCGGTACGGCAGGACCGTATGTAGTGCATCCCCACATTTAACTATTTATCTAAATATTCTCTGAAATGATTTGCCGGATCTCATAAATTAATAGAGTGATATTTTAGTATGCACTGGATATTGTCATTATACAAAATCATAATAGCCATTTGTATTTATGGATCCTAAATAATAATACGCATGTATTTGTATTTGGTTGTGAATTCAATTTAAACTTAAAACGAATCGTAATATTTTAACGACAGGCCGTCCTTACAATACATGCATTCGAGACAAAGTGTGCAACTCTACGAATAACTTCCATAATTGATCGAAAATGGACATTTTGGAGCTGAAGTAAAGCCCCTATTCTTAGAAAATTTTATTACTGTCGTTAAGAACTATTATTATAAACAACAAAGGCCTTTTATTAGTGTTGAAGTTTTAGTTTCATTGAATTTCCATGTTGTAAGTAGTCAATTGTAAAGTGTTCATTCACAATATTCTAAAACAAGGTGTAAATTTAACTAAAATCCAGAAAAGCACATTCTGATAATATATTACTAGATAAGAAGCTGTGTTTATTACTATTTATTATATTATTTTTATAACCAAATGCAATAAAAGCTACGAAAACAAAAGAAACCTCGATTTATTAAAATCTTGTCACACAGCCTTTCAAAGCCTGGCAGCACATATTTTGCATATATTTTATATAGACTACCTACTTGAACTAGGTGAATGAAGTTAGAAGTTATAACTTATAACTTCTAACTTCATTCACCTAGTTCAAGTAGGTAGTATATATAAAATATATGCAAAATATGTGCTGCCAGGCTTTGAAAGGCTGTGTGCCAAGATTTTAATAAATCGAGGTTTCTTTTGTTTTCGTAGCTTTTATTGCATTTGATTATAAAAATAATATAATAAATAGTAATAAACACAGCTTCTAATCTAGTAATATATTATCAGAATGTGTTTTTCTGGATTTTAGTTAAATTTACACCTTGTTTTAGAATATTGTGAATGAACACTTTACAATTGACTACTTACAACATGGAAATTCAATGAAACTAAAACTTCAACACTAATAAAAGGCCTTTGTTGTTTATAATAATAGTTCTTAACGACAGTAATAAAATTTTCTAAGAATAGGGGCTTTACTTCAGCTCCAAAATGTCCATTTTCGATCAATTATGGAAGTTATTCGTAGAGTTGCACACTTTGTCTCGAATGCATGTATTGTAAGGACGGCTTGTCGTTAAAATATTACGATTCGTTTTAAGTTTAAATTGAATTCACAACCAAATACAAATACATGCGTATTATTATTTATGATCCATAAATACAAATGGCTATTATGATTTTGTATAATAACAATATCCAGTGCATACTAAAATATCACTCTATTAATTTATGAGATCCGGCAAATCATTTCAGAGAATATTTAGATAAATAGTTAAATGTGGGGATGCACTACATACGGTCCTGCCGTACCGCAAACATCCTCAGCTCTAGTGATGAATATAGGTATTTATTGTTATTTCTATAAGAGAACTGTATCAACGAGGGTATTGTTATTATTTTCTGGAATGCTATTTTTACTTTCAATACGTACTGTTATAGTTTGGTATTACCTCATTAAATAAAAGGAATCTTTTGTCAGATCCTCCACATTTTAGTCTATATTTGGATAATTTCATTTTAGGGCTAAAAACCTTGTTTTTGTAAGAGATACGATATACCTTTCTGTTTATTTATATTGCTTTTTGATCATGTTATATTAATTGCTTGAAGGTTTTACAATTATAGCTAAATTACCTCCACATTGTATTGTTATCGTACAAGGTTAAGCTATGCTATTTTTGTTTATGTCAACTGGCATCTACATATACATACGTACTTTTATGTGTGTAAGTGTGGTTTCTTAGATTTAGTGTGTAGCAGATTTGTAATTTAAATCTCCTTTCTTTGAGTGTCTCCTTTCAATTAACTTCTAATTAGCTTAAATCTTCTGGTTATTCTTTTAATTTTTCCCTTTCTCGAAATTACGTTTTGAATATCACAGTTGTGATTATACATATTAAGTTAAACAATATATTTTTGCAGGAAGACTACGTCTGGAAACATCTACAAGAGCAATTTTGGTCTCACGGATCTTAACAAATGTTTATTTGTTGATGACGATCTCGTAGTTTGTGATACAGAAATTATTGATTTGGTTGCGAAAGCAGATTTACTTGGAGGTATAAAAGAAGAACATTGTGACGAACATTCTGAAACGGTCCCCACTTTAAATCAAACAATGAACGCGTTGGATACTATAAGATGTTATGCTAGTTCCTTACCATATATAATATAATATTTCAACAGTGACACTCTATAAGTAACTCTTTAGATACCGTTTCTTTGTCATTGTCGAAGATTAAATACGAAAATCCATATCAATAGCATGAAAATGCTATAAATTTACCCGCAAATTTCGAGGAGAATTTTTAATATAATCTACTTAATTATGAAAATACATAAAAGAATATTTTAACAGTTTCGTAGCATCAAATTTCTGCATCATTTTAGAGTACAATCTGTTAATATTTGAGACTTCATATAAAATTTAAGTTGCTATATTGACTGCCTTTCGACTTGAGTATAAAAACGTTGTAAAGTTATTCATATAAATCAGTAAGCTAAAGAACAATTGTAGTCGGTTGCCAAGTAAAATATGGGTAATATTAATCACTCCAAAGTACGAGAAGTCACTGTAAGCAAGAAAACTGTAAACTATTACAACGAAGACAAAAGTATCAGAAATAACTGCTTTTGAGATCCCATACAAAGATTTGAAAATAATCAAAAAATTGATATAGTAGATTCCTAAGTTACTTCCTCGTCAAACAATGGAGAAATATAGCCGATCAAACCAGAAATTATTCTTCAAGGTAAAAATTTTTGAGAAAAGGAAAACTCCATAACCTGAAACAAGTGAAAACAAAAGACAATAAAGTTGCAGCCAATGACGATGAAGTAATGCAAAGGTGGAAGAAATATTTTACAGGACTTTTAAACACAGAAGGAAATGACAATGTTCCACTTGAAGAGAGAGCACACGCGATCAAGACTAAGCACAAGGAAGACGACATCCAATTGATAGAAGTTACAGAACCAATCAAAAGCGCCAAAAGAGACAAATCTGCTGGACATGATAGGATAACAGCAGAAATGATAAAATTCCTAGCCAAATCCAAAGAATAGAAATGCATATATTTTTAATAAAGTAAGGGACACAGGAGAAGTTCCAGAGGATTGGAAAATTTGGGTAATTATCCGATATTCAAGAAGGGCGACATTAAAAATTGTGAAAATTACAGAGGCATTTGTACCAATTTATTCTAGAAAAAAGGCTGAAAGTCGTCACAGAGGAACAGCACAACAACAACAAAGTGGTTTCAGGAAAAGACGAAGCGCTCAAAATCACGTTTATACAATTAATAAATTAATAGAAAAGACTAGATTAAAAAACACGCAAGTTTATCTGGCCTTCCTAGATCTTGAAAAAGCATTTGATAGAGTTTCACAAACAAAAATATGGGAGGGCCTAGAACGAAGAAATATTACTCAGAAACTAAGAAATGGGATTAAGAGGTTATATAACAACAATAAAAGTTATATGCGAAAGGATAAATTGCAGTCCGATTTATTTGAGATCAATGACGAATTAAGACAAGATGGCGTGATGTGTCCGACATTATTTATATTAGCCATGGATAGCAGAACCATAGAGAACAGAATCAGTACTGTACACGTTGGATTTAACAAGATGAAGTCGGTGGACTGGTATGTGCATTAGATGACGACCTCATAATATGCGCCCGTAAAGAAAGTTATTTACAGGAAAGTTTAAAAATATGGGACCCGGAGCAAAAGAAAAAGAAAATTAAAATAAATACAAGTAAAACTAAAATGATGGTAATGGGACAGGAAGACAAAGCAGTGAGTACAGAAATAAATCAAGAAAAAAATAGAATAAGTCGATGTCTTCAAGTACTTAGGAGTACTAATAGGAAAAGATGGAGATATGGAAAGCGAAGTCAATGAAAGAATATTTAATGCTGCACGTATATAACACAGCCGTGATAAAACTTTTACCAGGAATAAGGAAATAAGTAGACATACATAAATGACTGTGACTGTATTTAGACCAATCCATGGCATAACCTATGGAAGTGAAAGCTGGGTTTTGAATAAATGTTTGAAAAGTAAAATACAGGCTATAGATATGAAGTATTTAAGACCAGTGAAAGAAATAACGAGACTAGACAGTAAGAGAAGACCTCGATGTAGAATCAATAATTAATTTTATTGAAGGAAATCAATTAACCCTGCAGAACTCGCGCCTATAAGCATTTCGCTCACGCTTAAGCCAGAATTGCTGTATTTTTAAAGAGGGTTGAGGCTCCCTCTAGCTGAGTTTACGTATCACTTCTGTTTATAAATGCAACCTAAACACCAATTAGTCGTCTGTAGCAATTTCTAGGAAGAACTTGTCAATCACTTGCAGACTGCGTGAGCATTTCGCTCACGGCGCTAGTTCCGGCATTGGTGTTTTGTTTTGCCTATTGACGTTTCTCTCATTACGCGAGTTATAGCATTGACGTGTTTTTCTAACCTTATTTATGTAAGTATTGCATTTATTAGTATTTAGTCGTGTACTAAGTATGTTTTATATATTAGTGAAAATTACATATTTATATGACGATGTTATTTTTTTAGTATAATGGCAATGAGTAGAACTCAGAAAGTTGTCGAATTAGCAAGACAACAATATGCAGAATTAAATCAACAACCAACATGGATGGCTACTCAACCAGCCCTTGACCAGCAATCAGAAAATTTAATGTCACTTGACATTTATATCCTGTCATTCATATTTTGTATTCTCTTGATAAAGGCGTATACAGCCGAAACATGTAGAGTTTTTTAAATACATATATTTTGAAGTAATATATATATATATATAATCTGATAACCCTTTTACCGTAAGGTGTCGGGTAAGCTGTTATTCTTCGCCATGTACGAATTTCTTCCATATTTTTCTATCTTTCGCCATTCCTTTTGCTTCTTTCCAGGATTTATTCTTGTCTTTCAATATACTGCTTATTGTATCATTCCAGGTTTTTCTTGGCCTTCCCCTTTTCTTTCTTTCCTGTATTCTTGCCTCGTATACTTGCTTAGCCAGTCTTGTATTTTGCATTCTTTGGACATGTCCCCACCAACTCAATTGTCTCTTTTCTATAAACGTAAATATAGATGGGATATCCAGTCCTTCTCTTACTAGTGTATTTCTTATTCTATCTCTCCTGGTTATTCCTTTGACTCTTCTTAGATATTTCATCTCCGTTGCTTGGATTTTACTTCTGTGCTTATTCGAGAGTATCCAGGATTCACATCCGTACGTTAGGACTGGTCGGTACAACGTTTTAAAGACTTGTATTTTAGTTTTAACTGAGATTTCTGTTTTGCTAATGAAGTTTTTATTTAGTGCATGGTATAATCTTATTGTTTTTCCTATTCTATCGTTGATCTCTGCATCCTGCTGTCCTGACTCGTCTAGTATGGCCCCCAGATACCGGAACTCCTTAACTTGTTCTATTTTTGCATTGCCTATTGTAATATCAAGTTGTTCTTCTCCGATTGCCATTACTTTGGTTTTATTTATATTTATTTTCATTTGGTTTCGTTGTAACACTTCGTTCCAAACCTCCAGATTATGTTTAAGTTGTTGTGTATTTTCTGCGATTATTACTATGTCATCTGCAAATGCTCCAATATCAATTTCTACTCTACGGAGGTCCCTATAGCCAACCCACATTTTTTGGGTATAGTTATCACATTCTCTAATAATATCATCCATAAATATGTTAAAGAGCATCGGGCTTAGTCCTCCTCCCTGTCTCAGTCCCTCTTCCGTTTTGAACCCCTCAGATTTCATGTTATTTTTTATAACGAAGTTTACGTGGTTTTCATAGATGCCTTGTATTAGATTTATAATTTTTCTACTTATACCTCTATTCTCTAGGCTTTCCCAGATTTTTGTTCTTGGTACTCGGTCGAACGCTTTCTCTAAGTCTATAAATCCTAAATATGTCTTCTTTGTTTGGAGTCTTCTTTTCTCGAGTATCTGCTTTATTGTAAATATATGATCCTGGGCACTCCTTCCGGGTCTAAACCCACTTTGCGGTTCTGCAAGGTGTGGTTCTACTACTATTTTAAGTTTGTTATTTATGATTTGTTCTAAGATTTTAGTAATAGTATTAAGTAGAGTAATTCCTCTGTAGTTGTTACAGTTTTTGCAATCACCTTTTTTATATATTGGTATTAATAGTGCTATTGACCATTCATCCAGAATCTCTTCCTTTATCCATGCTTTGTTGATTATTTCCAATAGGCATCTTCTTCCTGTTTCCCCGAGGTTTTTTATCATTTCTGATGTAATCTTATCTTCACCTGGCGATTTCCCATTCTTCAGCATTTTTATTACTACTTCCAATTCCTCCATTATTATTATTTCGTTGTTGTCTTCATTTACTTGTTTTTTCCTTACTATACTGGGCGTTATTATAGTATTACCACCTAGTAGATCTTGGAAATACTCTCTCCATCTGCTCATAATATCTAATTCGTTAGTTAAAATTACATTATTTGCATCTTTTATATGTATTTGGTCTGCGCCTTTTTCTGTTCTCAATGTCTTTAATGCTTTATAGAACAACTTTTGGTTATCTTTGCTGTTAATTTCAAGTTTGTTTCCGAAGTCCGTCCATGCTTTCTCTTTCGCCTTTATAACTAGTGTCTTAACTAGTTTCCTTTGGTGCTTATATTTCTCGTATTGAGTGGGTGTACTGTCATTCAGATATATCTTCCATTGCAGTTTTTTCTGTTTAACTTCTTCCTTTATCTCATCATTCCACCATGCTGTTTGTTTATTTAGACTTTTCCTGTTGAAGGTGCCGCATACATCAATAGCTGATTCAATCGTAATATTTTTGAAGATGTTCCAGGCTTCATTTAACTTTGTCGTCTCTATATTATCATATTCTTCTTGCATCTTTTCGGTAATATTTCTATATGTCAAAGCTATATCCTTTTCTCTTAGCTTGTATGTTCTTATTGATGTATGTTCCGATTTTGTATATGTCTTTCTTTTTCGTTCTTCATTGCTTGTATTTCCTTTTATTTTAGCTGTTAATAAATAATGATCACTGTATATCTCAGCTCCTCTCCTGACTCTAACATCCATCACTTCCTGTCTTCTCTCTTTTTGCACTAATATGTAATCAATTATTGATTTTTCGTTTCTACTCTGTTGTACTCTCGTGTATTTGTGGATATTCTTATGTTGGTAAAACGAATTAGTAATAATCAAATTATTCAATTGGCAGTAATCTAGCAATCTTATACCGTTATTATTTCTAGTTTCTTCTCCATGTTTCCCTAGCATTGTCCTATATATATGATCCCGTTTCCCCACTCGACCATTGAAATCACCACACACGTATATAGCGCCCCTTGAGTTTTCTGTAGTCTCTGTGAGTTGCTCCCAAAATCTATCTTTTTTCTCAAGTGTTTCATTTTCATCTGGTCCGTATACCGATATTATTGTTCTTATTTCGGTCCTGCTGTCTCCTATTTCTATTTTCAATAATCTTTCGTTAATAGCTTCCCATGTTTTTATTCGGTTAGTTAGTCTTTTATGTATTATACAAGCCACTCCCGCCTTTGCTCTCTGATTTTTTTCCACACCGCTATATATTAACATGTGGCCATTTTTTAATAACATTTCTCCTTTTTCCTTTTTCTTTGTTTCGGTAATTACTAATATTGCGAGTCCATTCTTTTCAAATTCATCTATTATTTCGATTTCTTTCCCTTGTATACTTCGTATATTCCATGTACCCAGGAACCATAACCCTCTCCCATTCTTATGTTCTTTCATAACATTTGTCAGTACCTCCTTGTCTCCTCCACATAGATTATCCAATTTCGTAGCCTTTGTCGTTACCGGTTCCATATCCATTCTTATCCTTTCTATTGGTTTTTTGGATTATTTGGTATTTTTAATTCTTTTGTGAGCTTTTCCTCCTCGTTATTCCAATTCCACTTTTCCCCATTAATTATTAACTTCTGATATCCAATCTTTGTTCGTTTACCGGCTTTTGTTTCTTCTTTGGCCCTATCTCTAATTACCTTCTGTATATTTCTCTCTTCTTTAGACATATCATCATTTATATATATTCTCGGTTCTCTAATTTTATTAAGTTTACTTTTATTCAACATGATCATTTGTTTATCATTCAAACTATCCAACTGTAGTAGACATGTTTTATCACCTATCTTCCTAGCTTCTTTAATCTTTATATCTATTTCTAGGTTATTATTAATAAATGTTTTCATTTCTTCTATAAGTGCTATTTGATCATTCTTCGCAATGGGCATTCCCTGTATTACTACATTTTTCCTTCTATTTTCTCTATCCATATTATTGATCTTGTTATTAATTGCTTTTATTTCTTCTTTCAATTTCTTATTTTCTCTTGCCATCATTTCATTCTCTGACTTAAACCTCTTCAACTCCTCCTTGTAACTCTTCTGTTCGTATTTTATTTCCTGTAGCTCTGCCTTCATTTCCCCTCTCATTTCCCTTATCATGTTCATAATTATCTCTAATTTGTCATCATCTTCCTTCTTTTTAGTTGGTGTACGTGTAAGTTTGCGGCTCTTCGCAAATACTTCTGGTAAGTTTCCAGTGCTCTTCTTCCTTTTCCCCTCATCTGTCAATGAATCTTCTCCACTACTCATATTTTCCTTTAGTTCCTTAATCCGTAATATACAGACCTTTAATCGCCTACTGATTAGGTTTACCATATCATACCAATGTCACGAAGTTATTATATATATATATATATATATATATATATATATATATATATGTATAAAAACATAATATTAACATAAATCTACCTTTGCATTACATGAAATTTTATTAGTCACTTTGTTCTCTATTATACTCTTAAATTTGCGAATTTCCTCAATTAAAAGAAGTTGATCTTCTTTAGAGAAATTTGAGCAACGCATTCTTTTGCTAGGCGTATTATTCATTCTAAAATAAAAAGAAATTAAACTACAATACATGATTTTTCTCCATAAAAATACTGTTTTAGTACATACCTGAAATAAATATTAAAATATTTTAAGAAATTTGTTCAAAGAGCACTAAAAATACAGCAACACTAGTAAAACATTAAACGACGAAAGAAAATGCTTTGGATCTGACGCGCGTATATCAGTCAATTCGAATTTTCAGTATGACCAACATTACTAATTTAAGGTAAAAGTCCTTTTAGTTAAGAAGCATTGGCAATATGATTATGAGACGGTCGTCTGTTAATATAGCATTTAAGAGAGCTTTTAAGCTAAATGGCCTTTTAGATAAAATCCCTATTAAGAAAATATTATGAAATCGGCCGTAAATAGCAGCATATTTGCATTTTGCAAACCTATGGTTTTAGTTTCATACAAACCGAAACCAAACAAAATTGTTTCTATGTTATCTACATTTCATAGTGATGATAAAATCGATGAAGAATCTGGAGATGCTTCAAAACCGGAGATAATCACGTTTTATAATTTGACAAACGGCGGAGTCGATGTTGTAGATGAGCTGAAGTCAACTTACTCTGTCTCAAGGTTCTGTTGTAGATGGCCTCTAAGATTATTTTTCTCAATTTTGGATATAGGCTGTATCAACTCTCAAATAATATATAAAAATAATACCGAAATTATTCAAGCCCGCAGATTATATTTGAAAGAGTTGGCTCAAGATTGATCAAACCATATTTGATAAATCGATCTTCAAAACAGAATTTTCCGGTGAGTTTACGTACCCGAATTCGAAAAATTTGTAACATGAAGGAATCAACAGTTGTGCGAGAGGTTGCCTCAGGTTTTTGTGCGTTTTGTCCTAGGCGAAAAAATCGAAAAAGCAAGAAACATTGCGAGAGGTGCAATAAAGTGATTTGTACAGAACATGCTAAATATGTCTGTCCCTCATGTTCCAACGTCAATAGTTCCTCAGATCAGAGTGATTAGCATTTTAGAGAATACAGGATTTTTTGCAATTTATTTTCGATTACAATTTTATTATTTTTACTTTATTAGCCAATGTTAGAGATTTTAAACTTTTATAAGCAAATAACATGTTTAAAAAAACAATAAATATTGATTTTGACTTAAAAAATACTAGTTTTATTTGCATCCTGACGTTATATAAAAAAAAATATTAAGCGTGAGAAAAATGCTCACGCGTGAGGGCTCACGTTCCACAGAATGGCGCGAGTTCTGCAGGGTTAAAATGGTTTGGCCATTTAAACCATATGAATGATAGAAGCCAGGTCAAATGTTTATGGGACGTCAGAGTTCAGCACAGGCTAGTAAACGGAAGACCTAAGAAAACTTGGAATGATTAAGTAGCAGAAATTTGGAAGAAAAGAGGAAAAACGTGGACTCATGCTCGAATTTCATCAAAGAATAAGAAGGAATGGGCAAAATTTGTATACTCTATGCAACAGCATGTAACAACCTTACACATTAGGGTAAATAACCTTTTAGATTATGTGTGTATGTACGTTTTATTATTATTTTGATTATACTTGCTGCGATACATACGCATATGTCGTTCAACGCTTTTCTGACAGTCTTACTAATAAGTAACCAAAACCAATAAAAGACGTTATGGATACTAGCAATTTCAAAGTTAAATTAATAGAACATTATCTTAAATAGATAAAAATATGCATTGTTAATGTTATGTAATTATTAGATATATATTGTTAGTTTAAGCGTAAACAACTCTTGATAAATATTAGGTCATAAGTGTTCACATTATATATATATTATAAATTATATGGCGGATTATTGCTAAATAGTAAAATTATCAATCGATCAATAAGATTATTAACAGCTAAACAAATCCATAAAAGATTATGAACTTAAGACAAATTGCTAATGGTAAGCAAGTATGTATTTTAAATTTAAAAGCGAGCCAATTCGTAAATTTATCTATCACTTTTGTAGGTTTTAATACTAACAGAACTGTTTGTAAAGAACCCATTTTGTTCCTGCAAAAATCTGTGAACATAGTATATAGGTAATTAAGATAATTTTAAAATATTATGTTAAGGGCTTCGGATTGATTTTGATTTGAAAATTTGTACTAAGAAGATATTGGAAATAAAGGGAATTCAATTGTTTGTTAAAATAATCTAATTCGATGACATTGAACAGACTTTTTTTAATTAGAATCAAATTTATTATTAAAATTCAAGTAAAATATTCTTTTTATAACGTATGCTCGACTTATAATAAATACGTATGAAACATATATAAATCAATTACATAGTTAAAACATTTCTTAATTTTAGATAATCTTTCTGTTAATTGACGAAATCATTCCACCTCCTTTCTTCGTCTTCGTCTGTTATTACTTATATTCGTATATGTATATACAACAAAATACAACACATTATTATACAGTGACATTTACACAAATTGTTACATTGCACTCTGCTGATCCAAGTAAGCAAAAGTGACAATCGGCTCTGATTTTGGACCCCGATTACATTGGGGCCTGTGATGGTTTCTCAGCAAGGACATGTACATAGGTCTTGTGATGATGTCGTTCTGAAAGAGTACATAAACGAATTCAAAATTAAATTCAAGAGATACATATTATTATTAGGCACCAGGTTAGGATCTTTACGAATACTAATTAGTTAGCTAGGTAGCTTAACTTCCAATTCAAGTTTTTAAGCAACCTTGAAGAAAACATACATTTAATTTATTTAGATAACATTTTAAGCAATAGGCCTATTTGACGTTTATATTAATTATGTTTGTTTCATGTCGTTTAGGGCTAGTATAATTGTATTTGTATATTTAACAGTTTATAACTACGTCAAATGCTAAAATATTCGAAAAACTGGTATATGACTGGGTATGTAGTATCTATCTTATCGGCTGATAGCCTAGTGGTAAAGCACTGGCTTATAATGTCGGCAGTTCCAGGATTGAAGCCGGGGCTGGGCTATCCGAGGAGGTTTTCGTAGTTTTCCTTCTCGTTTTAACCGAATGCCGACAGTTAAACATCTTAAGTCGCTACACGGGCGCGGGAATAATAATAACTCATGGCCTACACCCATACCCCTGAAATTGGAATCAAGCTGTTGGGGGATGCGAAAGCGTGAATTATTATTATTATTATTGTTGTTATTATTATGATTATTATTATCTTTGTAAACAATTAATAAGTTATACCATCAATGACATAAATCCAAAACGCGATAAAACTAATAATAGAATTCTCCATAATCGCATATTTAGTCGCATATTTACTATAAGAATTTAATATTTGCTATAAGATTATTCATTTTTATTGTAAAGACGAGTATAATCTTCGAGGCACCTGTTTCGTCCTACTATGGACTCGTCAGTGCATGATGCCGGATAGATAAGTTTCACAACAAAGACTATCTTACCGCATACAGTCAAGGTATAAAAGACGGCCTGAAAGAAAATTTAGCGCCGTCCACTGGCTAAGGTCAACATCGTGAACGCCAACCCAACCAGCGCCATCCCAAGCTGTCCGATTGGCAAGTGGTTCGATTGGCGTTCGCAATCTTAACATTAGTCAATGGGCTGCGCTAAATTTATTTCCATCCGGTCTTTTATGTCTTAACTGTATGCGGCAAGGTAGTCTTTGATGTGCAAACCGTCTGTCCGACATCATGCACTGATGGGACCATAGTAAGATAAAACACATGTCTTTTTACACATGCTTGAATGGCAATTTTTACACCCACATATACAATGCAACACAGACTTAAATATACCGAAATTAATTGATCTCCAGTCTACGGATCCTTGATAATGTTACCTTTATGTCAAAGAGACAATAGTTAGTGCTGTGCAAAACGATAATAAAATTCAATAACAATGCCGTTTAGTGAAATAGAAAAACGGTTTATTATAGAATGTTATTCGAAGTCATACGAAATAGTGCGAAATGGTGAACCCAGTTTGCAATTTGTATCTGCTCGCTTCGGGAAACGTTTCAACAAATGCCCATCAACAAAGCGCTCTATATTATTGCTGCTACGAAAATTTAAAATAACAGGTTCCGAGTTATCTCAACGGAAAGGTCGTGTAAGTAGAAAGAAAAGTTCCAGAAACAACGAGAATATTTGTCGGATTTTCGACAAGATTTTACAGTCTCCTAAAAAACCCAGCGTCGAATACCGAAAGAGCTTAATTTGGGTAGATCATCTGTACAACGCTATGCAAAGGAATTAGTGGCCGATTGCTACCGTATACATGTCGTTAACAGGTTGTGTCAGGCTGACAAAAGAGAGAGAGAGTAGAATTTTGCGCTAGAACGTTAGCTATAAAATACGAAAATGGAAACTTTATTTCAAACATTTGGTTCAGTGATGAATCACATGTATTGTTATCAGGATTTATCAACAAGCAAACAACCCGATACCTAGGTTTGGAGAAGCTGCAGGAATTTGTGAAAGGTCTCATTACTAACAAAAAGTAACGGTGTGGTGTGCTGTTTCCGGGCATGGAATAATTGGCCCATACTTCGTGGTGGATAAAATGGTAGGTGTGTAACAGTTAACCAACAGAGGTGCATGGAAACATTCGTGACTCTTCTTTACGAAGACCTAAGGCGGTTTTGCCGTGCGAGAAATTTACGTATTGGATCTCAGTTCTTTCTGTAAGAAGATACTACTGCTCATACTGTTAGAGAAACTTTGCTCCTTCTGCAGCGGTATTTTCCTGGACGTCTCATCTCCAAGGGGAACTGATTATTATTAGTTTCCCTCAAACGCCCCAGTTCTTATACCTCCTGATGCCTTTTTGAGGGGAATCCTCAAACAGAAGATCTACCAGGATCCAGTGCCCCAGGATATAGAGGAATTGAAAAACAAAATTCGGCAAGTGTTGCTTGAAGTACCACTCTCTGCGGTCAGGGGAATGTTCAGAAACTTGCGGGACAGATACGAAAATTGCCTTCAAGTACAAGAAGAACATCTCAAACATACCAATAATTAAAATTTCTTTATCATACCAAATTATATATCACTAGAAATATATTTTTAAGTTTCTGTATATTGTGTTCTTCAGACCAGATTATTTCATGTTGGTTTGCTCCTATCTAAATTTGCCATGTCATGGATACTGAATATTTTATCGCATTAAATACGGAATATAACGTCGTTCAAATGTCCACCGCGACTTTGCTTGGTGGCACGTATTTGGCAGTTGAAATTTTCGATGACTTCGCCGCATAAATCTGTCTGAATGGCGTTTGTTATGTTGACTTTGAGTGCATCAATTGTTTGCGGATTATTCGCATAGACCTGCGATTTAAGATAGCCCCAACGGAAAAAATATAACGGCGTTAAATCGCACGATTTCAGGTCGCCGCCGCGCGAGATAACCATGCCCTCAAATCGCTCGTGCAGAATGTCCATTGTGGCACGCGCTGTGTGGCACACGACTCCGTCCTGTTGGAACCACATATCATCGGTATCATCCAGTATAAGCCACAAGAAGTTGCTTATCATCGATTTGTAGCGCTCGCCGTTGAAGGTTATGGCAATACCAGTTTCGTTTTGGAAGAAGCATTGATCGATGATTCCGCTAGATCAAAATCTGCACCAAACAATGACTTTCTCAGGATGCATTTGGTGCTGGTGTATCTCGTGTGGATTGGTATCGTCCCAAATCCGACAATTTTGCTTATTCACACATCCATTCATCAAAAAATAGGCATCCTCGCTAAAGATGATTTTTTTTTAAATTTGGGTCCAATTCCAACCTTTCCAGAACCCAATCAGCGAACACACGGCGTTGTCTATGGTTGTTTACCTTAAGTTCCTGAGTCAGTTGGATTTTATACGGGTGCAGACCCAAGTCCCGATGCAAAATTCGCCAAGTTGAAGTAGCAGAAAAGCCAAGTTCTTGTTAACGATGAGAAATTGACTTCTTCGGGTTTTCCCGTACACTCTTAAGCAAAGCAGCGATATTTTCACCAGACCTTGCATTTAGCTGACGTATAGGTTTCGGCTGATTTTTGTCGAACCGGTCGACATGAATTTGGCCACCAAACGTCGAATAGTCGACTCGAAAATAAAAATAGCATTGGATAATATGCACACGTTGTTCAACACTCTAACCTTCCATGGTGATTTGCCATACACTACTGAATGATTCACAATAAATTTTGCTGATGTTACTTTAACAACATAGCCGCTATAACCTAACAAACTTCAAGCGTCCCTATTGAAAGACCCGTTATAAATGGAACCGTACCGTTGCTACTGTGAATTTGTTTTTTAATTAGCTAAGATGTCAAACATATCGCTAATTGTAATTAGTTTTATACAAATTATTATATTTAAAAATACAAAAACAAGTGTATAACAATGCATTGAGCGTTTAATACAGAGAATAAATCAACAACGGATAATATTATACAGCGCGTTTCACTTCTAGTTTGTACAACGTTTGTGGTTAACGCCAGCTCTTGTTATGACTAGATGCCATATACATTTTTCACGAGTTTCTTTTAATAGAAATTAATTAATTTATGATATAAACAATTTTATTTATAGTGAAGCTTCTTCTAATTTAATTTTTCTATTATTTACAATAATTTATGGTGGTTTTATGCAGTTCGCAAATCTTCCAAGAGGTTTTTATGCAATCAAAAGTATGATATGATTACTTTTCATATTGCAGATGACACAAAACAAATTTATCGATAGCTATTATTACGCAATTGTACTAGATATCATAATGAGTAATACAATGTTTTACACGCCTCTGTAAAATATCAAAAGTCTATGCTGGAGCAAATTGATGGCGGCTAATTTTTTTTCTAATGAAATAGATTCTTAAGTTATTTAAGTATAATCATTGCTACACGGCTAGAATGTTAACATGTATTAGAACTTAGGCTACCTATGCTATAGGCTTTTAACAAATTTAAAAGGCATTCCATATTATACGACGACAGATTGATATATAAGGCTTCCAACTCTATAAAATAATAATAATAACAGACTAAATAATGAAGCCAATCTCAAAAGGAAGTATATTCATTGTACTATCTATGCACATAATTATTTTCCACATAATCACCATTTAATTCAACACATTTCTCCAATGGCTGAATACATTTCTTCATTCCGTTCACGAAAAATTTCGTCCTTGCTGTTGATCCAATTGTGAACAGCAGCCCAAACTTCAGTGTCTAATGAAAAATGTTGACCTTTCAACACGTTCTTCAACTCTGGAAATAACCACAAGTCCAAAGGTGCCAAATCAGTAGAGACCAGGCACTAGAGGTACTATTGAACATTTCTATTTTTAAAGTTTTTAGTTTTATTTATATAATTATACTTATAATAATAAAACGGGTATATATACGGCTACAAAATACGAAATACATTTTTATTTGTTCATTTTGTTGTTTAAGTTGGGTAAAGAAGTATTCATATTTACTAGCAATACTTTCTCAAGGTTCTCTTCTGTAAAATTTGTTGTCTTTGAATGAAATACATCCTTGTAAATAGAAAACCTCCTTTCTACATTGCAACTGGTCATAGGTGCATACTGGAAGTATTCTTTTATTTCCGCGTATTTTGCAGTTAGATGTTGTCCCCATTCACAATTGCCGCAATGTTATTAAATCTGCTATTAAACACTGCGTCTAACTTTTGCCAAAGGCCACATCCGAAGTCACTTGGAATACTTTTCAAATTATTAATAGCCACATCTAATGTCGTTAAACCATCATATAATTTGAGATTCGATTTTCAAAATAAGTGATTAGTTTTGGCAGATTTCCAAAGTGTTCCTGAAGAAAGTACAACTGATTTTTTAAATGTGGAATTTGTGTTAGTTCCTTGCACTCAGAAATACTCCGAGCGCCGGTCATTTAAACATGCAACGAAATTTTGTAAACTATCGAAATTCTCTGCATAAGAACTAGTCGCTTCCAACCATGTCCCCTATCTAGTTATTACTGGAGAGGGAGACAGTGACAAAAATGGCAGTTTTTCTCTGTAAAGAGCTACTCTCAATGGTGTTTTTCTGATAACTTTTTTTAAAAGCGGATACAAGTCTGTCAACATCTGGAAAGGAAAGGAATATATTCACAGATTCTGTGGGGAGCATGTGCTACACAAGTAATATGCAGCATATTAGGATATGTTTCCTTTAATAGTCTGCCTGTTTTTAACATATATGCAGCACTGTCACTTATAAATAAAAGTACTTTCTCTTTGTACCTGTCGTCCGAATGAAGTATTTTTGGAATATTCTCGTCAATGGTTTTAGCAACTGTTTCCGCATCAACTATATTTATAACTTTTGTTGCTATTACATTTGCGTTATATGGAATAGTTGGATGTAGTACACCAGCAACACAGCGTCCTAATATATCGACAGTTTCGTCTGCACTTATCCAGAGGTACTGATTTGAAAGATGGCTTCTAATGCGTTCTACTGCTTTCGTGGAGGACTTAGAAACATAATATTTGCGTAAGGTGGATTCATCAGGAACATTTCGACCAGTATATTTTTGGAGAAATATTTTTAAAGTGTGATTGTTAAGTTTATTTAATGGAATAGGTATTAGCCGCCATAAAAGTTTCACAGAATTCTTCGTTAAAATTGTCAGATTCCAACGGTTCCAATTTCTGTGCATGTGTTTGTGATGCTAAGTGACGTTGTACGTGCGATTTCACGGAATTTTTAACGATATTTTACAGATATTGCAATAAATTTTGGAATCACTGACAATGGACATACAATCAGTATGACCGTCAATCGCCATTGTTTTACGATGCCGTTCTCGACGTTCTTACATATCATATCTGAAAAAGTAATTTAAACAATGCTCTAGATCTAAATAAATGAATACTACAAATGTATGCGTAAGTTATTGAAATTGAACGAAATTCAATGCACACTTACGTCGAAATAATTGGGAGAAGTAGATTCAATCAAACGATATTAAACAGGATCTATCACAAAAATTACGATGTAATTAACAGTTGAAACTATGAAAACAAGAAACTAACTCGCAGCACTTTATTTGTCTTACGAAATATAAACTAATAAATAAAATAAATTATAAAAACCCCGCTTCTATCTACGCTCATGAAAACAGAAATTTATCTGTAAATATCCAACAAAAAACGTCGCAATTGTCGATGAAAACAGATGTTCGCGCTAGCCAGATCACTAGTGCATTCAATAACTGCGTGCTGTACTTACAGATGTTGTAGTCTATTTATATCGTCCGTCGCAATGACGTCGTCATTTCAAGCCAATGTGTCCGGTCTCTGCAAATCAGCACCGTACACGGAGGGTGCGACACAACCGCGAATTTCAGGCTCGTCGCTGTCTTCCTAGTTTTGTTCGTGCAATGTCGTCTGGTATTGTGGTGGTGCAAAAAAAAATCGTTCTTTTCGGCCTTATTCTACAGATTCGGTTCTTTAGTGACCGTAAAATTTTTCAGTACTTTATTGAATTAATCGTTGATCCCTTCGCCAGATATTCGTATTAATGACTCCCTTTGCATCCCAGAAAATGGTAAGTACGACTTTCCGTGTCGATGGACTTTTTTGAATTTTGTACAAGTGGAAAATCAGGACAACCATATTCCATTGACTGCCGCTTGTTTTCGAGGTCATACGATTGAACCTATGATTCGTACCCAGTGATGATGTTCATGAGAAAATCATTCCATTCACATCGATACTGGTTAAGAAGTTCTTAACAAAGTGTTTTATTTGCCTTTAACTTAGCTTTAACAACGGTATACAGGAAAATGAAATTTTAGAAACTAAGATTGGAAATTGTCATATGCAGCTGAGAACTTGTTTCTATCCCCACTACTCGTACAATGGCATTGTTGGAGACCTTATACATCAATCCGGCCTCGTGCTTGTATACTTTCGTAAAATACCTGACTAGAATTTATCGAACAGGACTGTCTAGCTCTCTCACGTAATTCTAACAACGGACATTCCGATTGAGAAGCGCTAGGTGGTCTACACACTCCCACAAACCCTGTTAAATTAACACCAGGTCTTCTGAGTAAATCTGGAGTTTCACTTAAACCTGCAATTTCATAGCTCAGTCACATACGACATAGATAAAAAATTACTCACGTTCACTGCTAATGCTGCTAAATAATGAAGAGCCGAGCATTTCTTTCCTGATTCTTGCCAGCCTTTGCGTTGAATCTTCACCGCATAACCAAAAAGTTCTCATTTCACCTTTACCCTGAAATGAATAAATAATAGAATACGAGGTGATGATAATAATATTCGTTGTGCAACAGTATTACACATTAATTACAAGACAAAATTATAAATATATATCAATAGAAATTAATACTTCATCATTGGCGTTTTCTTCTGATGATACTTATTACTTTACGATAGAAAAAAGTATTGTACCAACGAGTCATAGGTAATGACGCGAAGAATCCAACTTTAGAAAGCAAGAAAGAAGAATCCACATTGTTTGTAATATGTTTTATTATTAATTGGGCAGTAAGGTCACTCCCACTAGCTGAAAGAGTCGTAAAACCATGTCTGTTCGAAAGATCTTCATAGGATGTACTATGGAATGGATAAACTTCATCGATTTTAAATTAATGAAATTTTCGAAATCTTTCTCTACACGTACGAGCTCAAGATTAAAATGAACATAATTTGGAAACCAGATAATCGATCCATACTTCACTTTGCATTAAACAAATGCCTAACATGTAGATTTTAGCGGCGTCAGATTATTAAAATTTTTGTAACTACATAGACAATATTTAGGATCTTATAAGCAGCAGTCGAAATAGAAGTAATGAGCCAAAGTCAAAGAGATATTCCAAATTCCTTTACTGTCTACTGTTTTTCCTAAATATGGAACAGCTATTAATGCTGTAGTTTAATTTTAAAATTCACCATACGTATTATTTTGATTTGAACTTAAGACGTTAATGTGTTACATTATGTTCCATTCTTTAAATATATAAGACAGTACATAATTTTAGACGTGTTAAGTTTATGTCATGAACTTTAGATTACTATTTTACCACATTTTAACCTTTGCGTTTTCATTTCAAATTTATATTAATCGAGTGTTATTGACACTGAAATCTAGTAAAGATACACCCGTACCAGTGGCATGATAACCAAAACTATTGCTATAACAAATATACACACAAAAATATGTCTTTAGCTTCCATATTTGAAAAACATACCTTAATTGGAATAATTCCTCTTTCTTCACATCTATAACCACCCAAGTTCTCCAATAAGGAGTAGGTTGCTTGAGAAATGTGAATTTTAAATGCTTGTCCTGAACTTTCCATTCTCGAGGCTGTATTAACAGTGTCTCCAAAGAGACAATATCTTGGCATTTTAAGACCAACAACACCAGCAACGCAACGTCCTATGGGCAAAAACAAATGCGAATATATAGGACTATAACGAAATCAATTCGGAACATACTTGAGTGGGTAGAATTTTTTGCATAAAACAGAAAGATTTTTAATAATATCGAAATATTATTAAAAATTGAGTATCAAGAACACGATTCAAGTTCATATTTATGTGAAAATTGCTTTCCAAACATAATAGACACGTGTTTCCTCTTGCTATAGACTCGTCAGTGAATAATGTTGGAAAAGCCAAATTCGCAACAAATAACTCCCTTGCTACATACAATAAAGTCACAAAGATGGCATGGAAGAATGAAATGAGTGTGTGTTCGACAAGTACGCGAAATTGTGTACTTGTGGTAATGTTTCCATCAGCAGAGTTTATCACATCTTGAGAACATAATCTACGGTCATATAAAGTAAGTATGTATTATAAAAAGTTACTAACTAGTATGATAATAGTATAATATGTATGTATCTAGGTTAGACTTATTCAGCATTTAAATTAAAATGACATTGAGAGAAGACGGCAATTTGAGCACTGATAGATATGAGTCAAGTAAATCCAACATTGTGTAAGAAATTTGTTGAATCAAATTGCGTGTCTATAATGACGAACATTAAGGAGCGAATTGGGAGTAAACCTATCTGGTTTTCAGTTGATGAAACCATTGATGTCAAAGGACGGTATTTCGTTATAGGTTCTTGAATAAAAATTGACCAAGCAGTGGTTATTTGATCAATGTAAAAAAACTTGATAAAACAAATAATTTGACGCTCAATCGTTTTATGATGTGGGCTAAAAGCTGTAGATTTTATTACCACAGAAAAAGAGTTAATTTCCAACTTTAGTTCCAACAATTCAGTAGCTATTGAAGAATGTGTAAACCTTCTTACAGATATATATTTAAGGCAATTTTGTTTATATTGCAGCTGCAATAACAAAATTAGAAACCAAAGGACTTCTACTGCATTAATCTGAATAAATCAAAAGATAAAATCAGTAAATTTAAAGGGCCAGTTAATGTTAAAAATAAGTTTTGCTATGAAAAATTGTGGACTTTTAAAAAATTAAACGAAATTAAGGATGTTTAAACGATAACTTTTCAATCGAAATAAATTTGAAACCATATTTCATCACCAAATTTAAATTTGCTCCTATAACGTCTTGCGACGATGAAAGAGTATTTTGGGCTTACAAATATATTTTAGGTGGCAGCAAACAGTCTCTAACAGTTGATAATATAGAGAAATATTTAGTAATTTATTGTTTCAATTCGAATGTTTTTGAATTAATATTTATAATTATGTGTATGTCTTAATTATACATTATAGCGACAAAGTAATAAAACTCTTCATAGATGATGTATATGTATATTAATCACATTTATCGTAAGTGATCTTTAAGTAAATATTTAAATCCATAAATGTATATTAAGGGTACATTTTCTTACTTTGTAGTGCATATTTCGACAATTTTTTAGTTATTCTTTCCAACTTTTACACATTCCAATGATAAATAGATTTTCTTAGTGAATGGTCTAAAATATCGATTTCAAGGAGACATAATGTTTCATGCATTTTAGTCCTAGTAACATTTTCTGCTCTTTTTCATATTGCACTTTCTGTTTTCAGTTCTTTATCTTTTACTTATTTCCAAATCTCGTGGTATTATATTCAACTTCTCTTTCCATTAATTTCAGCTAAGTTAGTAATAATATTTTAACATTTATCACGTTAGGTTTTTATGAAGATTCAATGAAAATGTTTGGAATTTTATGGATCGATTGCTAATCCTGATACTATAGTAACAATTTATTTTAACAATTTCTTCATTAACCTATGATATTTCCAACAATATACCACTCAATCGTTTGTTAACAACCGAATCATAGACGATATAAAGTATATTTATTCGACTGTTAATTACTCAGCTCATTCCACAACATCAGTAGCAATCGTCTCAAGCTTCAGCCATAGCAAACCACCGTTCAATAAGTAAGTACACTTTGGTTCGTTTAATGTGCAGTTACTTTCTATAAATATAAGATTGAAGGAAGAGCAGAGTTCAGATTATCAAATTATTTTATAAAAGGAATTCTGCTCGAAATATTCGTGGCTTATTTATGGAAACGTAAATGCTTGGCAGGCCAATTATCAGTATATTTTTATAAAAAACTATCGCTGTGTTATGTATTGCTAAAAGGTGACACTGATATTTACGATAAATGGTTAAGAAGTTATACAGCATTTAAAGTATTATATTATATTATTGCCTTTTTAGTCATGTGTAGTATTTTATTTTAATGTATTACTAAATAAATTTATATATATATATATATATATATATATATATATATATATATATATATATATAATTTAAACGATATTATCGACCGTAATATATGATAAAATAAATTAAAATCGGGTAAGCGGTCTGTCAATTAAAAAACTCCTTTATTAAATAACCCCATATTTCGCAACAAATTTGTTGCTTCTTCTGGGGATACTACAAGATTAATGAGAAAAATAACATAAAATTATTAAGAGTATAAAGCAGTAGTAAAAATACTTACAAAATGTACAGTTGAAAAATAATAAAATTGACGTACAATAAAAAATAAAAATTATTAGATTTAAAACTTAAAGTAACTATAGAAACAAGCCTTTAAAACCTTTAAAAAACATGTATATGTAAAAGTTAAAACATGAAAAATAAAAAATATAATGCAATATAAATTTAACAATATATGGACCAAATAACAAAACAATTTTAAGATAGTCAACTAACCGTCAAACCGAGTATATTAAAATAAATTATACTTAGTCCATTAGTATCAGATCTATAATTTATGTTATTTGTGTCTCTGTTAATGTGGACCATTTCTAAAAAGGTTCTTTTTTAAGGTTATTTTCAACGTGTAAGATCTTAACGTCAACAAAATTGAAAGTATGGTCACGATCAAGTGCATGGTCCACCAATGCACAAGATCTCTTTCCAATACGGTCATCACTTTTATGCTGAGTGATGCGCTGTTTTAGCCACTGTGATGTCTGACCTATATAAACGCCACAACAATCCGAACATGCTATCCTGTAGACAACATGACTATTTAAAAAGAAAGGTGTTATGTCTTTGATCTTACTATACAACTTCTTCAAGGTATAGGTGTTGTATTTAGCTATTTTAATGTTATTAAATTGTTTGAAATGTGATACAATTGTTTGAGTAAGACCACCAATGTATGGGATTTTTTTTGTAAATCACACTGTCTGCAGTAATGTCCTCAGTAGGGCCATCAAAAAAGGTAGAGCTATGTATCAATTTATTAAGTATGTCCTTAGGATAGCCATTGTTGACGAAGATGTTGAAAAGTTCTTTAAGATTGTCATTAAGAAAGGTTTCATGACAAATATGTGCTATTCGGTTTCTCATACCTATAATGGTGTTATACTTCTGATTGAGAGGATGATGAGAGTGATAATTAATGAACCGATCAGATGAAGTTGGTTTTCTATACCAATTCAAAATGATACAATTATTATCGTCACGAATTACTAAAACGTCCAAGAAAGGCACGCTATTGTTATTTTCTTTTTCCACAGTAAATTGTAAATGTTTGTTGTAGCTATTAAAAATTTTTAATGTTAGATCTATTTTTTCTTGTGGCACAGAGCAAACAATGTCATCAACATACTTGTACAAGAACGGTAATGGAAATGGTAGCTTAGCCATCACACTCTCCAACAACTGATCCATAACTATCTGAGCTAAAATTTGGCTGATGGGCGAACCCATAGTCAAATATTTGGAACTCCTATGGGTTCGCCCATCAGCCCAATTTTAGCTCAGATAGTTATGGAGCAGTTGTTGGAGAGTGTGATGGCTAAGCTACCATTTTCATTACCGTTCTTGTACAAGTATGTTGATGACATTGTTTTACATTTGACATTTACAATTTACTGTGGAAAAAGAAAATAACAATAGCGTGCCTTTCTTGGACGTTTTTTTAATTCGTGACGATAATAATTGTATCATTTTGAATTGGTATAGAAAACCAACTTCTGATCGGTTCATTAATTATCACTCTCATCATCCTCTCAATCAGAAGTATAACACCATTATAGGTATGAGAAACCGAATAGCACATATTTGTCATGAAACCTTTCTTAATGACAATCTTAAAGAACTTTTCAACATCTTCGTCAACAATGGCTATCCTACGCACATACTTAATAAATTGATACATAGCTCTTACTTTTTTGATAGCCCTACTGAGGACATTCCTGCAGACAGTGTAATTTACAAAAAAGTCCCATACATTGGTGGTCTTACTCATACAATTGTATCACATTTCAAACAATTTACTAACATTAAAATAGCTAAATACAACACCTATACCTTGAAGAAGTTGTATAGTAAGATCAAAGACATAACACCTTTCTTTTTAAATAGTCATGTTGTCTACAGGATAACATGTTCGGATTGTTGCGGCGTTTATATAGGTCAGACATCACAGTGGCTAAAACAGCGCATCACTCAGCATAAAAGTGATGTCCGTATTGGAAAGAGATCTTGTGCATTGGTGGACCATGCACTTGATCGTGACCATACTTTCAATTTTGTTGACGTTAAGATCTTAGACGTTGAAAATAACCTTAAAAAAAGAACCTTTTTAGAAATGGTCCACATTAACAGAGACACAAATAACATAAATTATAGATCTGATACTAATGGACTAAGTATAATTTATTTTAATATACTCGGTTTGACGATTAGTTGATCATCTTAAAATTGTTTTGTTATTTGGTCCATATATTGTTAATTTTATATTGCATTGTATTTTTTATTTTTCATGTTTTAACTTTTACATATACATGTTTTTTAAAGGTTTTAAAGGCTTGTTTCTATAGTTACTTTAAGTTTTAAATCTAATAATTTTTATTTTTTAGTGTACGTCAATTTTATTATTTTTTAACTCTACATTTTGTAAGTATTTTTACTACTGCTTTATACTCTTATTTATTTTATGTTATTTTTCTCATTAATCTTGTAGTATCCCCAGAAGAAGCAACAAAATTGTTGCGAAATATAGGGTTATTTAATAAAGGAGTTTTTTAATTGACAGACCGCTTACCCGATTTTAATTTATTATATATATATATATATATATATATATATATATATATATATATATATAGTTAATTATTTCGTGACGTTTGTATGTTATGGTAAATTCAATTTGTTGGCGATTTAAGGTCTTAAATCGCCAACAAATTGAATTTTTCATATATATATATATATATATATATATATATATATACATACGTATATGTTTTCTTTAAGGTTTCCGCGGGTAGTAGTATGTGTTGTGTTGTAACTGGATTCCGGGTTTTTTCCGCTTTTCCACTGTTGGGTCTTCGTAAAAACCGGCGCTGGTTTCTGGACGACGTATCGGCAAAATCACATTTGCCATCTTTAGGTCTGCGATAACTACCAAACCACCAACGAAGAATTACTGGCACAATTAAGGAACAATGAAGACATTATTATACTACCAGCGGACAAAGGAAATGCTACGGTGGTAATGAACACAACCGACTACGACACCAAGATAAAAGGTCTCTTAGAAGATCCGGCATGCCAACCAATCATTACGGATCCAACAACATACCTGGAGAAAACACTAAAACTAATATCAAGGAGAGTTCCATCGACAAGGAAATCCAAACACAACTCATTCCAAGGGAGAAGTCATCGAGATGTCCCAAATTCTACGGCTTACCAAATGTCCACAAGGAAGGTGCACCATTAAGACCCATAGTCAGCCTGACTATCGGTCTTATAATAAACGGAGTAGTTTATCAATTTCGAGTTTGCCCTTTCGAACTAAAGACATCACCTGCCGCTTTAATAAGACTCTTACACCAAATACTAGATAAGTACGAGGACTTCGCATTACACTATCTTGATGACATTATTATATTTTCTAACAGCATTCAAGAACATTTACAACATCTAACAATTATTTTAAATACATTAAAAGAAGAAGGTATGAAATTAAACTTAGCCAAATGTCAATTTTTCAGAGAGGAAGTGAATTATTTAGGATATATAATCAAAGAAAAGAACATCTTATTAGACCCTCAACGTCTAGTTGAAATCAGAAATTTTCCCCGACCAAAGAATTTAAGAACTTTAAGAGGATTCCTAGGTATTTTGAATTATTATAGAAAATTCGTATCTAATTACAGTCAACAAACCTTACCATTGTTAAATTTATTAAAGAAAGCAATAAAATGGAATGGACAACAGAATGCGAAACATGATTTATTAAGCTAAAAGAAAATTTTGTGGAGAATTTAAAATTACATCATCCCGACTTCACCTTACCATTTATTTTGCGTACGGACGCAACTCATCAAACAATAGCTGCAGAACTGGTACAGGTAAAAGAGGAGCAGGAAACACCGATATACTTTATATCTAGAACGCTGAAACCGTGCGAAATTAGATACACTATATTAGAGAAGGAGATGTTAGCGATTGTGTTTGCCCTAACGAAATTAAAATACTATTTAATAGGAAAGAGATTCACGTTAGAAACAGATCATAAGGCACTTATTAACATCATGAGCACAAAGCTAAACAACAACAGAATCTACAGATGAACACTCCTCATAAAAGCTTACGAAATAGACATAAAATATAGACCAGGAAGGGAGATGATTACTGCAGACGTATTAACAAGAAAAGATGGTGAAATTAAGAAACAAAATATTAGCATTAACCTATAGAATTACAAAAACAAGGAATATTATCTTTTAAGCAAATAAAACAAATACAAACATCTGAGGAATTCATAGAAGTTGAAGAGTTATTAAAAGAAGTGGACAATTACAAGGGGATGAAAATTAAGGACGGTTATATAGTAAAGTTGATAGGCAAAACTGAGGTATTTGTATTAAATGAATGTCATACGAGGAAAATTGCGTATTATTTACATAATTGGTATACTCATATAGGTGCACGAAAATGTTGGCTGATTTTTCGAGAAGCATTTTATTGTATCAACGACGAGCGTATAATTTAGAGTGTAGTAAGGAATTGCCGAGTATGCGAATTAGCAAAGGACAAGAACATAACTCACAAAAACATAAGTCATAATATAGTAACGTATGAAAAACTTGAATTAATTTCTATAGATTTTCTGTCAAACTTAATTCCAAGTACTAAGGGTTACAAAAATATACTAGTAATATGCGACATTTTCTCAAAATTCATTAAGTTAATACCAACCCAGCGATGTAACACTGAATCTGTACTGCAATCATTACAAGATTACTTTACTCAATATGGTACACCTAAAGCAATATTGTCAGCTCATGCTCCTTATTTTACTAATGAAAGATACCAAGATTTTCTTCAAAGTCGTAATGTTAAAACATATTATACATCCATCAGATATCCACAGGGTAACCCACCAAAAGATATATTCGAGAAACACTTAAATATTTAAGAATCTTATTAAATGATAGACAGATGGGCAAAACATCTACAACAAATCGAATTCGTAATGAATAACACACCTAGCACAGTACGTAACTACTCACCTATAACAGTATTTACCGGAGAACTTCCAGAAAGACCATGGGAAAACAAGGAACTTATCGATTTAACAGAACGTTTACAAGATGTTAGAGATAGACTTAAGAAAAGGAAAGATAAATGGGAACGTAAAAGGATGCTAGTCCAACGGAAGTACAAAACGTATCAAATAGGTGACAATGTTATTGTCAAAAGATTACGAGTAACAGATCGAAAGAATAAGATCATGGGAAAATTGTTAAGACCATATCAAGGACCATACAAAATTAATCGTATCTTTGGTAGCAAAACTTACGAATTAATGGAAATCGAAACAAATTTTATAAAAGGAAGATACCACATATCAATGCTGCAGGACCACTTAGCAAAAGAGGAATGAATTTTATAATAACACAATATTCAAAAAGAAAATAAGTCTAATCTACAATTTTAATTTTTACAAAAAACATTTACTTACTACTAATGAAAAGAATCATTTGCATATGGGTTAAAAAGAAAAGGGGAAAGATAAGATCCAAACGTATTGGTATGTTACAGCTCGAAACAAAAACTAAAATACATTTTCTTTAACTAAATAATTAATGACTAGATAAAAAAAAAAAACTAAAATACATTTTCTTTAACTAAACAATTAATGATTATATAATTTGAGTTTTTTTTTTTAATAAAAATAAAATAATTAAGAAATATATAAAAAAGGAAAAAATTAATTCATTATTTTTTTATACAAAAAGGTTGTGTTTATGTATATGTATAACAATACGTTATGCACGTATAAAGCATTTGTTACAATATGAAACAGACGTGTACAAAATTTACATATCCGTAACTGTACACATGGACTATACATCTCGTATTTTCAGCATTTACTTCTGCTTAATACATATGCTTCTGCCATCTAGGCGTCATCAGTCAAGCTAGTGAAGCAATGTGATACAAATGAAACAAATCTTTATGAATAGATTTGTATCTGTATATACATTTCATTGAAATCGCCTAAAAGGTAAAGCAAATTTCATCCTATAAGGTGGCACTTATTTCATAAATGACATCTTACGGACGAAAGAGACTTTGCCGAAAAAGGCGACCTTTCGCTTGAATAGCTAAGCTATTACATAAGCGAAACAATACGTATAGGTGTAGTCCATTAATACGTGCCAGATGGCGGTAAATATACAAAAAGGTTGTGTTTATGTATAACAATACGTTATGCACGTATAAAGCATTTGTTACCATTTGTCGCCTTTTTCGGCAAGTCTCTTTCGTCCGTAAGATGTCACTTATGAAATAAGTGCCACCTTATAGGATGAAATTTGCTTTATCTTTTAGGCGATTTCAAAGAAATGTATATACAGATACAAATCTATTCATAAAGATTTGTTTCATTTGTATCACGTTGCTTCACTAGCTTGACTGTTGACGCCTAGATGGCAGAAACATATGTATTAAGCAGAAGTAAATGCTGAAAATACGAGATGTATTGTCCATGTGTACAGTTACAGATATGTAAATTTTTTACATGTCTGTTTCATATTGTAGCATTATTTATATTATTAGTTACATGGCAATAATATTTATTATAAAGTTGAATCAATAAAGTTTAGTTAACACGTTATATAAGAATAAGTTTATCCAGTTACATATCAATTACAAAACAATTACTAATAGTTTACAAGAAAAGAACATTAAAATTTATACAGGATACATTCATCGATTAATCATGTTTACTTTTATAATGATAACACTTAATATGCCGAAAAAATTACTTCTTCGACGAATTTTTACGTTTGACAATGGGGATAATGATGTAGTATAGCTTATACATAACTCAATAATTTTATATGCCCCAAGATTGTAATATCTGAAATACAATGGTATGAAAAAAACGTTAAATAAAAAGTATGTAATAACGATGTAAGATCAAAATTAGTATTTTAAATCACGATACCGAACTAATTTGAATATTTTTATTTGTTTATTTATTTTATTCGGTCATTTATTAATTTATCATAACTAAATATCGCGAGAAATCAAGATTTTTAAAACTAATTATGATTAAAATATCTCTGTACAAATAATTGTAAACATCATTATAAATTTGACTATTGGCTGAACCCTGTTTAAAATAGGCAACTGAGATCACGTGAGAGTATATTCATAGAATGAAAATAGGCTGAAAGAGAAATATCTAACGTTGGAATACTAAAAAGACGCAAATAGAAATATCCAGAAAATTATTTTATCAAAATTGACAAAATTACCTTTTCTAAATTATTCGGAATTATTGCAGAATTTTAGGAAAATATAATTAATTTTTCAACAACTTCCTGATGTAGTCAGGACAACAAAAACAAAGTTGTTACTAAAAAGATTTTTGCATGTGGTGATATAGAAACGACGATTTTTGAACGCATCTTTTAAAAAATTATTCAAAATTAATTATAAATACCTAATAGTATAACAATATATATATATTCGATATTTATAAGAAAAACGACCTTTAATGAAATAATATATATATATATATATATATATATATATATATATATATATATATATATAGAGCAAATTAATTGAGCGGTCTGACAAATAAAAAAACTCATTTATGTCACTCTCTATTAATATAATATACATATATAAGCTAATAATAGACTTTTTTATTGGTTTAGCGACCTTCAATGAATTTCAATTTTCTCTACGACGTTTCGACTCTTTTAATTATTAAGTCTTTTTCAAGTGACTAGAAACAAAAATTAATACAACGAAAAGTAAGAAAATATGTTTACATTTGTATAAATGAATTAAAAATTAAAATTAAAATAATAATAAAGTAAGGAAAAATTAAATGATTATATTTAATTCATTCAAAAGTGTCATTTGAGAATTGTGATTTAATTATAATTAACACTTTCATTTATATTCGTTACTGGCGCGATATTAAATGTTGTAGGAGTATAATACCACGTTTCCTAATGGAAACCCGGAGAGGAAAGCTGTCTCATTAAAGAAGTCAACCGATTGAGCATCGAAGTTGGACAGTATCGTGGTGAATAGTGGTCCATTTTCATTCTAACCCATTATTCATAGCAATATGTACATACATTGCGGTTAATATTTTCCTTTCAATTATTATTAAATATAATATCTTGAATTTATGCATACTGGTATCGCAAAAAAAAAGTTTTTTTTACGATAGCTTTGGCGTATCAGGTAAACCAACATTTCAGTTGTATGAAACCAATACAGGAGTTTAAATATTCTCATGCTTCGTCTGGCCACACGAGAATGGGAGGCCTGTGTCACCGTCTACTATTTTCTGTTACGTGCAATGTGGTTACTCCAGAGTTACCTCCAAGTACTGAGTCGAAATGAGGCCGAAATAACGCCATCGATATTGCAGACTGTACCGGTATTCTAACTCCGCTCATATACAACCCAGCCTAATGACCTTTCAACTAGTCCAACAACCCTTGCTGAAATTATAACTATTTGAAAATTTTCAAGAACTTGCTTAAGAAAGCAATGAAATTGTTTACCGAATGATAGCATTATTATTTTATTTATTCTAATGACTAACTAACACAGGACGAAACTAGATAAGCTCAAAAATTTAATTTGGAGTTTTACACTACAATTATTTTAGAAATTACAATGTGGAAATACACATCTAATTTTAAAAAATGCATTATTCTTTCAAAAACTTGGCGGGCGGTGGTTTAAGAAAACTCTAAGAGTATATTATAAGAGTATATCGTTAAGCAGAAACATCATATCGCAAGATAGTATTTAGTAGTTAGCAGTGTTTTGGTAATTTAGATTACCTGGTACCTCATAAGTGTTTTAATATTTTTGCTTTATTTTGTATTACAGCAACATACCAGAATGTATTCCAATGCGTAGTTGCAATGATTCGTTCGCTCTATGCTTAATTTCAAATTTCTTTATTTTACTTAGCAAATGTAGTGCCATAGATGCTATTTCACCAGCATGTCTATCACCATTTCTTATAGGCAAACCACTAACCACCATATAGGCATCTCCAATAGTTTCAACCTGTAATTAAAGTATTTGAATTTTCATAAAGCAAGTAAAGTCATCTAAAATTACCTTGTAGACATCATAATGTGGTATTATGGAATCAAATAGGGTGTATAATTCATTTAAGAGGTTAATGACTTGTAACGGTGTGCTGTTAGCTGATAACTCGGTAAAGCCTACGATGTCGCTGAAGTAAATCGTAACGCAGTCGAAACTTTCTGCTTCTACTCTATCGCCTCGTTTTAATGCTTCCGCAACTGACCTATAATACGTATATCAATAAATAATAGTTATAAATAAAAATAATTTTAATTTGAAATACTTCGGTAGCATGCTGTATAGTAAAGCGTCGGTCTTTTTCTTTTCTTCAGTTAATTGATTAGTTCTTTCCTGAACTAATCCTTCTAGATTGTAGGCGTATTTCTCCATAATAGCGAGCATATTGTCGAAAATATTTGGTTTCAATCCTGCCTATAAAAGGAAGTACAAAATGTTGTTATTTACATATTTAGGCAAAAGACAGAATTAATAATAGTAATCATAACAAACTTTATTATTCGACATACGAGTATATACAAATCTATTTTAAAACTTATACAAAAATATACAGGGTGTTTATTTATACAAAAAATATAACAAAAATATACATAATAACCAATTTATTTATACAGTATGTAAATACACCTAATTTAATGTAACAAGCGAAGGGAGAGATCGAAATTAGCCAAAAATAGATTATTGCATTTATTTCTTAAACAAATTCAAGAACCTTCCTGAAAGCTTTCGTGAGATAGCTTTATTAAGCTCATGTTCTAAGTTTCTGGAAAGATTGCTATTAAATCGCAACAACTGTGATATATGTTGACCTGATTGCGGCATATGATACGTTCTCGAGAGAAGGCCTCCTCCACAAATTTCTCAACGTAGTATCATGCAGCCGAATAGCATCAATATTAAACACCATGCTTTGCGATAGGCCCTTCCAAATATTAACAGGAGAGAGCAAGAGTAAAATGAGACATAATAGAGTGCTTCAAGGATCGGTACTTGCACCAGTCTTGTTTAATCTCTATATTTCTAACATGCCACAAACAAAGTCAAAAACGTTTGGATATCGCGATGACCTGGCTCTTGCATGCCGGAGTAAAACCATGGAGGGAACTAATAATATACTTTCAGAGGACCTGTCCGTGATGGGAAAATACCTCGCCGAATGAAGACTAACCCCGAATAATATGAATAATGGATCGAACAATCTCATATAAAAACATCTAAAGAACACTCCAGCTAAAATAAGCATTAGAAATAACATAATACACCCTTAGAACGTCAGCTCTTAACCTTGTTTACTCGGTAGCTGAATATTGCTCCCCAATTTGGCTAAGCATCTGCCACGCAAATATAAGATCGACATCAACTCAATTAGAACATGAGAATAATTAGCGGTTATTTAAAAAGTACACTTCTACCCTGAGTCTCGGTTCTTAGCCTAATTTCGCCTCCCATTATCCGAAGACAGGAAAGCCTGGTAAGAGAATATAATCAAATCATATCGCAGACACCTAGTCAAAGTGGTAGACAGGGCGACGCCGCTCTTCTGGAGATGTAGAAGAGCTGTTGGCAAGATCTGGGACTGAAACCAAATGTGGTACACTGGCTGCATACAGCAGTAGTACGACTAACGATTACCTATGGAGCAGTTGTCTGGTGGAGGAGGACGCAGCGGACATCGTCGGTGGGGCTCCTCGCGACTCTCCAGCGACAGGCTCTGATGGGAATCACGGGAGCTTTGAACAGCAGAGGATTCGCTTCCATGGAGGCCATAGTGGGTCTCCCTCCGTTGGAACTATTTGTAAAGGCGGAGGCAATGGCTGCGATCCTGAGGCTGAAGGCCAATGACGTATGGTGTCCTAATACGGTTGTAGGAAGCCATACAGATATCACAGGAACTATACTGGAAGAGCCGATATTTAAAATGCCGGCGGACAGTATGGCATCTGAGATTATGTTTACAGCTAAGCTGAAAATATTTATACCGACCAGGAAACAGGCAAAAAGTCGCTCGAGCGATTGTGGTGCCGGCACCTGGTACACTGATGGATCGCAATCTAGTCAGGGGGCAGGTGCAGGCATTTGCGAAATGTGCCCTAGCAGGAAGATATGTCTGGAGAAACATACAACGGTTTTCCAGGCCGAATTGTTTGCAGTCGCAGCCCGCGCCGAGGAAATTCGGAAAGCCGACTGCGCAAACTGACTGATAGTCAGGCGGCTATTAAAGCCATTATGAACCCATCTACCAGGTCTAAGATTTTGAAATATTGTATACAGGTCCTCAATAAACTGGTACAAGACAATACTATGTCGCTGATATGGGTGCCAGGACATGGGGGAATTAAAGGCAATGAGATAGCCGACGAACTGGCCAAAGAAGGTACTAATAGGAACTTCATAGGACCAGAACCTGTATGTGGAATCGCTAAGGATTCCGCTAAAGGGAGATCTGGTTATGGCTAGAAAAAGAACATAAAAATAAATGGAGGTTAACGGAAGGTCAACTCCATACCAAAACACTACTAAGGGAGCTGGTCGGAAAGTTTTCAGCCAACCTAATTCGTAGTAACAAAAAAGAAATTAAAATAATTACCGGGTTAATAATCGGACATTGTCCTTTAAGAAAGCATCTGTACAGCATGGGCTTGGTTAGCGAGTCCTGGTGTAGGAGATGTTTAAAACAGCAGGAAACTAGCCTTCATGTAATATGCACGTGTGAGGAACTGAAGGAACTTAAACAGAAATATTTCGGGAGAGATCTATTGGATCCTTCGAGTGTACTCAAACTTCCCCTGAGGAGAATAGTGACTTTTATCGAGGACACAAGACTAACAGGGTGGCACTGAGAGATCTATTGGGGATAGTACAAAGAGCAGTGTGCTCAAGTGCCTGGACGTACTGGCGCCCAACCCAAAACAGAAGAAGAAGAAGAATATCGGATCACCACCTTCCAGTGCACAGTAATTTGCCTGATGCCGGCCTGCAAAACTGAAGTCTAGATCTTCTAAGCTACTGCTAGCAGAATAACTTATAAGAGAAGATTTCAACCAAAATGATAGATGGAGAGAGTATTGGGAAGCCTTGAAATCTACTAAGCGGCCCATATCATTGATCCTACCGCTCCCTTACCGGGAATGAGACTGCCTCGCCATAAGTGGAAGACACTCAATAGAATGAGAACGTCCCACGCAATTTGTCGTGATTCTATAAATGGGGACTGACTGAGACACCAACTTGCGAATGCGGAAAACCTCGCCGTACTATTCACCATATTACAGCTGACTCCCCCCTTATAGCATATGGAGATGAGATGAGTGACTTCTTTGAAGCTACTGACTCCGCTTTGGACTGATTTTAAAATTTAACTTTTAAATGTATATTTTTAATCCATGTTAGCCATACGCTAAATATATAAATACAATATCTGTTTGAGTTTTTTGATATATGGGTTATTAGAGCTCTGTACGAGGAACCGAAAATGTTACCGAGGATCATGTGCGTTCGGAGTAGGCACAAAAGACATGACGTAGTAAAAATGAAGAATCAATTCAGCTTATAACAGGTTCAATTAAAAAATGAACACTCGAAGTATTTCTGCGCTTAGAAAAGAACTCTTACTCTGCTCTCTCAAAAAACAATTGTAGCCCTCACGACGCAATGGAGATATACGCACGATACTAGTTCTATAAGAAAATGACTTTCCTTTGAACTATCTTCAAATGAGCTTCTTAAAATAACCTGACTTTAAAATTTAACTTTTAAATGTATATTTTTAATCCATGTTAGCCATAGGCTAAATAAATAAATACAATATCTGTTTGAGTTTTTTGATATATGGGTTATTAGAGCTATAGCTCTGTACGAGGAACCGAAAATGCTACCGAGGATCATGTGCGTTCGGGGTAGGCACAAAAGACATGACTAAGTAAAAATGAAGAATCAATTCAGCTTATAACAGGTTCAATTAAAAAATGAACACTCGAAGTATTTCTGCGCTTAGAAAAGAACACTTACTCTGCTCTCTCAAAAAACAATTGTAGCCCTCACTACGCAATGGAGATATACGCACGATACTAGTTCTATAAGAAAATGACTTTCCCTTGAACTATCTTCAAATGAGCTTCTTAAAATAACCTAATAATAATTAATATAAAAATATTGAATTTATTAATAAACTTTTATTTTGGTACCTAATCATAAAATTATTGACTGTTAGACTGTTGCCTCCACATAAAATATACCTGCATATTAATTTGATGAATTTCTTTGTTGCAGAGGTGTTAATAAACAAACGTTGATGTGAAACTGCGGCCTAGGAAAGGGATGTCTGAGACCTGAGAGTCCTCAGCCACCAATCAGTGCTCAGTCAAATGAGGATAACAACATCTGTAGCCTTACTTTCGAAGAAACCAACAAATCAATGCGGCAAAATATGAGGTCCTTCTAAACATTGTTTCATACAGCCAGGATCAGACATTACTTAAAACCAAACCACTTCCTCAATTGGGTAGGATCTTTCGATATTAAGTTGAAAAGTTAAATTGGAGAATTACTTACTTTTGGTACTACGTACCTCTGTAAAACAGCCTTTTCAAGGTACACGGCTGCGAAAATTAAATATCGAGCTCATTTGGACGCAGAAGCCGATATGCGTCTTCAACTGACTTCAGTGACACCAGACATTAATAAATTCTATCGCAAGGAGCAGGCATATGATTCACACACGTTAATTAAGTGTACATTGTTACATTCAAGCATCTTAAATGGTTTTTATCTTTTGTAGATTCAAAAATATTTAATATTTAAATTTAGAAGATTACTTAAAATTGAGCAAATATATATTTCCGTGTATGTATCGTGTGCAATATATTTTATATACCGATAGACCTACCCATTTCTTGGGGCCACTCCAGAAACTTTTGCTTCAAAAAGCTCTTCAAGGCTGAAAAAGTTTGGGAATTCGCTGCTTTACTTCGTGTAAAATGCGTGATAGAAAATTTATGTCCACAATTGGCAAATAGCATTTGTTCATGTAATCAATATAAAGAATATAAACAAAATTAAAAAATTCTGTATTATCAAATTTATATATTTACCGCATTTTTCCATTGTTAAATTCTAAATACATTATAAAAAGAATTATACAAGGGTGAAAATTATTTTCAAAAATATATTCGTACCTAACAGATAGAGCAATATTTAGATCAATCCGATGTAGTAAAACCGAATATCCATAATAAATTGACATTTAATTATAACTATTTTATATTAGGCACATTCGCACGTATAGGATTTATAGCATAATATTATAACCTGAACTAATACTAAAAAAAAATTAGATATTATACGAGGTGGTACTCCAAAAGTTCCCGAAATGTAGCAATAAATAAAGTTACGGAATATCTGGATTTCCTTCACTTTCCTTATTTTCAAAATAGTCCCTTGAGAGTGCAAATATTTGTCACGAGCCCTCCGCCACGAAAGGAATACATTCTGGAGGTCTTGTTTTATTAATGTGATTCATCGCCGTCTACGATTCAACTTCAATTCCCTCTTTGCACCTTCAATTTGATTTTCATCTTCGGAAAGAGGAAAAGGTCGTAAGGAGCAGCTCGGTAGGAAGTTCTTTTAATTCCCTACAGACATCCATGCTATGTTGTTCTGTTCGTCGCTTAGCAGTCGTGGCACGAACTGTTTTTCTTCTCATATCCAATTCTTCTGATAAAATCCATTGATATGTGATAAGATAATTTCACAATATTACAGATGTCTTATATGATTTGCCTATGATTATTCACGACTGCACCCCGAACAGGAACGACCTCCCCTGGTGTAATACTGGTCGTTATGGTCAACCTCCATATGCTGTCAGGGGGCACTCAGCTCTAATATGCTAAATAGTCTAGTGAAACTCTCCGCATTCGCAAGTTGGTGTCTCAGTCAGTCCCCATTTACAGAATGATCCAGGACAGATGCCGTGGGACCTTCTTATTCTATTGAGTGCCTTCCATTCGTGGCGAGGCAGTTCCATTTCTGGTAAGGGTATAGAAGGATCGGCATTCCTCCCATGGCCTCATTGAGTTTGATGTCGATCATCTTTATGTTGCTCAGAGTGGAGCGCAATATTCAGTTGCCAAGTAAACAAGGCTAAAAGCTGACATTTTAAATGTGGATGCGTTCGCGTCCCCTAGCAGTACCATAGAGTTTGTGGATTATATTATTTCTAGTTATTATTTTAGCTACGGTGTTCTCTAAATGTTTTTTGTATAAAAGTATTCGATCCATTGTTACTCGTAGATATTTTGAGTAAGGGTTATAACATATCAAGTTGTTATCGAAGTACATTTGCGGCTCTAAACGTGCTTATTTATTGTTGATATTAGGTATTAGTCTCCAGTCAGTGAAGTATCGTCGAAGGGTCGTCTGCATGTATGTTATTAGTTCCCTCTATGGTTTTACTCCGGGGTGCAAGCATCAGGTCATCAGCATATCCAAACGTTTTTGACTTTATTTGTGGCAAGTCAGAAATATACTGATTAAACAGGATAAGTGCAAGTACCGATCCTTGAGGCAGTAAATTATTTTTACTCTTACTCTCTCCTGTCATTATTTGGAAGGGCCTGTCGCAAAGCATGTTGTTTAAATAAAAATGGTATTCAGCTGCATGGTACCACGTTGAGAAATTTGTAGACAAGACCTTCTCTCCAGACCGTATTGAATTTTCGTATAAAAAATAGCTTTTTATCATCTGGATTCTATAATCTCGTTTAGTTCGCCTTGTCACGTTGGAATACTTAAACTTTATGTTGTGGCTTGAATTTTTTTCTTTATCTAGTGAAAGGATAATAAACTCCTTGTATTTCAACGATATTTATTTCATTTAAGCTCAAAAAATTGTTATATTATATTATGTTGGTACTCGTAAAGTGTCGAATTAGATGAGTAAAATTTAAAACTATTTAGTCCATAGAAAACATATTAGGGAAAACAATTTCTATTTGCTTGAATATATTTTTGGCATCGAGTAACAAGGAAAATCTCCGGAACTAATGAAGTTTTCGATTGCGCCATCAATCTCTTCTTCGTTAAAAAATTCTGCTGTAGAATTTTATAGTTCGAGCCTTTAATTTCTTTAAATTACAATATTTGTTGTTTACCATGCGTAGGATCCTGCATTATCGTTTAACACAGTAGATTCTTTTCTGTTCAGTAAAACTGAATACCGTATTTCACTTGCACTTAACAGCATTAGATAATTACGTGGATACTGGAGACTTTGGAGCATACCTTCGAGGTTCGTGTTTACTTAACCATTGAAATATTCTTCTAAGGTTGTCGTATAATATCAATTTTTACCACATATCAATAATTAGTCTGAAATAGATCCGCAATTGCTTCTCAGTAAATGTAAAATATACGAACGTAGCTTGTTTCTTTGAGGAAGTTTTTGGAATGTTTATTATCCACATTTTTAACATTGCTGACATTGCTGACATGAAAATGTCATAGTACTATAATATGATTACATTTAATCTGTCTTGCGTGTGATCTTTGGACACTGTTGAAAACCTCGGCTTGAAAAGTTGTTTTTCTGTTTGTTGCAGCTTTTGGCTATTTGTATCGAGTAAATTTACACCGAAATAGGTGGTTTATTAAACGCATACAAATTTTCTTGAAACCTCAATTTATATGATTGGATTGGCGTTATTGTCTTGCCGTAGGTTAAATTGTACCCTTGAACATCTGTAGGTGAGCGGGTTTTTCTTCCGCTAATTTTTTGAGAAATTTTTTTTGTGTCCTAATATATGTGTTTCGCTAGCTCTAATGCATATAATTAGCATCTATAGGCTTTTTGTAACCAGTTCCTAATATTGGTTTTATAACTAACTGGATGTTGAGCTTTGTCGTTAGAGATTAAAAACTAACGGAATTGAAGAATCTATCGAAGAAGTGAAATAAACCACGTGGACCGGAAATCACATCAAGGACCTCGTGTGAAACGGAAACGACTCCATTGCAGCTGGTTTTACTCGAACAATTTCAGAAAGCTGCAAGGTAGACCTGTCACTAATTACTCCGTCTCCTATGATTATATATATATATTACTCGAAAACTTGCAATTATGTTAGATATAATAGCAGTTATATCGTCACTTACCGTAAGATAAAGAAACATTAAATTAACCCTTTCTTTTCTTTTTTTTTGTCTTAAACGTTAATTACTTTCTTTGTTGTAAATACATTAGTATTGTTCACAGTAATTATTCACTCTTTTTATTTGTCTTGATTCATTCATTAATCTCTTGGATCATCGAAACAGTTGGAATCGTTTATACCCGTAGTAGGCGGTATACGATTTGAGAGTGTCATATACCGCCTACTTTTTTTGTACTCTAATATATACAGTTTGGACTTATTCCGTATCGTACCAGTGTGTTAGTGTCTTGATTTTGCATTCCGATTTTTTTTTAATGATGTTTATGATTAATATATATATTTAATATAAATAATAACTAATATATTTATTTAAATTACTCTATACTTTAAATTACTTATATACAGGACTTCACCTATTTTGATATTTTTGGACACATAATTCGTTTTTCTTTTCTATTTTATCTTGTAAATTTTATTTACGACAAAAACGTTCATAATAAACTTATTTCGTTATCTTTAATGTGGATCGTTTTCTTTTACCACGTAGCAGCTCCTGTATTCGGAATTACTCCGTTCTTCCCTTAGTGGGTTCGTTAGGGCAAGTACTTTCTCTGCGTGACGTACAACCCCTACGACAAGCAGCTCTGAAATCGCGCCCTTTTTCATTTTTAGTCAGTTTGTCAACGTTTCGACAAGAATCGCACGGCCATCTTTACTACGTCTTTGGCACTAGCTGGCTGCTTTATCAATTTAAGATCAACCCACCCACACAAGGTAAGTCCGAGAAGGGTGTTTGGACTACGCAACATTAGTTTTTTACAAAGCCACTTTTCGTGGACCGTTTATTGTTTCACGTTGCGTGTAGCATTGGTCCTTCTTCCCATGAAATGCCCTTAAAACTATCGTCGAACAAGATTTGGGGCTTACCACACTTTCGAATGACGTTGATATCCAACACATACCTTCTCAAAGCAATTGTGCAGTTGGTTCATGTACGTTAATCTTTTAATAAACTCTTTTTGTATTACTAGTTTAGTCGTTGCACTATTTTAAAATGCATATCAGATTACGATGGTTATTAGATCACGTGTTACCAAACAAAAAAAAAGTACGCGTAAGTACTTGAACGAAATATGTATTATCATCAGACAGGACAAAGAACAATTGACTCGCTTACATTACAAAACCTACATACACTGTAGTATGCACCGACTTTATAAAATAAGCTCGATAAACTAACTTTCCCAGAGATGCCCTAAGCGCAACAGATCCTTTTCCAAAGAATGAAGGAATTTACAATAGCTAACAAGAATATCATCTTATAAAGTATTATTTGAAATATCTGCACAATGCAAAATTAATATTAATAAAATGTGAAGATGTAAAATACCTGCATTTCTTTAAGTTTAATTCTAACAAATCTAATATCAGGTCTTTGCTCGGGTTCTTCATGCCAACAAGATTTTATGCAGCGAGTAATATAATCCTGTGCTTCTAATATGTCAAGAGGTGGCCTGAATGGTACTAATTGCTCCTTTTTAATTTCTTCTATTATCTCTGAAACAATAAATATTTAAATAAAGAGTTTGTTCAAAACATAATACTTTAATTGTTTCGACCTTTGCTTGCTGTAAATCCATATGACAAATAAATAAAACACATATAAGATGTTTTAGATTTACACTTTATTAATAAAATAATGACAGCTGTTTCGCTAACACAGTAGCTTCTTCAAATTCATCTTAAGACTAATAAGACTAAAGATACATACAAGATACAGCGTTAATCAGGTAGTTGATCCAAGTTAAAATTCTAGGAACTATTACATTTATATTTTGCTTTTTGAAAACTATACCATGTCCTACTTGTGAGAGGTTTAAGTATAAAAATATAGTATAAGCAACTAAGAAACAATATTTCATTGGGTGAACAGATTTAACAGTGGGGATGAATTCAAGTCTAATTTATCGTTTAATAACATTTCTGAGTTTTTAAGTTTATTAATTTCTAAAGACTCTAAACAATTTAGTTTTCTACCTTTATTTTCTACATGTATGATATCGAATTGTAAATTAAATTCGTGTCCATTCTCTATTAAATGATTAGAGTAGGTTGAGTCAGTTTTCTTATTGATATAAGAATGATAGTGGTCTTGGATTCGTTTTTTAAACGTTCTACCTGTCTGTCCAATATATGTTTTGGTACATGATCCGCATGATAACTTATAGACTCCTGATTTATTCTCTTTGGTAGTTTTTTCTTTATTATTTTTAATATATTTGGCTAGATTATTACTAGTTTTATAAGCAATATTAATGTTTTCTTTTTCAAGCAATTTTGATAATTTAAGTTGCTGTTGACCTATGTAAGTAAATGACTTAAACTGCTTGTCTGGCTTCCACTTTAATGATCGGGTAATAGAGAATGAGCACGAATTGAATTTACAATTCGATATCATACATGTAGAAAATAAAGGTAGAAAACTAAATTGTTTAGGGTCTTTAGAAATTAATAAACTTAAAAACTCAGAAATGTTACTAAACGATAAATTAGACTTGAATTCATCCCCACTGTTAAATCTGTTCACCCATTGAAATATTGTTTCTTAGTTGCTTATACTATATTTTTATACTTAAACCTCACACAAGTAGGACATGGTATAGTTTTCAAAAAGCAAAATATAAATGTAATAGTTCCTAGAATTTTAACTTGGGTCAACTACCTGATTAACGCTGCATCTTGTATGTATCTTTAGTCTTAAGTTGCATTTGAAGAAGGTACAGTGTTAGCGAAACAGCTGTCATTATTTTATTAATAAAGTGTAAATCTAAAACATCTTATGTGTGTTTTATTTATTTGCAAAACATAATATTTGTTCGTGTTTGAACTTAAGGAGTTGATGTTAAAATGGTATTTACATAGAAGGCACTTCAGTGCAATTGTTTTGTTATTTGATTAAAACTGATTGCTTGATCGTTAATTGTTCCTAATAAAAAAGACAACTTGGCTGTTGAAACGTATATAGTATTCTAAATCTATTTGCTGTAATGACTTGTAGTCTTTTATTTTGAAAATATTTTAAATATGCTGAAGGTTTTACTACAAACGTTTTTCAAGCTACTGCTTCCCTGAAATTTTTGTATAGACATTCTGATAAGAGCCATAGCAGCTAGTAAAACAAAAAAAAACAAGTAAATTAAATATTTGCATGCATTCAAATATTTTCACAACCAACTATTTCTAATCTTTAACCTTACAAACTTACTGGAACTATAGTAATTTATTCATGAGAAGCTTTGTGTGCTCAAATGAGATGAATGAAAGGAACAAACGAATGAGATAGAGAGAAATGAACATATTAGACAAACTTGACTAGAATGAATTGGAAACAAATAGAACAACTGGGATTGTATGTACACATGATTAGAATGTATAGAAATATATTTCGAAATATTATAACGCGAGAAATTAACATATTTCGACAAGTCAAAGATTAAAAATAGTATAACTCAAAAGTAAATTAAATACATACGGGTATAAGTACTATTTTAGATAATTGAACTCGGCATATAGGTTTCTTAGTAATGTTTACAATTATTTTCAATTTTTATAGAGGAGCCCTTTTAATTATGATTCCATTACAAATAGTTCGTAAAGAAGTACCTTCAGCTAGTGCCAATAATATTTTCCGATTATTTGAAAATGCATTTATTATATTTGGAAAACTCCAAATAATAAAAATCCCTTGATTATAAATAGTAGTAAAACTGTATACGTGGTCAAGTTTATGCCAAATTAGGCATTTTAAGATTGTCATTCAGTAATACAAAAGTATTTTTAATAATATAAAATATTATTGTAAAATTTTGTCTTTGTGGGTTCTTAAATAGAACTAACTGTAATTTAAACACACACTATATTAACAATAAAAACAAAATACACTAAATAACAATTTAAAAACTAATAACTAATAATAAGAACATTTAGTTCACAATAAGTATTTATTTACATTTATCTATCACGCAACGGCGGTTACTCGTTCAATGAATCTCTCCCTACATTTTCAGTTCTTTTATATGTCTATAGAACTTCGAGAATATCCCCGGAGTCTCTAGGCCTTTCCGGAGACGGGTGGTATGTTCGGCGCATGATGTCATCGCTAGACTATCGCCTGACATATTGCGGATGACTCACATCACATTATTAAAAATCGGGTGTGAGGAGCACAATACAAGCTTATATATTTGTGAATGTATCTTCTCCAGGTACGTAGATACATATTTCACTTTTTTTTCACACCGTTAAAGAGTGAGATACTGTATTACCGTGTCTTCGCTCCGTTAAAGAGTGACGACATGGTAATACAGTTTCTACAGATACACTTTTACTGTCTGATGGAATCACTTTACTAGTATATCGAGACGGGATTACTCTTAATTGAGGCAAACGTAAACAATTAGAGGAAAGATATGTAAAATGACACAATTGCAAAATGACCAATGGTACTATCTATTTCGTGAATTTTAAACAAGTTGAATCAGTTACCAGCGCGGAGAGGGATCAACATGTAACAACGATAGGATGCATGTGTACAACAGGTCATTTGGTTCCCCTAGCAATGATCTTTCCCAGGAAGAACTAGAAAAATGAGCTGATCGCTGGTACTCCCCAGTGCTATTGGCTTGATCAAGAGTCATTAAAGGTCCCTTATGTGGTGTTTTTTAGACCTCTCAAGGCGTATTATAAGCAAAAGATGACTTAGTGGCTCAGAAACAATTACGAGCAGACCGTTTCATCTTTTCAAGTCGCCGCATTGCTTGCTGCGGCAAGCGCAACAAAAATGCAGAAAGTGGTTACAGGGTCACTGGTATTTAGCCCACAAACTCAAATATTTTCCCTGATACGCCGTTCTTGCCCGTTGCTGGCACCAACCAGCTTAATCCAATCGCTGCTACAATCCTTCGTAGCCCATACAAACCACATCAATGAAAATGAGCCTGCAGAGAGAACATTGTAACAAATTTCGCCCATGCCTGTCACAACTTATGTTAGACCACGACGACGAAATGCCCACAAGCAGTCCTTTTACGGAATTAAAATTTCAAGAGGTACATGAAAAGGAGCTTAAGGAGTCAAGGTATCGATGCTTTGGAATCGATACTTTGGAATCGATACCTTGAATCGATACCTTGGAATCGATATTTTGGAATCGATACCTTGGAATCGATACCTTGGAATCGATACCTTGATTCGATACCTAGGAATCAGTATTCATAACCCGTTTTCTAGGTATCGTTTGTTTGATATCGGTTTCAAGAGATATAAAATTAATTTATCGATTCTACCATATCTACGGTATGAAATTTGCAATATTGTGATATTTTTTTTGTAATAATTATAGTTATTATGTTTATGTTATAATATGGATATTTGCTACGCATAATATAAAATTCAACAATATCTTTTTAAATATATACTATATAATATATATAATGCTATATATACTTAAAATTCTTTACTTAGTTATTGCATCTTTTATGTACATTTAAAAAAATGCATAAAGGTAAGCTACCCGATACATGGCTACCCGATACTTGTCTACCCGATACATCGCTACCCGATACATCGATACTTAGCGAGTACTGGAATCGGTAAAGTATCGATGCTTTGGATCGATACCTTAGAATCGATACCTTCGTTATATGAGGTATCGGGTATTGGACGATGTATCGATACTTCGCCCTAGCAAATAGCAAATAGCCTAGATTGAACTATTTATAAACAGAATCAACATTCACCATTAATACAAAATCTTTTCACCGTTCATTGTATATATTTTTTCAAAGCAAACGGTGAAGCTCACTTATTGTTAATGGTGAATATAATCACTGCTCTTTTGAAAGCACCGCTTGCATTTTCACCTATTTTTTTATATTTACATCATTATTTTTTTTATTATATACAAGTTTTTTCAAAACTACATTGTATTGTTATTATGCTAAAAGGTAATATAATGCGTTATAGAAATTTCATATATTAAATTGTACAATTTAATATTTTTAGAGGTTATAATGTTGGAACCGTCAACATCTGCTCTTTCGAGTGTAGGCTCTAGTGCGATTATGAAAAAAAAGCATTTCTCTCAAGATACTCGAGAAATAATCTGGAATGTTTACAATTATTTTAAAAAACAGTATACACCAGCTGCATTATTTATTTCAACCTAATCATAACATTTACTTTTTATAATACTGTCATATTTAGGTGACCAATATGGCATTCTCGTAAAAGTTGTCGAAACAACTTGAGTTTCAAAGAGCACAGTAGAACGAATTGTTGGTGAAGCTCGACAAATTGAAACAAGGGAAAAGATGCTTTTCTGTCCCGATACACAACAATTTAAAAAGATTCTCCAAAATTCACAGTGGATGAATTTGCAGAGCAAGTAATTCGACATACAATATATAATTTCCGTGTTACTGAAAAGCAAAAGCCTACAGTGCAAGGAATTTTGAACAAACTTGGAGATAACGGTGTTACTTTTGTTGAAAAAGTAACTTCATTGTTACAAAAGTTGAGATTTAGGTATATGTTTAAATGAAATGTAAATACTTTTAGCAATAATCAATAATAAATGAATATAATTAGCTTTAACAAAGTGTGTCCTTTACTTGAATGCACATATTTCACATTTTAAATTCAAATAGCTGTGCTTGTTCGTCGCTTCGCAGTAGCTTGAAGAATGCTATGACAGCACAACTTATATAGGGGGGACCGGTGGCCTGATATTGGCTGGAGACAGTGAGCCAATGGTATGCGTCGTATGGGCGTGGTAATTCTTAGTAGAGTTTACCACGTCGGATGTAACGTATAGCCATCGCCTCTATTGAGACACTAGTGATTTACTAGTTAGTTTTGACATTGAATCTCTTTTCACCAAGGTCCCGTTCCCGACACAGTGTCAATCATCTCCGGCATTATAGCCGCCCACGGCAAACCGAATCATATATCCGAACTCGTAAATGTGTGCCTTACTTCCACGTACTTCCAATTTCGAAACAAGTTCTATGAACAAGTGTCGCGAGCCGCTATGGGTTCCCCCTTATCCCCGGTTGTCGCTAACATTTTTATGGAAGCGTTCGAACAACAAGTCTTAGGCTCCTTTCATTTAAAACCTACATGTTGGTTTAGATATGTAGACGATACGCTCGTCATCTGGCCGCATGGGCGGCAGTCTTTAGATGAACTTTTACTTTTTCTAAACTCCCAGCACCGTGACATTAGCTTTACCATGGAGGTGGAATCAGACGGAAGTCTTCCGTTTTTAGCCGTCTTAGTGACTCGCAATATCAATCACACGGTTTACAGGAAACCGACTCATACGGACCGATATCTGAACGGGTTTTCCCATCATCACCCGTGTTACCGGCGACGGCTTCCGGTTTGAAGCACAACGTGTTTGAGCGTAGACTGGTTCCCAAAAATACAAAAGACACCCATCGCAACAGCCCGTCACGAAGAAACAGCAGCAACAATCCAACTCCAACCGCAGGTGCATCGTGAATGACGGCAAACCATCGCCCCACCCATATATTTATGCATTCACGATGCCACCGCTAGGCCCCGCCCACCAACGGCATGGACCAGTCACCAAGAAGTGGGGCAACTTCCCCACTCCGCCAAATCATATAAAAGCAGGCCCGTTTCCCTGGAGGGCATAGTCGTCTACTCGGCGTGCCAACCGATAGTCACAAGTCAGAGTCAATCGTAATCAGCTACCCGGTGAGCCATCCGGTACTGATTGCCAGTGAATAGTTAAAGTGTAAGTGAAAGTGCGTGACCCCCGCTGACAATTGTAAGTACTGTACAAGTGCATTCTAGATATAAGGTTTTTGTTTAACATTTGTGTGTAAGACTTTGGGCACACGTTTAAATAAAGAGTTAATAGTTGATGTGCCCAAACAATCAGTGTTTTATTTAAACAACCTGGTACAAAGAACATTCCATTTAAACAACAAAAGAGAGTATTTCCATTTAAACACAACAAAAGAGAGCACTACCATTTAAACACCATCGAAAGTAAGAGTATTTCATTTAAACACCACCGCAACAAAAAGCACTACCATTTAAACACCACGGACAAAATCAAGTCCGTAAAAACCCCGAAACAAGAACAACCGGACGGTGGGCCAAGCAACCCACCTCCGCCCCCAAACACCATTGTCGCCGGGAGGCCGACTGAGCAAGCCAGGGCCGGCCACCCGCCTATTTCAATAATTATTTTAATTTTAATTATCTCCCGGTGTAACAATTTGACGGCCGAACGTGGGACACAAACAAGAACGCAAGACTGCGTAGCTTACCCACCCAGAATATGCCTGAAACCAGGTCCATAACTAAGAAGGAGATGGAGAGGCAAAACAAAGAAAATACCCACGTTACTGATTCTGAGCCAAAAGGCTCAGTGGCGCCCACACCTATCGACATCGCCGGCATCAAAGAGTTCTTTGATAAAACACTCAGTAAAAGCCGACGGGCAAGCACTCCGCCGCCGTCACCACTGAATAACGACGCGGAGCTGGCGTCGAGATTATTGAGAATTTTTAATCTCGGCAGAGAGTCCGAGCACCTAATGGAACATAGCGTCCACAAAGTAAAGGAGGACCCAGTACCATTTCCAGTAGTCGCAAGTAGAAAAATGTCCCAAGCTATAAAACTTTTGTCAGAAGCCGCACTGCCAGCGAGACCAGCTGCACCACGTCCGTTCAGCGGCAAACTAACTGAAGACCCAGCAGTATTTTTAAACAGGGTGGAAGAATACCTACAGGGCAATCGTTTTGAGATCCCGGAGGACGTTGACGACGAAGTGCGACCCCACCTAACAGGGAAAGCAGAGAAATGGTACCAACAGCATGAGGCCAGCTTCACGTTGTTAAAAAACTTTGCTCAGCGCTTTAGGGCAGAGTATCTCGGCGCCAGAAGTCGAAAAGAACTGCGAAATGCTATCGAAAGCCAACAAACACCGGGAGAACCACCAGCGGCATTCGCAAATCGGCTAAGGAGGTTGTGCTTAAGATATGACCCCGGCTGGAGGGAGGCCGACCTAGTTGGACACATAGTGGAACGAATGATCAACGAATATTGTTTCCACATCGCGCAAGCCGACCCACAGACAATGGATGCGCTACTCCAATTGTGCGCAAAGTGGGAGAATTTGTTTCACGATAGAGAAAATCGTGCTCAAACTAAAAAGGTCACTCCCACTCCGGCAACCAGGGAAGAAAAGAGAACCGGCCAAGGAGCACCAAACCAAAGCTCCACCAGCCACACAAGAATGCCGAAATGTTGGTTCTGCCCGGGGCAACATTTTAACAAAGACTGCCCGCATCAGCCACAAGCGTTCAAAGAACGACACCCCCAACCCGCCCCAAGGGATTCGGGGGAAGCCTAAAGGGCCGTCCGACAGATATCGAGATGGCCCTAACAACCCTGGAAAACTCCGGCACCCCATGTATTAAACTAAACATCAAAAACAGAACTGCCCTTGCCGTGATAGACACAGGCGCAAGTCAAAACCTGGTGAAACCCGGTTGGATAACTGGAACAATTACGACTATTCCCCAGGTAGAATTCCGCCTAGCTGCCGGCGGCCACGCCTTTAGCACAAACGGAAGGGGTACCCTCGACGCCACCGCAACAGATTATCAATTCAAATGCACCGCCATGGTGGTAAAAGACTTGGAAGCGGATATAATCTTGGGACTCCCGTGGCTTATGCAACACCAGGCAGTTATCGACATGGCACGCGGATGCATACATGTGGGTAAGGAGCAAAGGCGAACAATACATTTCCATACTCAAACTCCGTCGCCAAATCACCAAACCTCGGTGGGACTTGGAGATATTCCCGTGGAAACCCGGCACTGGACAGAAACCCAGCGTAAAGATTTTGGACAAACAATATTGTAGTTCAGTGAACTATTCGCAGAAGGTGGGGCAATCACCACAACGGCTACCACAAAGCACACTATCCGCCTGAAAAATCAAACCCCCGTGCGGGTACCTCAGTACAGATACTCCCCTCAAAAGAAGAGGGTCATCACGGATCAGGTGGAAAAGATGCTGGCCGCTAACGTTATCCGGCCTAGCCACAGCGAATATAACTCCCCAATCGTCATCGTGTCCAGAAAGAATGGGGAACCCAGATTCTGTGTGGATTTCCGGAAATTAAATGAAAGAACTCAGGATGAGGCCAGTCCTTTGCCACCGATTCAGGAATCCCTCAAGGATTTGGGTACGGCCAAAATTTTTAGCACTTTGGATATGAAAAATGGTTACTGGCAAATAGAGCTGGACGAAACCTCGAAAAAACTCACCGCATTCACCACCGCCGATGGGGCGGCTTACGAGTTTAACGTAATGCCATTCGGACTGAAGGGAGCCCCGACCACGTTCCAAAAACTAATGGCCCGAGATGTCCTGGTGGGATACCTAAGGGACTTTGTCATAGCATACCTAGATGACATTATTGTCTTTTCGGACAGTATGGAAGACCACCAGCGCCATCTCAGACTGGTGTTCGAGAGGTTAGCCCAGCATGGCCTGAAGCTAAATCTGGCCAAGTGTAGGTTTGCGAGTGATCATTTGGAATATCTGGGACACGTGGTGACGGCAGCCGGTAACCAACCACAGGAAGGGCACGTAGAAGCCATCAAGGCTAGCGAGGTGCCGAAGACTAGAAAGTCTCTCCGACGCTTCCTGGGACTTATCAACTGGCTAAGGGATTATATACCCGAATGTTCAACCATACTAGCCCCGCTAACAGACCTACTAACACTAAAGACACCATATAAATGGACCCAGGAGGCAATGCAGGCATTCCTCGCCATTAAGGCAGCCGCTTCGCAGCCGCTCTTCCTGCACTGTCCGGATTTTCGCCGCCCGTTTTTCCTGCAAACCGACGCCAGCGCCCTTGGGGGATCGGCTGTATTGTTCCAGAAAGTGGAAGGAAAAAGGGAGGTGGTGAGCTACGCTAGTGTGCGATTCAATAAGGCCGAACAACGCTACCACATTAATGAACAGGAGTGCTTGGCGGTGGTGTGGGCGATAAAAAAATACCGCCCTTATTTGGAGGAACAGCCATTCACGCTGCGGACAGATAGCAAGGCCCTCACTTGGCTCAATCAGTTTCGCGAAACCCAATCTAAGTTAATGAGGTGGTCTCTGCAATTGCAAGAGTTTCAGTTTACGATTGAACACATCCCCGGTAAGGAGAACGAGTTGGCGGACGCCCTCTCGAGAACTCCGGGAAAGGAGGAAACCACCTCGGAACTAGAGGAGGTGGAACGCTTACTTCCATACGAATACCGCACGCCCCAGAACTACCCCGCAGACAACCAAGTGTGCATGATCGTGGAAGAGGAACCCCTGATACACCTCATTAAAGATGCCCAGCAGGAAGATCCGCAAACCCTTGACATGGTGCGAACGGCTACGGAACAACCGGTTGGTGACCGGCAGCCTCTGGTGTTCCGTGAAGGAATTTTAAGACACAAGGTGGGTGAGCGTTTCCCTATCCTCGTCCCGCCGGCCGCACGTCAATCCGTATTACACCGTTATCACGACCATCACACTGCGGGTCATCCGGGCGCGGAAGAGACTCTCCGGGCCATTAGTGAAAGGTATTACTGGCGCCATCGAAACCAGGAAGTATCCGATCATGTACGAAGCTGCCGCATCTGCAATGCCTTTAAAAGAGGACCCCACCAAGCACAAGCCCCCTTGAGACCACACGCCCCAAAACAACCGTTCGAGGTGGTCTCGGTCGATATAATGGGGCCACTTACGACGGCAAAAACCGGGAAACGTTTTGGCATTGTGGCCACAGACCTCTACTCCAGATGGACAGAGGCAACAGCAGTCACACACGCAAGCACGGAGGCCATCACACAGTTCCTCGAAAACGTATTCCAAAGATTTGGATACCCAATGGCGATCCTAAGCGATAATGGACCGCAGTTCAAATCCATCGCTTGGGATGCGGCCATGCGACGATGGCAATCCATACACTGGACCACCCCTATTTACCACCCACGGGCAAACCCCGTTGAAAGAAGGAACCAGGAGATTAAGAAAGGCTTGCGTGTGCAACTGGAGGGGCAGACCCCAGAGCTATGGGATAAAAAGATGGACACAGTGTTGTTCAATCTGAGGTGTCGCCAGAACGCTGCAACAGGATACTCTCCCTCCAAAGCTCTGCTGGGCTACGAGCTCCACCGACCGGGAGACTGGCGTGACCCTCAGTTACAACTATACGAACCCCCTGAACAAAGAACTCGACGAGTACACGCTAACGAACTCCGCTACAAGGAACGTAGATACGCTCGCCCCGACCAACCCATGCCAATTCAACCACAAGAAGGAGAATTTGTAATGGTAAAAGCCCACCTCCCACCAGGCCAACCCTTCGGGCCCCGATGGAAGGGACCCTATCCCGTGGTAGAAATAGCCGGCCCAACGGCAGTTTGGGTTGAACAACCAGGTGCTCAACGGGTAAAGTACCATCTGGACCAGGTACGACCCACCACCCGAGCGCGGGAACCCGAGCCCGAACCAGCCCCAGTAGCCAACCGCCAACACCACCTGGAACAGACACCCCCACAACACCCTGAGCCAGCTCCAGCAACCCACCTGCAGCTCAACCAGGAAGCTGCACCACCGCCACCCCCTCCGGAACCAGTCCCGGGACCCAGCACGGCAACAGACTAACCCCAGTGCGCGACTGTGGCGCAAGACAGTGTAGTGCGCGAACGCGTAAAGTGCGACCGTACAGTGCGCGAGTGCGTAGCGTGCAACAAACCGTTAGGCTAGAGACAATTTAGAGACCATTAGTTTATTTACAACCAGCCTACCTCAAACAGCGTCTTCCCGGGGAGCGGCCGATTGTTACCGGCGACGGCCTCCGGTTTGAAGCACAACGTGTTTGAGCGTAGACTGGTTCCCAAAAATACAAAAGACACCCATCGCAACAGCCCGTCACGAAGAAACAGCAGCAACAATCCAACTCCAACCGCAGGTGCATCGTGAATGACGGCAAACCATCGCCCCACCCATATATTTATGCATTCACGATGCCACCGCTAGGCCCCGCCCACCAACGGCATGGACCAGTCACCAAGAAGTGGGGCAACTTCCCCACTCCGCCAAATCATATAAAAGCAGGCCCGTTTCCCTGGAGGGCATAGTCGTCTACTCGGCGTGCCAACCGATAGTCACAAGTCAGAGTCAATCATAATCAGCTACCCGGTGAGCCATCCGGTACTGATTGCCAGTGAACAGTTAAAGTGTAAGTGAAAGTGCGTGACCCCCGCTGACAATTGTAAGTACTGTACAAGTGCATTCTAGATATAAGGTTTTTATTTAACATTTGTGTGTAAGACTTTGGGCACACGTTTAAATAAAGAGTTAATAGTTGATGTGCCCAAACAATCAGTGTTTTATTTAAACAACCTGGTACAAAGAACATTCCATTTAAACAACAAAAGAGAGTATTTCCATTTAAACACAACAAAAGAGAGCACTACCATTTAAACACCATCGAAAGAAAGAGTATTTCATTTAAACACCACCGCAACAAAAAGCACTACCATTTAAACACCACGGACAAAATCAAGTCCGTAAAAACCCCGAAACAAGAACAACCGGACGGTGGGCCAAGCAACACACCTCCGCCCCCAAACACCATTGTCACCGGGAGGCCGACTGAGCAAGCCAGGGCCGGCCACCCGCCTATTTCAATAATTATTTTAATTTTAATTATCTCCCGGTGTAACACCCGGCACACAAACAAGCGGTCATCAATACTCTTGTACATCGTGCGTTTTCTATCTCAGAACCTAGAGCACTACCCTCCGAACTTAAGCGCATGTTTCTAACACCCTACTCCAGAATAATTATAACGCCCACGACATACACCGTATTATAGTGAGACATCGTAACCCCAAACCTCGAAGTGAACCCGATCCTAACTTCAGCACCGCCTTCTAGAAGCGAGAGGGGAAAAGCTAAAAAGAAATTTAACTTCATTACAATTCCAGAGGAATCCCAGATGAAGATTTCAGTCTCTACACAACGTTTTTTTTTGTATTTTTTCGCCCGCTCAAAGCAGGTTGGCGAAATGTAATGGAGAAGTGTATAATGGAATCGGGACAAAAGGCTGCAAATGTTGCTAAAGACAAGGGATTCAGAAAATGTGAAATTTTTCCATTGAATCGTGAATCTAACAAAATCAACGAATTGGCAGAAGATATTAATAAGTCCGTCATAAAATTATTAAGAGAAATATGAAACACCACTGACACGCAAAAAGAAAGACAAAGAAATGTATATAGCTCCAGGGGATATGATTGTGAAGCATGGATTGGAAATGCTAGTAATGCGAAGACAAAGGAAGAGCGCGAATCTCCTAAATAACATTATCGACTCAGCATCCCTGTTAGCGCGAGTAAATTTACTGGTACCAAGCACTGCTAGACACTTCCATATTTTGTGTTTTTAACACCAAGAACTAATATATTGTACAGGGCACTACTGGAGCATTCGTCAAGAAACGCAAATAAATTTTTGAACGATGTCTAGATGTTTTTATGGAATTAAGATTTATTTATTTATTATATGGGCACGTAGTCAAAATTTTGTTGTTCTATTTGCATCAGTCTGTTGGACAAAACTTAATTATTATTATATCTAATAACTTCAGTTAACCTTATTAATAGAATTACCTACGCTTTTTATCTATGTTAAACTATTTGTAAAAGTAAAGATTTGTTTTTCTCTTTAATAATAAATTAGTCATATAAACCTATTAACGTATGGTATAATTCATTGGTTTCTAGGCCACCTTCTCCTGATTTAAGTGAATAAATGCTTTCTAATAGATTTAGACAGCGCTTTTTTGTTTCTATACACGTATGTAACGGTAGAATCGCAAAATATGCAGGAAGCATACATGAACAGTAACATGAAAATATATACGTATAACGTAAACCATTTTGTTTCTCGAAACAATTAGATTCTCAACATAAGCTACCGTATGGAACCGCCTTTTCCCAATAATTATATCTTCATTGAACATTTTGTTATAGAAGATACAAACTCATCAAAGTAGCAAGTTGCTACTATCCACCCCATTTTATAGTACTTAATATTCGACACATAAATTTTCGAAAATTCATGTAATTCGTTACTAGAGAAGAACATGCATTATTAACAACAAAAACTCGAATATAAACTTTTAGATAAGAATTTTGTTTAAACATCTAAATCAATTACTTATATTAAACATTGAAAAATACACACACATTCTCACCAGCTGGAGCCATATCTAATGGACCCCAAGGTCCGCCTCTTCCCAAAATTTCATACAAAACTATCCCAAACGAATAAACATCTCCCTTCTGAGTTCCTCTCGAAGACGACGATCCAGCTCTAAGTAATTCCGGAGCTCTGTAGAGACAGCGCCTTTCTTCTTTAAGTTCAAAATCCGGATCGTCCTGTCCAGCTGGGTTAGATTTATGATTTTAATTAAAATGTTTAATTAATTATTAATTTTTGTACCTCTAAATTCGTGTAGTCCAAAATCAGTAATTTGTAAAACCCATCTGCTATCTATTAAGCAGTTACTAGATCTGAAGTTTCCGTGTGAAATGATTTCACTGTCATGCAAGTACATCAAGCCCTGTATTTTTTTAATTTATTTTTATTAAAGTGGAAATATCAATAAACTGATTGCTAACCTTTAAAATATCGGACACTAATGACGATACGAACATGTTATCCAAATGAAGATCTTCATTCATCAAAACATCTTCTAAGCTACCTCTCGCACAATATGCTGTTAGAATAGCGATGCTGCCATTTTCTACGCTTGCTCCAATAAAAGGTATGAGATTTTCGTGCCTCACTTCTCTGATCTACAAAAAAGGTAACAAATTTATTTTAATTTAATTGGAAGAGTCAGTTCAAGCATGTGAAATTTTTTATACACTATTTAATTCTGAAATAAGAGAATGGCCAAAAAATCAAGTTCAAGAAATAACAGACGACAAAGTAAAGGAGGTACCGTATATACTAGTACAAAGCAAATAATTTAATTACAGACGGGAACAAAACAGAATCCTGAAAAACAGGGTGAATTTATCTTCAATGTACTGGTGTTATTTGGACTAAATTGGCTCGGATAACACAAAGAAGTTGGAGAAACGAATACTGCAAGAACAATATTGCTGTCCGAGTTTTTGTTTTACAAAAAAAAGGTTCCTTGCAACTAGGCCTAGCATCTATTGTAATAGGAAGAGAAATAATACGATAGCATGCTATGTTTAATACATTTATTATTCACACCTTGTCAAATTATACATTAATCCTTATATGTGTTAAATGTCATCAATTATTAATAAAACATACTATGTAAATCTTATATCTAGTCAGAGAATATTTACATTTATATATCCAAATAAAACTTTGAAGATCTTGTTAGATTCCAATATTAATCTTTCAAAATACAGCTGTGCATTACTTTAGATCAGTGAGTTTTATACCATACAAGATGCTAAAGCATGGCACAGTGTTTTTGTTTAAAGTATTATAAATTTTAAAGTTTGTGGATTTAAAAGTAGTATAGATTAATAATATTACAAAAAAAAATGTTTTTTCATATTTACGTGGCGGGACTTTACCCTGCTACATAAAATAGTCAATAACACACGATACGATTATACATGTGATCAAATTCCTCGTGATATTGATCCATTCCTAGCTTTCTTAAAATAAAATAAAATAAACTAGACGATATGTATATATATATATATATAAATATATATATAAATATAATAACTTCGTGACCTTGGTATGATATGGTAAACCTAATCAGTAGGCGATTAAAGGTCTGTATACTACTTCAAAATATACGTATTTAAAAAACTCTACATGTTTCGGCTGTATACGCCTTTATCAAGAGAATACAAAATATGAATGACAGGATATAAATGTCAAGTAATTAAGTTGCTATGGTTTAAATTATTCAAAGATACATTCTAGTAATAATAATAAATCATGCCTTAGTATTCCAAAAAATAGATAACAAGGTGTGAAAATATGTGTTGTTTGCTGCTAGCAATTTGTGTCTCCTTCTGGGTATGAACTTGTGTGTTTTGTCGATGTCAGATTTGAATTTTTGAAAATGCTAATTATTACTCCATAGCTATATGAGTGTTTAAATAATTTCTTAGCCGTTTATTAAATATAACAATTGATAAATTATTGGAGTTTTTCGGCTTTTATATGAAATATTTACAAATATCAAATTAGAATGTATGTAATTGCAGAGTAAGTAGGGATGTAGACATTACTAATTTGACTACATTTGACTACATGTAATTTGATATTTGTAATTCAAATTAGACTAATTTGATATTTGTAAATATTTCATATAAAAGCCGAAAAACTCCAATAATTTATCAATTGTTATATTTAATAAACGGCTAAGAAATTATTTAAACACTCATATAGCTATGGAGTAATAATTAGCATTTTCAAAAATTCAAATCTGACATCGGCTCTCAAAATACTGACATCTGCTTTCAATAACTGACATCTACTTTCAAAATAGGCATCTGCTTTCATATCTGACGTTTGCTTTCATAACTGACACCTGCTTTCAAAACAGACATCTGCTTTCAATAACTGACATTTGCTTTCACTAATTGACATCTGCAATCAAAACTGACATCAGCTTTCAAAAACTGACTTCTGCTCTTTTTTTAAGTTGACGATAAACTAACAGCATATTGATTTGATGTTTTGAATTTGATGAATTTTAGCGTGTTTAGTGCCGTTGTTTGCTAAATTTTAACTTTCAATTACACTCCTGATGAAGTAACAATTCCGTTATGAAATATAGAGTGGAATAAAGGAGTTTTATTTTTACTTGACAGACCACTCAGCTGTTAATTAATTTTTACTTATATATATATATATATATATATATATATATATATATATATATATATATGGTAAATCGCCAACGCGATTTGTTATGTCAATAACGTTGTTAAATCAGTGTTAAAACCATATTTTCAACAACTCGTAAATCCAGCTTTTAGTAGAATAATGAGCGGACACATAACGCAAGGGTTACTATGAAGTTCCTGGATAATGCTCAACATTAAGCATTATCCAGGAACTTCATAGTAACCCTTGCGTTATGTGTCCGCTCATTATTCTACTAAAAAACTGGATTTACGAGTTGTTGAAAATATGGTTTTAACACTGATTTAACAGCGTTATTGACACAACAAATCGCATTGAACGTTATTTAAATTACTACTAGAAGAGATCTACTCCCATAGTAGATAACCCCCCCCCCCACACCTTGAATAAGAGCCGCATTTTACTATACAGAAAACTGCAATCTTCTTCTTTCTCAGGGACCTGTCTCAAGTCTTCTGACTATTTTCGATCATCATGAGCTCATAAACAAAATCAAGATCTATCGAATTTTATGGCATGACGTTAGAGGTAAACGAAGAAATTGCTGGTTAGATCTAAGCCTAAAAATATCGAATTCTTAAATATATAGATAATATGGAGATTCTTTGATTAACTGAACCTCTCTATCTAACAAAAGTTACCCGATATTTGACGAGAAATGGTCTCTATGACCCACAAGCCGAAGCGCATGATCTACGTGATCAGTGGTGCATCTACTACGTCCAGATCATAAACGTTAACGCTCCTCATTATTTCTTTGTTAACTTTGCCAACACAAAGCAATTGTAGAAACTCTACGCCGTACATTATCACCAGCAACATGAATGGATAATCCGGCTGCTCATAAGCCGATTATCCTGGTACGTTCAAATTCAGTTACTTGATGAAAATTCGAACGTTTTCGAATAGTGGGCATTCTTTTACTACCTACCAAGATTATATAAAGCTATAAGTATACTTTACGGTGACATTTGAAAAAATAATGTCAAAAGACAAACAAAAATATTTGTTAGTTGACTGCCAATGCTGCCTTGTGTAATCTGCAAAATTCTCATCGTTAGTACGAACAAAATACATCGTTCCTGAAAATTTCACTAAAATACATCAATGTTTGCTAGGTGTTAATTTATTTATGATATTTAACAAACACAATGCATATATAAACATGTGAGAATCTACACTCCTCGTCAGGAAAGATGATCCCTGCGTCATCAATAAACATTGTATGATTCAAATCAGTACTTCGGCGTCATATTAAATACTGTAAATTGCAAAATGAATATGGAACTTAACTTCGTTTCCGGGCCAAATATATTTGACATAGTCGGTCGAATTTGTAGGTTATATGAACATATATAATCGAATTAAATCTTAAGTTATATTAAAATGACTATAAATTGAACAAAGCTGCGTAAACAGCAAATCAAATTAAACTATAACACCACTTGAAAAATAAAATGAACTATCAAGAATTTACAACATTTAAGTCAACATATAAGATTATGTAATTCTTTAATCATTTTAATGAATGGCAAAACCAAACAGTTTCAAGTTAGTTGTAAAAGCATTATTACTGGAATTGAAATTATACAATAGACCAGAGTATGTACTTTGTATAACTGTAATTACATATTCACTGTTATGACAGTTTTATAAACATTTTCTTCCCAATTATATCATAGAATAACCCTAGATATTAGTTAAACGTTCTACAGTGCCTTATTTTAAATAAAATTTGGAATATATTGCAGTATAACTTAACACTGCCATAATAGATAAGTTGAGTTTTGCACAAAGGTCGGTATAAATATTTGAAATTGCAGTATGCATTATAAACAAAACATATTCATACAAATTTATTTGCTGTGAAATGTTTTTTTTGCTTTGAAATTATTTGTTGACTGCTAGTAAAATAGAACTTGTACGATTGCAGAAAGAAATTTTGAAAAAGGAACATGAAGTGGAGTAAGAAAGAAAAAGTTTAGTAATACTACATTTTTTTTTATATGCATTGTGTTTTTAACTCCAAATATTAAAATTGCAAGGAAAAAGAATACGCAGTAAGAAAAAGGAGCCAATTAAAAAAAAAACTTAATATATTAAATTGTCAATGTAACTGGGAATTATAATTGTTTAATAAATTAATATACATATGTAATCATTTAACAAAATTGCCTTATTATTTGTTTAATAATAAAATTATCATGAGTATATATACAAAAAAAAGGAAATATAAAAAATATTTTATAATATTGTAACAACTATCACAAAGTATAACTGGGTTATTGAAATGTTAATTTTCTTAGCTTCTTTTTATTGCCGATCCATTCAAAATTGTTTGGTCATGTGTAGATCCTGGCCATCTGGCTACGATGTCACAAATTCTTAATTGAGAATGTCCTATTACCTGAATATTCCATGATAAATATCCTTTCTGTTTCGGTACAGCTCAGCATTATTACCACTAGGAGATTGTTTTCTCATGTGAGTGCAATCAATTCTACTTAGTACATTAGGAAATCTAGCTACTTGTTAAATTCTGTTTCTGTAATTTTTCTACCTTTCTAGACATATTTAGATAAAAATTGTGGCAACAGTCTGGCAATTGCATGTGTAACATTTTGTATGATTATTTGTATTAATATCATTGTATTTGTTGCATAAAAAATCAGTTACTAAAAGTATAAACTAACATTACATAAACAACTAATGAGCTGTATACTAATACTTGATACTTTTACTGCAACACAAGAAAATTTGATATATTTGGCGTGAACTAAAAACGACGTGTAGCACGTACGTTGGCTTAAATCTTGGGTTATAATATAGATTAAGTAAAAACATGGGATAGCTAACAGTTTTTTTATCTGCGGTCATATAGGAAGTATTGTTAATCACTATCTTCACTGCTGCTTGAATCATCAATGTTAATTATAAAGCCATTGATTTCACAATGTAAATGTATTTTATCCAACACCTCCTAATAATGGACCCATAACTATGGCGATTTTAAATCAATTATGTAGCTTATAACTCACTAGTGAGTTAAAAACATAATTTATCTCACTAGTGAGATAAAACAAGGTGAAATTTAGATTGCATAGAGACATTCAAACTGCTATAGTTTTAACACATTTATATTAATTCTAAAGGGTAAACAATAGCAACTAATTAACATTTACATTAATATTAAAGTTGAAGGAAATCCTCTTTGTATCTGACTCTGCATTCAGGTTATTCGAATTTAGAGTTATACTAGAAGACGTATTTGAAGTATCCTGAACAGAAATTTGATGACCAGAAGTCGAGGACGTTAGACTGTCTGAACCTTGAATCTTTCTGGCTATATCAATCTTGTTGGATACTGAATCTTGTATATAACCTTCTGCCACAGTGGACGATTTCCACCCACCATGTCGTTTAACTGTTGTAATATCAGCTCCTGCGTTTGCCAGAAGAGATGCTGACGAACATCTCAGACTATGTCCTGTATATAATTGAGCTTCTTGTAGGTTCAGGAAAGATGCAACTTTCTGAGGTATCTTAGAAATGGTGTTAATTGCAACTGGCTGGATAGTGCATTTTTCTTTCTTGTAATTTAGGAAGAATCTGCCATGTGGAATACCTTTTGGTCTCATACAGACATATTTTCTGTAGAGGTCAAGAATATCTGTTGTAAATCCTTCTGCCATAACAGTGAACCTTCTAGATACGTTTGTCTTTGTGTCAGGTATCGAAACATACAAGTATCCTCCTTTATCTTCTATATCGTCAACTTTCAGCTTAGTTATTTCATCACAACGACACGCACCTGATACACCCATTATTAAGGCAACCTGCATAGAATACACGAACGAATAATGCATAAATACTTTGAATTAAATATAAGAAAATAAATAATACCTTCATTATCAAATATTTATTGTTAGGAGCCTCATTCAGAAACTTCTCTATATGTAGTCTCTCCAAGATTTTCGCCTTTTTGGACTTGTGGGTTCTTGCCTCACTCTTCAAATAGTAAATCAGTTTTCCGTATTTCGATATGTCACTATTCATATACACTTTCAAAGTAGTTCTTAACATGGAATACTTCGTCCACAATGAAGAAGGTGCTATTTTCCTTCTATAAATATGGAAATACGCCAGCATAACTTCTTCGTTAATTCCAGTGATACTTTGCTGTTTTCTCCATTCTTCAAAATGACGAAATTTCTTAAACATTTCTCCATTCATTTCACTATGATAATCTTCTATTTGTGATTTGCTTGAAAACAATAAAGAAGCATTTGACACAAAACATAATTTTGAACCACAATGTAATACAACATATCGCTTGCCCTCGTAACCCTCAGGTTTACGCACACTCTGCAGATTATTATCTTGCCGGGTCTCATCAAGCAATACCACTTCTCTATGAACGGAACTCAAATTCTTTATGTAATTCCTAAGAAATGTCAATCTTATTTCTGCAATGTTGGATCGTTCCACTAATGCTCTATTATATTATTATCCTTTTTATGTTTAAATCCAATATTGTGAAGTACACGATTTAAACTGCTGCTACACAGCTTTAATGCGTTTTACTGTAACTAATCCCAAGCACAATGCATCTGCCACTCGCTAAACAAAAGGTTTATTAAAATCTAAATATATTATGTGCTCATGTAATAGGTATTAACACCACCATGGTTTTTCTCTCGTTCAAAATATTGCAACGAATTTAAAACAAGTTGTCGTGATTGCTGCCTTTATAGTTTTGAAAAAATTAATTTCAAAGAATATAGCTGCTTTCGTTTGTGCACTTATTTTGATTATGATTAACGTAAACATAATCCGTGTTTAGTAATCATTTGTAACTAATCCGACGTCGCAAAAGAACGTCGTATTCAGAGCTTTGATTCTATAATAGTGCCGATTGACATATGTATATAAATAAAATAGAGAAATGGAGACTATGTATATTTTATAATAATATTTTAATTAAAATATTTCAGGAAATGGCTTTAAAATCATTTGATGATTTATCATCTTCTAGCTCATCTAGTGATACTGACAGTTCGTTCAGATACTATCTGCCATACATATTTCTTCTTTTTTGCATGCTTCAATTCCTCTTGGTATTCTGCATACAAACTAATGAGAAATAAAGTTTCTTGTTCGGTCCAAAATTCATCAAAGCTATTTCTATTTTCTTGCCGTTCATCCAATTCTTTTTCAACATGATAATTTTCATTCAGGTCTTCAGAAAACATTGTAGTTTGCTGATCTTTATTCCCTGCAACTTCATCATTGTGATCTTCAATCCTATGTATTATATTTAGTTCGTATAATTTATGATACTTTGTTAGTTCATTATAGAAGTTGGAATCTGAAAAATCGACATCAAAAAATAAATTGTTATTGACGAATGTTTAAAAGTTAACTTACCCGTTTCAGCTTTTCTATTTCGTAAGGCGATAAAAAAACTTGATATTTATTGTCACTTTCTTGTTGGATAATTACCTTTTTCATTTTTATATTCATTAACAGCAGGTCGGAAAATTGTATCTTGACAGCCTTGTATTTACGTTAAGAGGTTAAGTTTTTATGATTGTAAACATACAAAACATCATTTATTAAGGATTCGGAGGGGCAAGGGGATTACAGCGGATTTATAATGATGTTTTATTTAAACAGGAGGGGAAAGTTGCAATCGAACACGTATGTATCGAATCACACCGAATTCTGGTTTGTTGATTGATGTATTTATAAAAAGAAAATAAATTCCATCAAATATCAACGAATGTATGTTGTCAAATGTCAACGAGTAACGACAGAACTACTAAGCGGAAATGTGTGTATTTATCACGGAGTAGGTAATAATCCCGTCTTTGTCTTACTCAAATAAATTGCTTGAGCCGTATGTCTTTGCTAGAAAACACATACTTTCGTTCAAGCTATCCTTGTCATACAAGTAGGTACTGTTTGTTATTCGGATGTGGAGATTATTCTTTGAATGTCGTTGATAGAATTATAAATCAATGACGCAGGGATCATCTTTGGTGATTTGGAGTATATTTTATTTTACGACAATGTCCATAAATCGCAAACAACAATTTCGAAACTACTATTACGCTTCGCATATATAAGAATGTTTAGTTCTGTTTTTAAATTATATTTATTTCTTTAAATATCTCGCATTTTAAAATATTAAACTTAACTTAGACATTTTCCTGTACATTCGTTTGCAAGTAGAAAGTCTTTCCTTTGTTCTCGCTTAAACGACACACCCTTGGTCTTCTATCTGCTTACAATCATAACGTTCACTTTGGAATTTCTATATACATTTCAGTTTAAACTTAAGTTGTTATTAATTTAATTATGTACATATTCTTTTATATGCTGTGTTTCATATCATTTGAAAGCTTGTTTCACAAGGGATATTTTAATAATATTTATGTCATCGATAGAACACCTCTTCAGGTCGCGCTTTTTATTAATTATTAGTCAAAACATCGACATATCGATCCCCTCTTAACTTAGAGCAATAAAACTGACCGTTTTTCTAGACCAGTGTTACTTCGACACAAACTATCAGTCTTCTCTTTAGAACCTTCGTAAGTTAAACATCTTACCCGCCGTACTGTTCAAGTACTGGTCATGATGCATGCAACTAAAATCATCGCTTTCCATACTTGTCCAAGTATATGACGCATCACGTGGCCGACCATCTTCGCAACTCAAAGGTAACTCTATATTGTTCGATGCAGATGTTATCTTATATAAATCGTAATTAATTAACATTTAATTTACTGCCTAATTTAACGTTCGTTTCAGTTTATTTTTGTGTTGATGTTTTAATTACTCATTTACCGCCCCTTGTGTATATTACTCTTATTTAATTACTTTTAAATATATCAAGCTCAATTTCTTTTATGTAAATAATAAATACAAACTTTGAGTTGTGTTTTCCTCCTGTGTTTTATTTAGTTAGTAAGTTGTAATATATTTAAGCATTATCACACGGCCAGGACCTTTGATGATACTTCACCAGTACCACAATTATTTATTATAGAATAATTTCTTTATTATTAGCACACAGCAGTCGGCCAACCAGAGCGCTTCTTAGTAAAAAAATATCGCCCAGACGTACAGCTAGTTAATAATAAGTGACACCATAACGAAAAACGCGTGTTTGTAATACTATAAAATTTTATGGTATTCATTACATTCACCGAACTTATTTCCAAAATATTATCATTTCTTTACGTATCTGGATATCTCTTTAAAGTAAAAGAATTTTTAATGAAAGTCCTAGTCGAGAGAAGCTCCCGAAAAACAAAAAGGTAAAAAAGGTTGACAAAAGAGTGTTCATGCGGAAATAAATAATTTTAATTTACCAAAATTATTTTCGAGAAATTTAAATTTTTATTCATTTAATCTAGCATTTTAAATAAAATTAGACTAATATATAGACAGAGATTTGATACCGGCAGGTCGTAAACTTGAAGTAAAATTGCACTAAATATGTTATAGCAAAGAGGATTATATTTAAGTCAAAAACTACTTAAAGGAAAAGTAGTAAGTGACCAGTCACACTTCTAGTATTGTAATGACTACAATTAATTTAAAAGAAATCGAATCAGCCAAATATCTACCGAGCCAAATTGGAGAATATTTATTTGGCTCGCAATGATTAAAGTCTTGTCCCAATATTAAAAAATAATAATACGAACAATGAAAACAATTTACATAAATTTAGTTTTTGAATTGTCTAATTGAAGTAAATAAAGGCTAATAACTTACTTGTTTCAATTCTTTTCTAATAGATCTTGTCAAATCAACGGACTTTTTATAAAGCTGTTTAATTGCCACTATATTTCCTTTATATAGACCGATTTTGGTGTAGGCCCTCTTGGGACTAGCTTCTGCCATTTCAGCGATGCTGCCTGTTGGTGCTTGGAAAACACTATGTCTGCAAACTTGTATCTATAACAGATGAGAAATAATGTATAATGACCTATTATTATCTTCCTTCATTAAAATCAAGCAGTTTTAATAATAATATAAAATGCGGGTTTGTACCATAGTATTTGTTTTACCTACTGAATCGGAACCTCAAGATTAAAATTTCAACAAATTCTGATTAAAGGATATATGACGAAATGAAACAAATGAGTTGCGAGATTAAATTTCTCTTTTAATTTTTCCACATATTCCCATCTAAATTCAACATACTTGGTCCAATGATTCTCAAGCACTATTATATTTTTATTTATCATTTTATTTGTTTATTTTTTATGATCTTACTCAAAATTTTCAAGATACTGCTCTATTGCTGCATTAATTTTCTCATCCAACCGAAATTTCTCTCCGTCATAGAAAAGCTTGTGTTTGGGGAATAACTAGACAAAATCTCAATCCAATTTTTTACGAACAACTTGACTTTTTTATTAGAACTTTTTTATGGTTAATTACAGATTGTTTTTAGCAAATAGTTTTTTTCAAGTTGTTCAGTAGAACGGTTATAACCGTTTAGCTCTTTGTAACAGAGCCTATGAAAATGACCTCCTTCGAATCCAAAAGAAATCGAATTATCTTACCTACTGATAGAAAGATATTGGTTTTCTTTGAGAAAGAATCACAATTGACTGCCATTTGGATTGGGGCACTTAATATTGAAGCCATCGTAACAAATCTTCCCAGAAAATAAGTTTGATTCTTGTTAAACAGCTTCAAATTATCTCTTGGCATTCACGTACTATAACATTTTGATCATAATTCAAGATTCGTAGCACCCACCTCACTGAAAGTTTGAGTGTAACCAATTCTACATGTAAAATGTAATGTACGCGTTCAGTCAATATGCTATTTGCTTGACGTCGATTATTTTGAAACAATATCATTACTTTTATTAGAAATTATTATTTAATTAGAAGTAACCTCTGGCAAAAGCTGTCCTGTAGTAGATGAGAAGCTCAACTTTAAGTCCTAAGAACCAGTGCTCTGGGCTTATGTTCCTCGGTGGCAAAATATGCTGCTCCTGTGTGGTAGTGTTTTAGTTATGTCAACAAACTGGCATTCACTCAGTGGCGATACGGGGGAAACGATCATCAGCAGGCAGGAATGTCATAAACAACTTAACGACCCCAGGCATCCACTTTCGATACCACACTAGGCCCATCTCGTTTAGAATCCAGAAAAAAGATTCCTTTGTCGTACAATCACTGGAAAACTCTCCGACTGCGAAGTCCTGGAGATCAGCGGATACGCGTGCCCACAAATGAGGAACTGCCACCCGGATCTAACAAAGAGTGGTACTATTGGAAAATCCTCAACGAACTACAGAGGAGTGCTGGATAATGTAAGAACAATCTGGTGAAGTGAGTACAGGGAGTACAGTAACGAGTTGGGGTCTTTTGGTGCGCTGCCGACAATGGCAAACCTATTGATCTCCCCGAATCTCCAAGACGCCTGTGGTATGATAGATCTTACCAACTACCTTGCTGTCAGCTACGCTCAGCACTGGTGCGAAGGAAGTATCTGATCTGCCTTAACTTCTAAAATCTCCTGCAAAATTACTTGTTATACAGGGTTTTTCACGTAACCCGTTCATTAGAAGTTTTCTATGTTAACGCCTTAGGATACTTTTGAAAATTTGTGGAATGTAATCTGGACTCTTGATGTATTCAAATAAAATATTTACACTCATGAACCACTTTCGGTTATACCGGAAGTCATAGCCAACTTTGATATTGTAAATAGAATGTTATACTTTTTATTGCTTTTTTAGATTCCCTGTAAAGTACTATAACACTTTATGTTAAGGTTTCTTTTGCAAAAAATTAACCGTTTTCGAATTATTTCGATTTTTTGTGAAATTTTTTGTTTTTTCAATGGACATTTTAAAACAATATATCTGAGGCGGATTTGATCTAAACTACGTCATATTTCTACTGGAGATAGCGAAAGGTATAAAATTCCGTGTAAATATTTCAGAAATCTCTTACAGGTTGTTCAAAATTTATTGATTATTTAAGTAATCTTTAATTAAAGAAAAATCGATTTTTTTAAATGAAACATCCTGTAGATGAACACGCCATAATGAAAGATACCCACGGGCGATGAAGGTAATGAAATATTTGTTTTGGGATATTTTCATGCGTATCCAACCAGTTGTATACCGGTGACGTCTGCAGATGAATCTATAGATATAATTGGTATAATTCCAAAACTATTTAGATTTCTTTTCCAAAGCTTTCTACTAATAATGCTCAATTTAGAAAATAATAATTAATAATTTTGAATTTAGTTTTATTCATTGCTGGTAAATGTGTATATCTTTCATTAAAAAGTCGACGTGTTCTTTCAATAATTTGAAGAGATTCACCATGAATGTAGAATAAGCTCAAAATATCTATATTAGAATAAATATTTAATTAGTCTTGAATATTTGCGAACAACATAAAGCCAGTTAGACACGAAATAAACTTTGTGATAATTTTGACAGATCAGATTTACTTTTCAAGGCTTACTACAACGATTTTTCTTGATAATGCTCGATTTAGAAAATAATCATTAATAACTCTAAAACTATGAGAGATAGACATAGGGAAACCTATACCTATACGATGTAAAATGTTTATCTACTTACTATGGCGTGCTCATCTACAGGATGTTCCATTTAAAAAAGTCGATTTTTCTTGAATTAAAAATTACTTAAATAATCAATAAATTTGGAACACACTGTAAGAGATTTATTAAAAGTTTAGACATTACTCAGAATATTATACCTTTCGCTGTATCCAGTAGAAATATGACTTAGTTCAGATCAAATACGCCTGAGATATGTGATTTTAAAATGTCCATTAAAAAAACAAAAAATTTCACAAAAAGTCGAAATAATTCGAAAACGGTTAATTTTTTGCAAAAGAAACCTTAATATAAAGTGTTATAGTACTTTATAGGGAATATAAAAAATCAATAAAAAGTATAACATTCCATTTAAAATATCAAAGTTGGCTATGACTTCCGGTATAACTGAAAGTACTGATACATAACTGAAAGTGGTTTATAAGTGTAAATATTTTATTTTATTACATCAAGAATCCAGATTACGTGCCATAAATTTTCAAAAGTATCCTAAGGCGTTAACATAAAAAGCTTCTAATGAACGAGTTACGTGAAAAGCCTGTATATCCGTATACATTGTTTTTTTTATTGCTTTATGTCCGTGTTTTACATGATTTTATTTGCATTTGCTGTATTGGTTGGGTTGGGTTGGGATACGAAGTAAATAAATAAGTAAACATTATTGATCATTTCCGGAGTTGTCGCAGCTCGCGATGTTCCACGTCGCACATCATCTTCCATGCTCATATCATCTCGTTTAAATTGGGAAACCCAACAACAAATTATGGCTTTCGAAGAAACGAAGTTTATTTCCATATCAGCCAAAATTCTAAGTAACTAAAAACGTAAATATTGGAAAACTGTTTATTTTTTCGTACTACTATAACGTTCAAATTAAATGTCAGAAATTAATAAAATTTCACCTATTATCATAAAAAAGATGCAGAATTTGAATATAATGTTTTTCTGGATGATGATGATCCTTGTAAAATCGCCCTCAGATGAACCTAACCAGACTCTGGGATAATACCTCACGCAGAACTAACCAGATCGTTTTCGCCTTTCGTTAGTCCACCACGATTTATTTATTTTTGGTTTTCTCTCTCCGACGGTTATATTACAAACTTGTTTAAACATTATTACAAACGTGTTTAAACTTTTTTTCAAAGTTCTCCTTTTGATAGGCCTCAAATATACACCCATATAGCTTTAAAATTAAAGGACGAAACAACTTAAAAATAACCGATAAGTTTTAGATAACGGATATACAATATGAAACAAACATGTAAATAATTTACATATCTGTAACTATGCACATGGACAATATACCTCGTATTTTCAGCATTTACTACTGCTTAATACATATGTTTCTGCCATATAGGCGTCCTCAGTTAAGCTAGTGAAGCAATGTATACAAATTAATACAAACCTGTTATAAACAACTGGTTTGTATCTGTATTTAAATTTACTGAAATAGCCCGCATAGATCAAGCAAGTTCCGTCCTATAACAAGACAACTATTTAATAATTGCCATCTTACGGGCGAAAGATACTTTGTCCGGAGGGCTACCTATCGTTCGAACAGCTATGCCGCTACGGGAAACGATAAAATACGTATGTAGATGTAGTCCATTAACAACCTGCCAGATGGCGGTATATACGAAAAGGTTTTGTTTAAGTATGACAATACGTTAAGCACGTATAAAGCGTTTGTACAATATGAAACAAACATGTAAATAATTTACATATCTGTAACTATGCACATGGACAATACACCTCGTATTTTCAGCATTTACTTCTGCTTAATACATATTGCAGTGGAATTTTCTTTGAAATTGCTTTATTTAATTTTAAATTCACACTACAGCTTATTTTTGCCGGCTATTCAGTCTAGTAGAATCCTTGAGCCCACGTCTCTGGGTCGATCCTCGCGGATGTAGGTATATTTAATTAAAAAAAAACAAGGTATTAGATAAATTATACACACATTTTTTTTCTCACATTAATTTATATTTAAAAAATAAAAAAAAGAAAAATCCCTCTACAAAGTGTATAGGGTGCTAAAGCGTCATTAAACAGTAGCAATGAGGAAACACTCTTTGTAAACATTAACTCGCACAAAGAGAAAAACCTCTTGTGAAACACGATCAAACATTAAACTAATAAATATTAGTGAAATCTGTCAAGTTTAACCTCTACTGTGACCTCTACAAACAAATATCAAAAACAAATTAGTTTTAAAAACTCACGCTAGTTGAAATTTTATTCATGCATCAAATAACATGACAAGATCCATCCCCACTACAATCTCTCCAACCTTAAATTCCAAAAAAAAATGTTCTCGAAGTATAATATTAAGAAAAACAACTTCCCTTAACAAAAAACATGACAAGCTTTCGCTAATATCCATATACTACTTTCAAACACATTATTATTACAATAAATACAAAATTTATAGCACTGAAAATAATCTTAATATCTAATAAATAAATAATATAATTTTATCAACTTACATTAAGTTTTTTTGTGTGATTTCGAAATACACGAGAGGCATCTTTTTTACACAAGATTTCAAATGACTATGAAAAACTTCGCAAAAATCGAATTAAGGTTTACTTGCACCTTATACTTAATGCAAAACAAAGTACAGACCGACTTTATAAAACAAAGAACAAAATTGATTATTTTATTCTTTTAAACTGAACACATCAACAGTCAAGATACCTCTCCAACAAAAATGAAAAATTCTTCATATCCGCATGGCTATCCCTTCCATCTATCAAATCAAAATTTACAGACAATACATCTTATCAACTACAATATCCGAAAAAGCGGCAAATTCAATTCCTTGGTTCACCTAACTATACGAGGGCTAATCACAATTTTATGCATTAAATATCCTATCTATAAAATATTATATATATCGAACCCCATCTGAAATAAATAAATATATAAGTGTAATAGCTAATTTTATAAATTGTCCCTAGTACAGAGTTCACTAATAGTTCAATCTTTTTACTTGCTTGTCCATGGAAAAACCATAGCATTATTCCCCGAAGTTATCCAAGAACAAAGTCAGAACATCACTGAGCTTTTTTCGAGGATAATCTTCAGCACAGCACACGAGACAGTACCGCACCCTGTCTTAGTTCTCGGCACTCACTTGTTGTATTAATGTTGAACAGGATCCACGTCGTTCTGATGCGGTAGTGTGATAAACGGTTTCAACATCTCCATATAAAAACAACATCTCCAACATCTTCAACATTTCCATATAAAATTTTTGAATATTTAAATGTCTTATTTGACTTAAAACATTTTATCTTTTATGTCGTTTTACTTGACATAATTCATCTTAATGTCATATTGCTTGACATTTTCGAATGGGCTTCATTACAAACATCACAGACGAGGGAACACGCCGAAGCAGCAGTCATCCCCGTCGAATCCTCGAGCATTCTCTCGATCACATGGACATGAATGTTTCCAACAAATTTTCATAAATAAAAGAAAAACACAGCATCAAAATCTCATATATCAAATCATCATCATAAACAAATTCATAACACCATTAGTTCCCAAGCAATTTCAATAATAATAATAATAATCATAATAATCAACAATAATATCATGAGCTCAATTTCTTCCTATATTTATATAGTTTTAATTTTTTCAACGCAATTCCCTTTAATCAATAATTTTTTTATACGCAGATAAATTTTAATTATTTAATTATGTCAACAATAAATTTTATTTTATAACTCATCCTGTATATATATCCATTTGCTTAATCCAATTTATTACCAGGTCAGTTAAATCAGCATATCGTAAACCATCCTATTCAAATATTTATATTCATTAACCTTTTTTCACATGCCAATAATTCTTTTTATATATTCATAAATACCATAATTTTATTTCAACAATATCTATATATATATCTCAATTATCATAATAACTTTTTTCATATCACCGACGAAATTCTATTTAAATATACCCGACGAAAATTTTTTCTATAAATACATTTTCATTTTCATATAAATATTTCCTATATTTATTTCATATATTACCGACGAAAATTTTTTCTATATATTCAATATCATATACTTTTTATCCCGACGAAATTCAGTAAACATCTTTTTATTTTACTGCTGCATCCTCTTCTTATACTAATAATCTAATCCTAATTATCTATTACATTAAATCCATTTCAGTATCATTTATCAAATCCTATTTACTTTTCCAAATTTTATTTATATATATCCTTTTGTTATAACACATTCCATTTAGTTAAATCAAAAGCAAAAATCCTTATATCTCGCATATACATCTAAATAGTTTACAACGAAATTTATTATTAAGTTGGGCCTATTTGAAAATATCCGACAGTAAATCATTTGTAGTTTCATTTTTACTTTTACCTTACTATAAAATGTGGGTCTATTTAATTTAAATTTAGTACCCCTATACTTCCTAATTTTCAGAGTATCATATTCTAACTTTTTATTATTGACATGGGTCTGATTTATGTTATTTAAAAAACAGTTGATTTTAAAATTAGCATTACGGGAATTTTTGCGTTTACTTTCAAGATAATTATTCAAATTGTATTTATACGTGATATGTCTAGAAATCAATTTCTTTTTAATTTCATTTCGTCTATCGTTAATTTTATTAACGCCAACTGCTTGTTTAATTACTTTATTGCTCATTTTCTCGTGAATACTTTTTTCCATCCTACATTCTAATTTAGCATTTGTTTTTATTATATTGAATTCTGTTTTCTCATTAGTTTCAAACTTAATTTTATTTAATATAATTTCTTCGCTTACCCTGTTTTGATTATTTCTTCTTCCTATTTCTGTATCCATATCATTCCCCTCGTCCTGTGGCATAGATTCCTCCCCAGGCACATCCTCTAAACTTTCTTTTGTAATTGTTGATTCGTTTTCTTCTTGTTGCATCATTATCGATTCCGGTTCTGTTATTGCTTGTTTTTCCTCGACGTGTGCTTTTTTACTTTCGCTTATTGTGTTTTCCTTGTTTATATGATTATTACTGCTATTTATTGGTACTTTTTTATCCATTTTCTTTATTATTTCATCCATTCCTCTTTCCATATCATTATAGTTTTGTTCTATCCTATTCATTTGTTGTTGTATCATACCCATTTGTTGTTGTTCTATCCTGTTTATCCTTATTTCCATCTCCTTATGGTTTTGTTGTATCACATTCATTATAGCATGCATCATATCCATCATCTGTTGACTGTCTACCTCGTCGTCTCCCTCTTCATGTATGTAACCAGCGTTACCCATTCTTTGAATTAAATTTTCCATTATATTTTCCATACTTATAAATTATCTTGTATTTCCAAATTATTTGCTTATCTTCAAATCGCCGACACGTTGGGCTCCAATTGTGTAGTGGAATTTTCTAGCCCCACGTTGGGCGCCAATTGTGCAGTGGAATTTTCTTTGAAATTGCTTTATTTAATTTTAAATTCACACTACAGCTTATTTTTGCCGGCTATTCAGTCTAGTAGAATCCTTGAGCCCACGTCTCTGGGTCGATCCTCGCGGATGTAGGTATATTTAATTAAAAAAAAACAAGGTATTAGATAAATTATACACACATTTTTTTTCTCACATTAATTTATATTTAAAAAATAAAAAAAAGAAAAATCCCTCTACAAAGTGTATAGGGTGCTAAAGCGTCATTAAACAGTAGCAATGAGGAAACACTCTTTGTAAACATTAACTCGCACAAAGAGAAAAACCTCTTGTGAAACACGATCAAACATTAAACTAATAAATATTAGTGAAATCTGTCAAGTTTAACCTCTACTGTGACCTCTACAAACAAATATCAAAAACAAATTAGTTTTAAAAACTCACGCTAGTTGAAATTTTATTCATGCATCAAATAACATGACAAGATCCATCCCCACTACAATCTCTCCAACCTTAAATTCCAAAAAAAAATGTTCTCGAAGTATAATATTAAGAAAAACAACTTCCCTTAACAAAAAACATGACAAGCTTTCGCTAATATCCATATACTACTTTCAAACACATTATTATTACAATAAATACAAAATTTATAGCACTGAAAATAATCTTAATATCTAATAAATAAATAATATAATTTTATCAACTTACATTAAGTTTTTTTGTGTGATTTCGAAATACACGAGAGGCATCTTTTTTACACAAGATTTCAAATGACTATGAAAAACTTCGCAAAAATCGAATTAAGGTTTACTTGCACCTTATACTTAATGCAAAACAAAGTACAGACCGACTTTATAAAACAAAGAACAAAATTGATTATTTTATTCTTTTAAACTGAACACATCAACAGTCAAGATACCTCTCCAACAAAAATGAAAAATTCTTCATATCCGCATGGCTATCCCTTCCATCTATCAAATCAAAATTTACAGACAATACATCTTATCAACTACAATATCCGAAAAAGCGGCAAATTCAATTCCTTGGTTCACCTAACTATACGAGGGCTAATCACAATTTTATGCATTAAATATCCTATCTATAAAATATTATATATATCGAACCCCATCTGAAATAAATAAATATATAAGTGTAATAGCTAATTTTATAAATTGTCCCTAGTACAGAGTTCACTAATAGTTCAATCTTTTTACTTGCTTGTCCATGGAAAAACCATAGCAATATGTTTCTGCCCTCCGGACAAAGTATCTTTCGCCCGTAAGATGGCAATTATTAAATAGTTGTCTTGTTATAGGACGGAACTTGCTTGATCTATGCGGGCTATTTCAGTAAATTTAAATACAGATACAAACCAGTTGTTTATAACAGGTTTGTATTAATTTGTATACATTGCTTCACTAGCTTAACTGAGGACGCCTATATGGCAGAAACATAAGTATTAAGCAGAAGTAAATGCTGAAAATACGAGGTGTATTGTCCATGTGCATAGTTACAGATATGTAAATTATTTACATGTTTGTTTCATATTGTACAAACGCTTTATACGTGCTTAATGTATTGTCATACTTAAACAAAACCTTTTCGTATATACCGCCATCTGGCAGGTTGTTAATGGACTACATCTACATACGTATTTTATCGTTTCCCGTAGCAGCATAGCTGTTCGAACGATAGGTAGCCCTCCGGACAAAGTATCTTTCGCCCGTAAGATGGCAATTATTAAATAGTTGTCTTGTTATAGGACGGAACTTGCTTGATCTATGCGGGCTATTTCAGTAAATTTAAATACAGATACAAACCAGTTGTTTATAACAGGTTTGTATTAATTTGTATACATTGCTTCACTAGCTTAACTGAGGACGCCTATATGGCAGAAACATATGTATTAAGCAGAAGTAAATGCTGAAAATACGAGGTGTATTGTCCATGTGCATAGTTACAGATATGTAAATTATTTACATGTTTGTTTCATATTGTACAAACGCTTTATACGTGCTTAACGTATTGTCATACTTAAACAAAACCTTTTCGTATATACCGCCATCTGGCAGGTTGTTAATGGACTACATCTACATACGTATTTTATCGTTTCCCGTAGCAGCATAGCTGTTCGAACGATAGGTAGCCCTCCGGACAAAGTATCTTTCGCCCGTAAGATGGCAATTATTAAATAGTTGTCTTGTTATAGGACGGAACTTGCTTGATCTATGCGGGCTATTTCAGTAAATTTAAATACAGATACAAACCAGTTGTTTATAACAGCTTTGTATTAATTTGTATACATTGCTTCACTAGCTTAACTGAGGACGCCTATATGGCAGAAACATATGTATTAAGCAGAAGTAAATGCTGAAAATACGAGGTGTATTGTCCATGTGCATAGTTACAGATATGTAAATTATTTACATGTTTGTTTCATATTGTACAAACGCTTTATACGTGCTTAACGTATTGTCATACTTAAACAAAACCTTTTCGTATAACGGATATAGTTTATATATATTTATATGGAAATGAAGTAAATTATTAAACAGACTTATAGGTTTTTTAAAATCTTGTCATATATACGAGGTGTGTAAATTAATGAAACTCATTTTTCAATCTTTTTATTCTAATAGAATCGCAATTCAATGTTGTCTCTCTCAAAATAACTTCTGTGGGAAGCCATACAACGCTGGAGACGGTTCTTCCAATTCTCATAGCAGTGCTGGAACTTGGATACTGGATAGCCTTCAGCTAGTTGGTTATAGCCGTTCGAATGTTTTCGAGTGTTTCAAAATGACGTCCCTTGAGGTGGTTTTTCAATATCGGTAAAAGGAAAAAGTCACAAGGACTGAGGTCAGGCAAATAAGGAGGCTGAGGTGCCACAACAATGTTTCTACTTGTTAGTCATATTATTGAAATTGCTATGTGATAAAGTGCATTCTCGTGATGCAACGCCCAGTTGTCCTTGATGTTTGGTCTCACACATATGACCTTTTTCGAAATTTCTCAAGAATCTATAGTATTGATTGACTGTTCGCGGATGAGACCCTGTCTACCGAAAAAGTAAATCTGATTTAGACTTGCTCAGTCTTACTACTTTGGGCTTTGGAGAGGTTTAAGTGTGCCATTCCATGCTCTAGCGCTTGGTTTCTGGATCGTACTCAAACACCTAAGACTCGTCACCAATAATCACACATTCGAGAAAATGGAGATAATTTACAATCGATTCCAAAAACTCAAAGCACCTTTCCCCGATCTATCCCGAATTCTGTCGATATTTTCAACAGCTCTGGAAGACGAAGACCTTCCGCGGCGTGATCCGATTTCAATCCACTCTACTCCTTCTTAAATATTCCTTAAATCACCGAAAAACCTGGGCTCTACACAAAACACCGTCTCCGTAGGCCTACTGAAATTTTACGAAAGTCTGTTGCACTGTACCTAAGTATAGCACACCGTTGCTCGAAATTGATGTCAATCGTTTTTAGAACACATCAGAAAAAAATGTTTCACGAAAAAAATCGCTACGGACAACCAAATGACTCTAGCGGGTTCAAACTCGTACAGCCGGCGTTACATGTTAACTAGCTGGCTAAGTTGCCAGTCTCATTACTTAATTTACACACCTCGTGAATAGAAAGTATTAAAAAAAACTGCTATACATGATTTACGCGAATTTCTAAATTAACTTTTCCGACGTTGTAAAAATGATGAAATTTCAAAATTATAACATTCACGAGAATAAAATATACTATATTCGACAAGATTTCTGAATACTAACAAAAAAATGTAGGCAATTTATGATGAAATATGTCGCGAAGTCTGGAGAACTTAAAGTAATCAGTTGAAGTAAAATTTGCTAGGCATAATATGGAATTACACATATATATGTTTACGCTATAAATGTCCGTTAAAATTTTAATATTGGCTGCTATAGCTAGTTTATAAATTTTTGTATTTAATTATTGTATATTTTAAGATAACGAGAGATATATTAGACCATTTACTACGACTTTTTCGCAAACCTCTTTCTAAATTAGTTTATTATTGAGTCATAAATTTCTTACACTTACATTTAAAATTATTTTTATAGTAATATTTAGTATATTACTATCATTGAGTCATATTTAAGAAAATTTTGGTGTACAGCTGAGAAGTACATGCAAATGTAAAAAATTAGCTTAAATACACCTCTTTGCAAATTCACTAATCATGTCATCTATCAGTGGAGATATTCCACAAGTTTTCCACAAATTCAGTTTATATCCAACACTCACAACTGGAGTCAAAATAGTTCTCCTCAATACGAATAGTTCAAAATATAATTATATATTCACCCACCTATCGAAATTAAAAGAACACAACATAACATGCTTTCTTTTTCCAATCTCTTACGCCAGGCGTGCCCAAATGGTGGATCGCGAAAAAAATTTTGTTTTTTGTTTATTATTGTCAAAGATAAAATGTATTTGTTTCGTTTGTCGATAGTTAATGGCATTGCCCAAACGTAGGAACTTAGAAAGGCATTATAAAACTATGCATAAAAACTATTAAAATGATTTTCCGCCAAAAAGTGCGTTAAGAAAACGAAAGGCGGAAGATGTAAAAAGTAGTTTAAAGGGAGAGCAATCCATGTTTACTAGGCCAGCGAAACAATCAGTAACTGCAACAATCGCGTCTTTTAAAATTTCCTACATATTGGCGCAATACAAGAAACCTTTCAAAGATGGAGCGGTAGTCAAAGAATCATTTGCTGAAGCGGCGAATGTAATATTTGATGACTTCAAAAATAAAACAGAGATTATATCTGCTGTCAAGAATTTTCAATTATCTCGCCAAACTGCTACTAGACGTATCGAAATCATGAACACAGATTTGGAATCCAAATTAGAAACTGATATTATGGAATGTACATACTTTTCTTTGCAGTTTGATGAGTCTACCGATATTACTGATACTGCTTAATTATGTATTTTAATTCAGATGGTATTTTTCGATATGTCGGCTAAAGAAGAATTGTTACGTTGCTGCCTCTGAAAGAAAGAACTCGCGGAGAATATATTTACAAAGTTTCCCTAAATTTCGTAATACAACATGAGCTACCGATTTACAAACTTGTGTTCATTACAACTGATGAAGCACCACCAATGACAGGCAATGAAATTGAGTTTGTTGCATTGTGTCGAACTAACTAAGACTTCCAATCATTTCATTTCATTACATCATTCATCAGTAAGTTCTATGTTCAAAAATACTAAATATGAATGATCTCGTGGATATTGCCACAAAGATCGTGAATTCAATTCGTGCGGGAAGCTTACAACAACGCCTCTTCAAAATGCAATTGAAAGCTAGCGACTCTGCCGAGCATACTGATTTAGTTATTATTTTCTTCCCGAACGAGGTGACGACACTGAGATACTTAAAAATGAAAAATGGCTCCGTGATTTGGCTTTCCTATCGCATGTGATAAATCATTTGAATATCATTAATTTGGAACTACAGGGAAAAAATAAAAGCATTATTAATATGGTTAATGCAACAAACGCCTTTATAAATAAATTGAAGCTATTGATTAATCAGCTAAACAAAAAGGACTATACAAATTTGCCAGCTTTGGAAAGAAGGGCAAGTTCTTATTCAAATTATGACAACTACGAGACCCAACTAAGAAACATTCAAAGTGAATTTGAAAGACGCTTCTCTGATTTGAAGAAACTGATAGATACTGTAACATTCATGGCTTCTCCATTTTCTGGTGAAGACGATACAAAATTGCTACTGAAATATCAAACACTTTCAATATAGAGATCTCTTCAGTATAAAATTAGATGTTGCAGGTAATTTCAGATATACATCTCAAAGCCAGAGCAACTGATGCCAAGTTTTGGTATTTCATATCCGAAAACAAGTACCTATGCTTGTTTAAAACAAATAGCTCTTCAGTTAACAGGATTCTTCGGATCAACTTACTTGTGCGAGTCTGCATTTTCAGAAATGAAAATTGTTAATACGAAATGTCGCAATCGACTAACTGACGAACATCTCTCAGCATACCTGCGGTTGGCATTCAGTAATTACGAACCGTCCTCCAATAACTTTGTGGATGATATGCAGCGCCATGCATCAACATCTAAATTCTAAATAAAAGCAGTGAGTGATGAAAATTTCTGACGTTGCAATTTTTTTAGATGTTTAGCTTATACAAGTATAATATACTTTGTACTCATATAAGTTATAGCAATAAATCATTTTCATAAATATTTTTTTTTTATTGTAAGCAGGCTACCCCTAGTAGTCGGTAGTCGTACTTGTCGATCGCTTGTCACCTAAATGTTTTGTGGTAGATCGCAACCCCTAAAGTCTAAGTCCGCCGCAACTGCCTCCAAACACTTTCTTTTGGGTCTGTCCCTTCTTCTTTCCTGTCTTACTACTCTCTTCGTCTAGCAATTGTTGGGCATTAGACTGGCATGTCGAAATTGTCCTCAATATTTAATCCAAAATACGGCAATATTGAGGTCAGTTTATAGTGATTATTGTGTGTAAATGAAGGACAAAATTGCGCTGTATAATCTTTTTATAATAAAAGTGGAATTGTGAATAAGGAAGCAGTTGCTTTTACAATAAGATGTAAAACTGTACAGCTAGTAGGAACCATTTCCCCAGAAAGGTCGCCCTGGAGTTGACTCCTAGATAAATAGATAGATAAGCAACAATTTCACTTGAATTGCAACTATTAATTTACAATTGTGGAAAAAGTAGATAGCGTGTTCCTAAGCTTTACTGTTTTTCGATATAGTCAATAGACTTGTGGACAAACTGTTCCCAAAATATGAGAGTTGTAGAATACCTTTAATAGTGTCTGTTGTGTCGTTAGTTTAAATGGATAAGTTTACTAAAATTGAATCGATTCTGCCTTTACTTGATGTAAATCCATATCAAATGATAAAAACACACAATGTTGTATTAGATTTACACTTTATTTAATAATATTTAATAATGACTATATAACAGCTGTTTCACCGTACAACGGTTTCTTCAGATATAACAAGCGGTACTATAAAACATTTTACTTAAACGTAAATATTTTTTATTTTATGACTTAATGGTATTCTCAGAAATTGGAAACCGAAATATTTTTACCCGCCGCTTTTAGTATAAGGGATACATATAGATAACATAAATTATATTATAAGTGACACATATCTAACAAAATATTTCAATCAAAAATAGGAAATAAGTTCAAAAGAGGGGAGAAATTAGGCTCTGTTTTGTCATTTAATAATTTATTTGAAAATTTTTGTTTATTAATTTGCATTGCTTCTAATAAATCGAGTTTCTTACTTTTCTTTTCTTCGTGTAGGATCTTGAAATTATGATTAAAACTATGGCTTTCTTCAATTAAATGGTTGGAGTATGCTGAATCTGTTTTACCATTTCTAAACGAATAATAATGTTCGTATATGCGGTTTTTGAACGTTCTACCTGTTTGCCCGATATATGTTTTAGTACATGTGCCACAAGTTAGTTTATACACACCTGACTTATTATGATGTGCTGTTTTACTTTTATTGTTTTTGATGTAGTTACTAATATGGTTGTTGGTTTTATATGCAATGTTTATATTTTGTTTTCTTAAAAATTTTTTAAATGTTTTATTTTGTCTGCCTAGGTAAGTAATAATTTTAAATTTCTTGTCATGATCTTTAGTAATCGGATATATATCTTGTATTATTTTAGTTTCTCGTTTTTTGGATATTATTTTATCTATTATATTCGGGTCATAACCATTATTGATTGCAATCTGTTTTATAATGTTGTATTCTGAATTAAAGTCTTCTATTGACATGGGTATATTTAATAGTCTATGAATCATACTATAGAATGTTACTAATTTATGTTGAATTGGGTGCATTGATTTATTATGTATTGTTGTGTCTTTGTGCGATTCTTTATGGTATATCGAGAAGTTAATGCTATTATTCTGTTCTTTCTCTATTGTGAACTTAATGTTTTTATGTATTGATTTGATAAATTCTTCAAGTTTATTAAGATATCATCTACGTACCTATGCGAAAATAAAATGTTCTTAACTAATGCAATGTTATTAAATATAGTGGTCTCAAGGTTATCTATAAAAATTTTTTTTAATATTTAAAGGCTTTAATTATAATTTAACACCAGATATTAACACTAAATCACTAGAACATTTAGCAGTCGAAACCGAAATAGCGTTATCGGAGAGCAATAATTTAATAAATAAATATCAAGCAAGTAAGATTATTAAAAATATGAATATTAAACAGACATTTAACCAAGAATTTAAAACAGTAAAAGATATTAGTGTCAAAATGAAGAATAATAATTTGATTTTCACAAGAGCAGACAAAGGCAAAACGATTATTGCAATTTCTAAACAGGAATACACACTTAAAACTATTAATTTTTTAGATCCTAACAAATACGTGTTAATTAAAAAAGACCCTACTCAATCGTTCCAATCTCAGATTATTAATGCTATTAAGTCCTCGTCGACCCTATTTACTAATATCGAAAAATTTAAACTAAAGGTAATGAACCCACAACCCCCCAAAATATATTCATTAATTAAATTACACAAACAAAACTTCCCCATAAGACCAGTAGTTTCATATATCACAGCCCCAGCAGTTAAATTATCTAAAAATCTCATAAATATAATTAAACACACAAAATTTAAACCACATTACATCGTTAAAAATAGCTATGAATTAGTTAATAAGATTAAAGAGGTCAATTTACCGAATAATGCGAAACTAATACCCCACCATAACAGAGGAAATTTTATTTTTACTTTCAATTTGTGTTGATCAAAATTATTTTGTGTTTAATGATAATATTTACAGTTGTAAAGACGGATTAATAATGGGCAACCCACTTAGCCCGTTATTAGCGGAAATTTTTATAGATAACCTTGAGACCACTATATTTAATAACAGTGCATTAGTTAAGAACATTTTATTTTGGCATAGGTACGTAGATGATATCTTAATTTGTTATACAGGCACAGATAGACAACTTAATAAACTTGAAGAATTTATCAACTCAATACATAAAAACATTAAGTTCACAATAGAGAAAGAACAGAATAATAGCATTAACTTTTTAGATTTAACGATTAAGAGAAGCAATAACCTACTAAAATTCTCGATATACCATAAAGAATCGCACACAGACACAACAATACATAATAAATCAATGCACCCAATTCAACATAAATTAGCAGCATTCTATAGTATGATTCATAGACTATTAAATATACCCATGTCAATAGAAAACTTTAATTCAGAATACAACATTATAAAACAGATTGCAATCAATAATGGCTATGACCCGAATATAATAGATAAAATAATATCCAAAAAACGAGAAACTAAAGCAATACAAGATATATATCCGATTACTAAAGATCATGAAAAGAAATTTAAAATTATTACTTACCTAGGCAGACAAAATAAAACATTGGAAAAATTTTTAAGAAAACAAAATATAAACATTGCATATAAAACCAACAACCATATGAGTAACTACATCAAAAACAATAAAAGTAAAACAGCACATCATAATAAGTCAGGTGTGTATAAACTAACTTGTGGCACATGTACTAAAACATATATCGGGCAAACAGGTAGAACGTTCAAAAAGCGCACATACGAACATTATTATTCGTTTAGAAATGGTAAAACAGATTCAGCATACTCCAACCATTTAATTGAAGAAAGCCATAGTTTTAATAATAATTTCAAGATCCTACACGAAGAAAAGAAAAGTAAGAAACTCGATTTATTAGAAGCAATGCAAATTAATAAACAAAAATTTTCAAATAAATTATTAAATGACAAAACAGAGCTTAATTCCTCCCCTCTGTTGAATTTATTTCCTATTTTTGATTGAAATATTTTGTTAGATATGTGTCACTTATAATATAATTTATGTTATCTATATGTATCCCTTATACTAAAAGAGGCGGGTAAAAATATTTCGGTTTCCAATTTCTGAGAATACCATTAAGTCATAAAATAAAAAATATTTACGTTTAAGTAAAATGTTTTATAGTACCGCTTGTTATATCTGAAGAAACCGTTGTACGGTGAAACAGCTGTTATATAGTCATTATTAAATAAAGTGTAAATCTAATACAAAATTGTGTGTTTTTATCATTTGATAAGTTTACTGTCTAAAGAGCTTTTAAAACAGTTGAAATCAAGGCAAACGCCACGAAGTAATTTCCTCGCCTTAGGAATCAGGTCAAAGTGATACAGAAACAGCAAGCATTAATACTAGGACGACCTGGCCAAGGCCTATCTTTTACATTTTTATCCTTCGTTGAAACTTTCTCCACCCCACTATCCTTATCTGTAAGTTAATACGAATACTACGTAAGCCTCTTGAAGATAATACTTTCGTGTTATAAAGTCTCTAATGCATTCTCTCCCACAATAATTGTTTCGAAAAAATTGCGATGACGTTACTTGAACTGACAACTAACACGACTCTTTGCTCATTTCTTCAGAGGTAAAATACGAGAAATATTAAAATCTGACTAAGAATATTCAAATTAAATCCCGATTTAGACAACTTAAAAAATTGAAATAAGTAAAATTTGACGGTGTTACTTGTTTCGACATTATCTTATTCTGACAGTAGTTACGATGTTTGAAAGTTTTGTGAAATAGAGCACAATAATCAAATTTTCCATGGAAAGGGCTGAAACCTGTACAAGACTTTAAGTACGCACAAAATCGCAGCGAATGTCCGCCTAGAAGCTGAGTATTTAAGTAACCTAAATTTTATAGAAACGGAATAATATGTATAGATAAAGGATCACAAGTACGATAAGTTGTAGCTTGAGTTAATCGGAAAAATAAAGGCAAAATTAATTAATGCCCTTATTCAGCAATACAGGCGAGTAATAGTATATTAAATATCTGAAGCTTGACAAATTAATGTAAGGGATGTCGTAGTTATTGTAGAAAACGCTAAAATACCATGAAGAATAATTAAAAATCGCTTTTCATTTCTGCAACGATATGTGAGAAATGAAAATACATTTTTGAACTAAATTCTTGCTACTGGAGGCTTATTTCATTCCTGAAGCCAAACGTTCTAGCATGCAGTAGTGCTGTGCCTCCTCTCTCCGGTAAAGTTGTGTCTATATTTTTCGAAGATTGATTAAACTTCTTAAAAGCCGTATGGAGAAAAATAAAATAAGTAAAGCATGTAAAATAAAGAAAATTAATAATCTAAAGATTGTTTATCTAATGCAGATGTTTATTAACGAATCTTTCTATAGCTTGTACAAGATCATCTGTTTATGTTATCTTTTCTTTAATAAGAACGGCTATTAAATTTATTATACAAATTTTGTAAGAATATTCGGTTTTCATTTAGTAAAGACATTAGTAATGAACAAACTGCAGTGCACAATTGTTATATTATTACTGATATTTGAGCTTAAATTTTGAGCAAAAACATTTCAAAAAACATTTCAACTGCCATTATCTTTTATATAGCTAATGGCAGACATGAATTTACGTAATGTATCTGGCCGCTTTATTCTGCAAAATTAGATTACAGAATCTCCTTTCTCAATTTAACAATTTAATCACTCTATTACTTCATGATATTCTCAACTTCTTGGGAAGGCAAGGGAAATTAAAATTCTGTTCCATTTTAAAGTTATTAAATTTTTATACCCCAATGATACTTCTAGCGAACGTCATAAATAATAATATAAAATAAGTACATAAAATACAATTCAAAAGACAATCCAGACGTAAACCTATCTAACTTTATACAGTATTACAGACATTGTAACAATAATACACAATGTAAAAGCAATGGCAGCCTATCAGATAAATATTCGTCGATACTATAGTAGCATCTATTTAACATTAATGATTTTCAAAAACCTTTTATTTCATAATTTCTGAATGCCTTCGGTAAGTTGTTAATACAAATTTAACTGTAGACCATTACACTTAGAATAAGCTTCTTGTAGAAGTACTAACACAAATTATTTCTCGATCTAGTATTATAATCACTCCTTTTGCATATTATTATACGATAAATATATTTTTGATAGAAAGGACAAAATCCTATTTCGTATAAAATCATGTTCTTAGTAGTGATCCATGTAGTAAAGCCTATTACACGAATGGTCCTGGTTGTAGTTTAAAAACCCTATCTGCTTCTGAATTCCCCCATAATATAATTATAAAATAGTATGTAGTACGATATTTTTCGAGTTTCAAAACCTACAGAAGAGATTAATTCCCTCATGGCAAAAATACTCTTGGACAATTTTGTACACAGTTGATCTACATGACAAGTCCAATATATAAAATATACTTAGCATTTACAGTATACGGAAGATCGTTAATATAAATTATAAATAATATAAGATCCAAACTAGATCCCTGAGGAACGTAGCCACAACTGATAGAGATATCATTGCTTTCTTAATTACTAAAGACAACCAGCTGTACACAATACAACAACTTGAACTTAAATAAAAATAGAATAATCCCGCGCAAACAATAATGTTCCAATTTGTACGAGCCAGTACATCATCTGATACACAATCGAAAACATTCGAGAGATCACAGAAAATAAATTGAATTTCCTAGACTACTAGAAGAATGACATTCTCGACTAACGCCAAAATTGCAGCAGTTGTCGACAAACCCCCTACAGAAATAAAATTGCTCCTTCAAAATCAAATTGTGCGAACTCAAATTTTCTAATAATTCTGGATCTCTTCAAAGTGTCAGAATATGAATATGAGTTAATACTGAGGTTCTCGAACCGTAGTATGCGTACCACTGGCGACCTATAAAACTCAGGGTGGCACGCAAAGCATAAGCAAATACGAATATTATACTGGGGGCGCGATAAGATAAAATAGCATGTTTACGTCGAACTTTCTGGGCCTTGCTCATGCATTCACGTATGTCCAGATATTATTAGTCTAGACTAGAACCATCGATTTCCTTATAAATTGTCGGTGGCGTGGTAAGCGAGTCTATTGATTGTTGTTATTGAAAGCGCGCGTATCGCCTATTATTATACTCTTACAAATAAACTGAACTGTGCTATTCTGTTAATCAACTGTTCTATTCAAACTATATTATTACTTATTTATTTTCTTAAAGTTATATTGTAGACGTAAAAAATATCAGCATGGATAAGTGGATTATTAATATAATAATAGACATAAAATTATCTACCTGTACAAGAAAGTGATCCTGAGTACATTAGTTTTGGATTTACGATTTAAAGTTCTTTGAAACAAGAGTCATCACACATTCATTATTAAAACGCATCTAAGTACGAAGCATTCAACGTTAAAAAACAAGCATAAGGATTACTTCATTTAAAAGTTGACGGAGATAAGAGGCACAAAGAATGTCGTCCTTTACTGGCAGTACTGTAAAAGTAATAGAGGCATCTACCACTAGATACGATATCACTATCAAATAATGCAGTTTGTCGTAGAATTGAAAGTATGGCAATAAACGTTAATGTAAACTAAATAATAGCTCAAGTCAAAAATAGTGAATTTCTTCTATACAACTTAACGAAAATACACATGTAACAAACTATGCTCAACTCATGGTTTTCGTACGGTATGTATCTCAAACTAACATTAAAGAGGAACATTTATTTTGTGAAGCAAAATCAACACGAACTAACGCCGATGATATTTTGAACTAAATAGCTTTTTCGCAGAAAATGGACTGGATTAGAAGCAGTGCGTCAGCTTCTATTCTGATGGTGCTCAAGCTGTGACGGGGAAATATAAAGGTATTGCTGTCAAAGTAAAATCAACGGCAGAAAATTGCACTTAGAATCAATGCAGCTTCAATAAAGAAGCTTTGACAGTAAATCGAATGCCTAAACAATTTACTAGTTCTGCAGGAAGCCGTCAAAGTGATCAGTTTTATTATTTTATATATAGATAGATCAAAAACGATTATTATTTCTTACTGCTTTACCATTTTAAAATGTAGTTCTGCCCCTATCTTAATAAAATATTTAATAATTCAGTGGTAGGCGAAAAGAAAGTTTGTGGACCCCTGGGCTAATACGTCAGATACATCGAAAATCATGTCCTTTAATAAAACGGTATTCGTGCCATGTACATCTTTATGGGTCTCTGATTAAAGTACTGCATATTAATAACAATAAGTTTGGTTATCTACTTTTCAAACATCTTTTACAGCAATTATATAAATAATACAAAAAAGACGAATAAATTGTCGAAAATAATTTAAAACAGGCAATTATAGCGGAACATACCTTTCCACTAAACCGATTGCGTAAAAGAAAAAAAACATTACGCCAGACAAAAATAAACAAAACCATACACGACCACAAACATAAATTGAAACTCGAAAGAACGAAAATTGCAAGAAAATAATTTAATCTTACCATGCTCCTGTTACACGTCGTTGCTTCAGATGTTTCAGTCGGTATTATTGTAACCTCTCTCATGTCAATTTTCCACAAAAGACACGCCAACTTTTGTTCGTATCTATAATGCCTGCAAAATATAATTTAAATAAATTCATATGAAATAAATTAAAACCTACGGTTCATACTTCAGGGCGAATAGAGCAATTATGGCCAGAATTAGAGATACGAAAAATACAAAACCAGCAAATCTCCAGTCCGTTTTATAAACGCATTTCTCTCCGTGAAAGCCACATTCGGGTTCGGCGCTGGGTAATTTGCCTCCAATCCACTGAATAGGTCTCGACATGTCTAAATATTTAAACTCCTGAAATTTTATGCAGAAACAATATTATAAAATAAAAGTAACAGTGTACATAATGGTAAGTTGGTAAATATTATATACGCCACTATGCTAAAAATGCTAACGAGGTCGTTTAAAATGAACTGTAAAAACATTCCTATGAAAACGCCATGAAATGTATAAACGAAAAAGAACTTGCAATGGTGTAAACATACTGTAGGATCTCAATGCAATACCAGCAAAAATCCCATATACTCGTACAACGTACATTGATGATTCAAGAAATTTAGATTTTGGAATTCGATATCACAAATTCCAGAATCATAGTTGACGAAACATACGATGTACGATCAAAATTCAAGAACAAAGATCGGATGTTTGAAGTAAGAACTAACAATTGGAAAGAACATACGTTCTGTTGAAAACACGATGATTGTTGTATTTTTCTGAGGTCGTAGAATTATTGCGCAAATAATTCTTAAAACTGTTATGGATAACATGTATATATTATATGTACATACCTATAAAAATTTATAAGAAAAATACGTGGGTGTACAGGTGTGCGAGTATATGAAGCAATTGATTTGATATTGATTCCAAGCCTGGCACAAGAAATCAACTTTGAATAGTAAGTCAGGTGAATCAACCCTACTAATAACAGCATTCCTTTCTGGGAGTGAGACGACGCCATGCCTCTCAAATAGATGTTAAACGTTAGATTACTTCAGCGAAGCCTCTTCCACTACGACTTTTCCAGATCTATTGTGGTCTTCATGCCTCGTTAGGGTAATTGTTCTAGCCCTGCTCTATATATTAGGCTTAGCAGTTGCGAGAGCGGTTCTATTATATACAAATCTTCTTTAGAGTATTAATCTCCCATATGTAGGAGCCGCGTTCCTGTTAAATCTTCACATTGGTATAGTACATGGATCGCGAAATCGCGGTTTCCTCTTACTTTTAACAAAAACTACATATCGCTTCTTCTGTCAAGCCCATATTAATCTTATGTTCGTTGAGCTTACAATACCCCATTAATAGGCATACTATCATCTTAAAATACTTTCTGTCTCTATTCAGTAAATTTTGGCAAATATTCTTTAAGAAGTGTTCTCCCTGTCTTTGACCTTGGGAATTCTTCCACCATTCCCCAGATCTCCATTCCTTTTGCCAAAGAAAGGCTCCCGTCTTATGTAGACGAGGCCTATCGGACCGCTTCCTCCGTCTCTTAGACCTGTGGCCTTTGTGCAAACGGCTCACGTCGTTTTCATGTGATCACTGAATTTTATTAGGGCACCCATATAATCCCATACTAGCTTAGATTTTACCTGTACCGAATCTAGTGCCTTTATCATTGCTTAGCTGTCGAAAAAAATTGCCACGGTGCGATTTGTTCCACTCCGTCTCTTAATTTATCCAACGCAAAGATACAAGAGGCACTTTCGTTTGGAATACCGTGGTATCTCTTCTTATGTTCACTTGGATCATTATCCTTTCTTTGAGCCCGTAAATTCCGGCTCCTCCGTCTCTCAAGTAGCTTATTGTAATTAATTACACAATTATATCGTACATCATACTTAAAAGAAAGATATTTCAAAAAATTACGTTGGATTCACTCAGCTATCACACTAAGGACATGATTCACTAATGTAAATTTTTCGTCATATCCAAGTTTATAATTGAGGAATAACGAAGAGAAATCTTAATATGTAATTATATAGCGAGAAATACTAGAAAGCATTTATATGTGTTCAATTTTAAATTATTACATAAGCAGCAGCAATAAATTTTATAAGCATTTGTTTACAACAAATTAACATCAGACAAAGAGTCAATCCTCTGGTAAATCTTCAAATAATCAACATAGGCCAATACAAAACAGTTAATAGATTTATTAAGGTCGTCGATAAAGAGGTGTAGTAAAAGTAAACATAGGCTTGACCACTGCGGTACTCCCAAACTGAAATAGGAAAGTCGAGACTTGAACCTATTATAACAAACAATTCATTCTATTGGAAAAATAAGACTGAAATAATCTCAGCAACGATCTACCAATGACAAAGAAACTTCATTTTTCCAATAAAATGCGATCGATTAAGTCAAATGTACGGGAAAATTCCGTATAAATAATGTCCAGTTGGCCACCAGTCTGAACTATTTTCGGAAATGTCAGTGCTAAATTAATTGTAGTAAACCTTGGTAATATAAACCCATGTTGTCATGTTGAGCAATAGAAAGATGTGGTCTAGTGCCATAATAGTTATGTTGATAAACTAAGCTTTCACGAAAGTAGAGATTACTGGTAGCAGGTCTATAATTGCGAAAATCGGAACTATTACCCCTCTTAAAAATTAGTGATATTCTAACAACCTTCCAAAAGTTAGGAAACGCAGCCATTCGAATAGCTAAATTGAAAATCTTGCATAAAATGTCAGCAAAAATATTGGCACAATCCGTCACTAAAAAAACAAGGAATACCGCCATCACCAGACGTGCTTTTCACCACCTTAATAGTGCGGATAACATCGGCTGGGAAATAGATAGTATACAAAAAGGTGGCAAATTAGATGTTAAGTTAGGCGGGGCAGACTATGCAGATTTTGACAAGAAAACTTTAGAACAACTTTTAGAAAAAGCATTGACAATACAATCCGGATCCCTGTAGTACTCATTAATACTCACACAGTCAGTTTTCACTAATCTTAGAACTCTTTGGAATTAATGTTTGTAATAACTGGATTGAGTGAATTTCCATTTTTTATTATTGTGGTCATAGGATTTTCACCTTAATTTTTTTTTTAATAATAGAAGGGAACCAATGAGAATAATGATATCAATCCAAGATAGAATACATTTTGTTATAAAAATCCTGAAAATTCCATCATGGTTTTCAAAAAAGGATCTGTTACAGACATTATTAAATCGACGCAGACTTAAGAATTCCATTAAAAATTTTAAAGATATTCAGTTTTGAATCGTAGAAGATAAACTGAACGGACAAATGATACACTACAAAATGTCTACTTATATGAAGTAGTGTTAATTTTCAAGCTCTAAGAGGATTGCTTAAGAATAGATACATACACGGTTTTTCTTCAAAATGACGCTCTTGAACATAAATCTGATATGATGGAATACTTTATTGACACATCAGGTTTGCAATTATTAGATCATGCTCTGTAGAATCCGTTAAACTATTCACGTTCATTTTGAAATTTTGAAATTATCCCATACGTAAAAATTAATTTGGAAGACGGTGGCTAATAAGTAGGAGTGATGGAGATTGCGGTCCTTCAAAAACTAGAAATATTTTCATATTGGTTTGGTTATACGAGAAAATAAATTAAAAATGATAAAAAATATTTTGGCAAATTGTGAACTTCTTAATGCTATATGTATATTATGGTCTTTCAAAAAGAAATATATGAAACAAATGGTTTTGTTAAGAACAATATTTCAAGGGTCTGGTGAATTCTGGTTCTTTCGGACAACAGAACAATTCTACTATTCTAACTAAACGGAAATTTATTATCTGACACACTGATTAAACCTAAAATTTCTCTTAAGATAATAAAGACCAAACATGCAAGACGCGTATAATTGGATATATACAAATGCTATAAAAATCACTAGATTCTAGACAGCTATACAGCAAACACATGACCAGAATTCAATTTCCATATTTAATTACTTAAATACCACAATTAAACAACATGAGAAACTGTGTCACATTATAATCATAATTTTTATTTTGAGAGAAACATAGAGATCATTCTTCAAAAAAAGTATATTTATACAATTTGAATAAGTAGGTACTTGTAATCAATTCGATTTTAAATAAATCTTAAATAAATATAATTTATTATTATTTGGTAATTCTATCTTTTAAATATAACCAAGGCCAATAAAGTATTAAATTTCATTTTTACTTACAGGTAGGTCCAGAAGTTGATTACTGCCATTAATAGCATATTGAAAATATCCAACAGGTTGCATACTCATTCTTAAAGTTGTGTTCATCTCTTGATCATCCAATAGAGCCACCACAGTAAAATTTCCTTCAGCATCTCCGTTCTTATCAATGAAAACCTTTAATAAATTATTGCGATTAATTTTCTCTTATTGAAACTGTGTTTGAGTACCTACTGCCACTACTAGGATTAACTTACGTCATAGCCTTGAATGGAATGATATGATCTATTCAGAATTTTTTGCAAAATTGCAGTACCATTTCTAGGATCTTCATTATTCTCAAAAACTTCAGTTAAAGCTCGAGCGTAGATCATAACGGCATCATAAAGATAAGCTGCTTGTATAGGCACCTGAATAAATAGAAATAAATATTTCTCTGCCAGAACCAAATAAGCAAAAGGTTTTATTTTTAAAGATATTTTTCACCTGTACGAAGACTTTAAGAGGGTCAGAGTGTAACGCTTCATTATTTAAAATATCTTTTAACCTATAACCAGTTGCGATGTAGAAAGAACGTTTTCTATTTATAAGGATGTATTTCATTCAAAGAGAACAAATTTTACAGAAGAGAACCTTGAGAAAGTATTGCTAGTAAATATTAATAGTCCTTTACTCAACTTAAACCACAAAATGAACAAATAAAAATGTATTTCGTATTTTGTAGCCGTATATATACCCGTTTTATTATTATAAGTATAATTATATAAATAAAATTAAAAGCATTAAAAATACAAATGTTCAATAGTACGCTCGTGGGCGATGAGTCATCAACCTCTCGTGTCCGGTCTCTACTTATAACGCACATTTTATTTGAAGCGTTCCGATATCAATGCTCTGTTGTGCACATCGTGTACCGGCACGGGTGTATCACGCGATCGCCTTCTAACGAGATGATTGGTTGGGAAACGACGCTACTTCGTCATGTACGTAGTTTGTCGCGCTTGCGTTAGTTACTGCCGTTTAAATGTCGGCAGTGAACGAAGATGAATTGTGTATTGCCGCTCTTTGTTAGTGAATTGACCACCACTGTGATACCGGATCATTTTTGAATCTCGGGCTGAGTGGAATAGACGCCACTACCGTTGGCTCATCATCGAGCTGCACCTACAACCTCAGAATTAAATGTCCATTTCAGATGTACCTGTTACATGTCCGTAACGCTCATTTATTTTGTTATAAATTAGAATTCTCTTTATTTTATTATGCTCCGTTTCCAGCGAACCTACCTGTATATGTATCGACCGTCGTTTATTTGTGTAATATATTTGGTTTCTTTCAAGTATTTTTTCCCTTACTCCGGTTCTTGTTTTTAGAAAGTACGATACTCTCTCTCCGTACGCAGACGTAAGTTCTTGAAAATCTTGTGCAGATGTGACCGTTCTTTGACCACCGATGTCTTTAAATGTGGCTTATTTAAATTTCTCTAAGTAGTTATGGCCCCGTTCAGGTTTTTAATTTAATAGGCATCTCAATTAGTCGCGCTGAGCGATTTCTCCTTGGGAGGATTTTGGTGGTTGATTGAAGAACGCGTCGACAACTAATTAGAGTCTCTGCAATTCCATCGAAAGACACGTTTCGCTATGTAATTTGAGTTTCACTTAATGTTCTTTGCTTATTCGCTATTTATTTCTTAATTTAGATGGTCCTACCTACGGACGAACATTAGTCATTAAATTACCGTCCCTTGTGTTACGCCTTTACGCTCCAGGGTGGACATCCATTGTAGAAACGCACTAGGAGTCCCCAGACTATTCAGATAAGCGTTACCTGTTAATAATTAACGAACCGTGATTTTAAATCTTCATTTTCCTTACATATATTCTTAAACATTTTATCTAAAATACATGTGCTTATTGTTAATATTAAAATTCGTACAGGTGTTTCTCTTGTGTTAAGAAATAACAAGTTTCTTTCGCTTTGTTTTTTTTTTTGGGGGGGGGGGGTTGCTACACAAAGATTTCACTTCGAAAATGCCTAATTGACTGCATCTTTTAATGCAATTTATATGCGTATCATTTAGTAATTTTTACGAGCTTAATTTTGAGTAAAATTATTCATTTTAAATTTAATTATTAAATTAGATTTATTCCGTGTATTCTAATGTTTAATTTACAGCGGTGATACTGCGAAAATTTTATTGATTTCTATTTAACCAGAAATTTGTGAACTGGACAAAAGAATACGTATTTTTTTTTACAGGGTGATTCATTGTTTTGTGCACACTGTTCAATTGTTAATATAGTTTGATACTTATAAGGCCATCTACCACTTTGGTTGCTGTTTTATTTGGTTTTTCTTTTTCCCATCTTAATTTTCAATTAGTATAATTAGTTAAGTACTTGTTTTTTTTTTATCTCTCTCTATAGTCCGTATATATATATATATATATATATATATATATGGTAAATTCAATTTGTTGGCGATTTAAGGCCTGGTTTTACTTCAAAATATATATTTAAAACAACCCTACATGTTTCGGCAAATGATGCCTTTATTAAGGAATATAAAATATAATATTATATTCCTTGATAAAGGCATCATTTGCCGAAACATGTAGGGTTGTTTTAAATATATATATATTTTGAAGTAAAAGTTCTTGGCTTCCGGTCGGTTTTCCTCTTCTAGAAAAATGGCGATTTCATTTCTTAATTCATAAACTCGTTGCAAAAATGCCTCACGTGATAACCATCTTGCCTCGCAATAAAACAGTAACGCTGAATGTACTGCACCCATGTCTTTACAAAGTCCAGAAAAGATTCTTGATTTTAGTGGTCTCATGTTTATATAATTTACTACGGTTACCACTGTCGTTAGCACAAAATTCAGACCAGGACTCATTTCTTTGGAAGCCAGAGCTTCTCTGTGGATCATGCAATGTGTCTAGATACACTTCGGAGATTTTTGTTTCACAAGTGCTTGTACACTTTGGAATCTTCCAGACATTGTACGAGCACCATCAGTGCATATTCAGATGCAATTTTTCCACTCTCTGTTTGCCTCATTTAGGAAATCATTTAAGATAGAAAATAATGCAAGTGCTGTTGCTTTGAGTTCTATTGGTTTGCAGAATAATAGTTCTTCCACTACTGACAGACCATCACATAATCGATCATAGGTAATTAAATGAGCATCTTTATTCCTATCTGTGGCCTCATCAAGCTGAATTGAAAAAAGTTTGTCACGCAATTTCCCAAAAAGCTGGTGTTGCACATCTTCAGCTATATTATCAATTCGACGGGCAACAGTATCATTTGATAGAAGTATGGACTGCAACTGTTTGGCAAAACTATCTCCAAACATAGTTTCTACAATCTCAATTGCAGCTGGTAGGATAACCTCTTCACCAATAGTGTGAGGTTTTTTGCTTCTGGCTATCTGATATGAAACTTTGTAAGAGGCAAGTAAAGCTTTTTCATTTACAGACAAAGTATATTTTAAAAATGATTTTTGCTTTTTATACGATTTTAATTTTAATTCGAAGAATTCTCGGGATTTGCCAACGTACTCACTAAGAAGCGTTTCCAAATGTCGTTTAAGTGTGTTCGGTTTCATGCTGTCTGCTGCCAAAATTTTTGAGCAAATGACACACAGGGGCCTTTCTTCTTCATTTACTTCAGTGCTGATAAACCCAAAATTAAAATATTCTTGAGAATATTTTAATTTAAAGATGGCTTTAGCGTCAAAATATAATTAATTCAAATAGAAACTAAGATTACAATTACGATTTCAGTGAAATGAGAGGAGGGGGGGCGCGATGAAAATTGGGTCACAAATGCAAAAAGGTTGAGAAACGCTGTATTAATCCTAATATAGGACTTTATTGCCTTTCTTTGGCTTGTATCAATTGAAGTGGTAACGTTGCCAACATACAGGGTGTTTGTTACCCCGTTAATAATAAATAGAGTGAATCTTTGCAGAAACAAATTTTATTTCGATCCTCGGAAGTGGGATCTGGTTTCGGTCGGCGGGATTGAACCATCTGCCCGTGCGCGACTTGCCTTTTTTTTATATCAAGATACAACACCGTTTTATGAATTTGCGACGTCCAACGGCACAAAATTCGGTGGCGCCCTAGACCACCTGTTTGGTAATTTTAGTTGTCCTGCCTCTGGGTCTCCCCACCCCCCCTGGGCTGAGGCAGTCTCAGGAGCCGGGTAGGCCGTTGGACGTCGGCAGAAACGGTAGGGTGGACAATCTTAGTCGCCCGAGGCCGGGTCCGCTCCGTTTGTTTTCCTTTTTTTTTGTGCCTATTATATTTTCTATTAGATTTATCAAGCTCGGCGTTTAGCGTCGTAGCAACTTGGCGCCCAACGTCAATTTTTTTTAGTGTGGTTGACGTTTTCTTTTCTCTTCTCTTCTTGTATATATACAGGCTGTTCTCTTCTGGTATATGTACAGGTTGTTTTTTCTCTCGCAAACATTCTTCCCTTTAGTTATCTCTAATTACCTCTTCTCTTTTACCTTGCCTGACCACTTCGCTTATTTAGTGGGGGGTGTTAGTTTAGTTTCTTTGTCATTATCTACATTATTTGTCTTTATCCAGTTAGTTAAAATGGCGTCGGATTTTTTGCCTATTGATGCTGGTAGTCGTCGTAAGGATGTGCTTCAATATGAACTCCAGTTTAGGGGAATTAGTGTCGATAACTCCAAGTCAGTCGATCAGTTGCGTAGTTTGTTGCGTCCTCTATTACGCCTGGAAGGCGCAAATACTTCCTTAACATATCCTGAATTTTAGGTGGATGTAGCGTCAGAGTTGGATGCTCTGCGGGTAAAAACACGTAATGCGGAGATGTTGGTAATGCCCGGCAGTTGGACACGCTTCGTGTTTGATTGCATCATGCCATCAACAGGGTCAGTCGTTTGTCGTTGGTTTCCTTAAGTCCGGAGCAAAGTGCTGAGCGTTCTCAATTTTTAGCCTTGTTGGAGCGCTTGAACGAACTTGATTGTATTCGGTCTGCAGCCCAGCAAGCGATTCACGACGTTGTGAACCCAGCCTCGCCGAATTCTGACCCCGCGTTCGCGGAACCTCCTCTTCTAGCTCATTCAACTCTATTACAGTATTCTAACCCTCGTTTGCAGCCTGTCCAGAAATAGCAGGTTAAGTTCAATGGTGATTAGCGAGTTTCCGTTCATAATTTTTTGGAGCGCGGCGAGGAACTTCGTACCGCGCGTAACATTTCTAAATCGCAGTTGTTTGAGTCTGAGATTGATCTGTTTGAGGGTAGAGCCTTACTATGGTTCCACTCTTGTCGTCATCGTTTTACTGGTTGGCCTTCCTTGCGTGAGTTATTGATTCAACATTTTGAACCTCCCGATTATAAGGCACGTCTCTTCGAAGACATTCAGAGGCGCACCCAGGATCCCAATGAGATTTTTGTTGAGTATTATGCCAGTATGTCCGCTATGTTTAGGCGTTATGGTGATTTATCTGAGAACATGCAGTTAAGCTTACTTGTTCGAAATTTAGCTCCTTTTTATACGATACCGACCGTCCGCAGTTTGGTTGAACTAGAGGACAGGTGCCTCAAGCTTGAGTTAAAGAAGCATAGTGCTGACCACTATAAACCGCCTTCTCGTCGGCGAGCTAAATATGTCGAGCCCGATTTAGCGTGTGGGAGCGCTACTATTTCTGACGCGTCTAGGTCCCGCCGGCGTCCTCGTGAGACCGCTGTCAGCGCCGTCCAGGCCGGCACTTCTAACACTGCGAAATGCTTTAATTGTGGGCAGGCAGGTCATTTATATGGCTCCTGTTCTGCGCCTCGACGAATTTTCTGCTTTCGGTGTGGTGAACCAAATGTCACTGTGCGCACTTGTCCCAGATGTACGGGAAACGCTTCCAGGAGTCGCTAGGTGGTCGAGTGGCGCCTCCCGAAAGTGCTGTTTCGAATAATATCGACCCAAAATTTAATTTGTCTCGATTTTGTAATGTATCGGGTCGTAGGCGATCAGCGTCCCTATCTTACTATCTCTATCTCTGGTTGTACCATTTCTGGTCTTTTAGATTCTGGCGTTAATAGATCCTTACTGGGAGGTGAAGGATATTCTTTGTTGTCTCGTTTAGGTTTATCGGTTGTCGAGTGTACCGTAGCGATTGGGCAGAAATGTTTTTGTATCGGAGTCATATCTGCGCCTGTTTCTTTAGAAGGCAAGACTCATTTTGTTGATTTTCTTGTAGTTCCCGACTTACCGCACAAACTAATTCTTGGAGTTGACTTCTGGATTTCTTTTGATATCGTCCCTGATCTTCGAAATGACTGTTGACATTTTTCGAATTCTGATCCCACTGTTTCTGTTCAAAATATTTGTAGTTGTCCTTCCTTGTCTGAAACCTCAACGCCTTGCTTTGGATCAACTTATTGCCGACAAGCAGTCGCTGATGAGTAGTAGTCTTGGTCGTACGCATTTGGTGTCTCATACTATAGAAGTGCTTCCTGGCACTAAGCCCATTAAGCAGCGTTACTATCCAGTTTCTCCAGCTAAACAGCATATCATCGATACTGAGATACAAAAAATGTTAGCTGCACAACATCATTGAACCCTGTCGAAGCCCTTGGTCTTCGCCAGTCTGTATGGTTCCTAAAAAGGATGGCACCCATCGCTTTTGCGTCGATTATCGACAGCTCAATGCTGTCACTCGTAAAGATGCGTATCCACTACCTCTCATTTTTTCTATTATGGACCAGTTGCGAGATGCCAAATTTCTCAGTTCTCTCGACATTAAGAGCGCTTATCATCAAGTGCCTATCGCTGAGGAATCTAGGGATTTTACTGCCTTTGTCGTCCCCAAGGGATTATATCCTTTTAAGGTCATGAGTTTAGGATTAACCAATGCCACTGGTACTTGGCAAAGGTTAATCGATTCTATCTTGGGCCCTGAACTTCAGCCCTCCGTTCGTTTATCTTAATGGCATGGTGGTCGTTAGCAAAGATTTTGAGTTACATGTTAACACATTAAGTGTAGTTTTTAATCGTCTTCATGCTGCTGTTTTAGTAGTTAATATCGATAAGTGTCAATTTTGTAGGCCGCAGCTGAAGTATTTAGGTTTCGTAGTTGATGAATTAGGTTTGAGACCAGATCCCGACAAGGTTGAGTCTATCGTGAGAATTCCACCTCCGCGCACAGTTGAAGAAGTACGACGTTTTGTGGGTACGTGCAGTTGGTATCGTAAGTGGTGTAAGAATTTTGCTTCTGGTTTCGCCACTCACCGCTTTAACTAAGAAGAACGCACGTTGGTGTTGGAGCGAGCAGTGCGAAAAAGCCTTCAGGTGTTTGAAAGAAAGTTTAGTGACTGTACCCATTCTAACTTGCCCAGACTTTACACATATATTTCATCTCGCCACAGACGCGTCAGCAGTCGGTATCGGCTGTGTCTTATCGCAACACTTCGACGATGGAGAGAAGGTTATTTGTTATCTCTCTCGATCCCGTGACTCCCTCGGAACGTAAGTATAGTGCAACCGAAAGGGAATTACTCGCTATTATTTGGTCTGTAGAGAAATTACGTCCCTATCTAGAAGATTTTCACTTTAGGTCATCACCGATTGTCATTCTCCTTTGTGGCTACATCGTCTGAAAGATCCGCAATGACGATTAGCTTGCTGGCAATTAAGGTTGATGCCATTTGATTATGAGGTAATACATATGAAAGGTTCTGAGCATGCCGTTCCTGATTTCTTGTCTCGCAGCGTTCCAGCTGCTCATGTACTGGTCCAGGTCCAGGACAATTGGTTGATCAGAATGGTTGACAGGGTGCAACGTCGACCACGATATTTTCCTCTCTGGCGTGTTGAACAAGGTCGCCTGTATAAACATGTCATGTCCCGCTATCCCGCCTTTGGTTATCCAGTGAGCGAATGGAGGCTTGTACCTCCCAAAACTGAACGCACTGAAATTATTGAACAGTGTCATGATCGTACTACTTGTGGCCATGGAGGCGTGACTAAGACTGTGGCTCATGTTGCACAAAAAATATTATTGGCCTAAAATGCGTGCCGATATCGCCAATTTTGTTCGACATTGTGCGGTGTGCGTCAGCACTAAGCCTGAACAACGTGCTCCCGCTGGACATCTCTTGAGTAAAGTGGTTACTGCCACTAGGCCTGGGCAGATTGCGTGTGCTGATCTTATTGGTCCCTTACCTCGATCTAGTAAAGTTTTTTCTTATATCTTAGTTGTATGTGATACCTTTAGTAAATTTATCAGAATAATTGAAACATACATGAGTAGGTAAACCCCACCAGTTTTGTATAATACAAAGGTATTTTTAATACCTACAGAGAGAGAATACAGAGAGAGTCAATAGGGTTATCAAAATCATGCTCTCCGCTTACGTCAAAGACAACCATCGTCTTTGGGATAATTTCTTGCCTAAGATTGGCTTTGCCATCAGGTCGTCTAAGCATGAGGTTACTAGTGTAACACTTCGTTACTTTCGGAAGAGAAGTCTCCATCGATGGTCGAGAGGAAACTTTCATACCTCCCGACGAACGAGATCTCGAGGTTATTGTCGATGAGAGAAAACGTGCTTTCGCTAAGCTCTATCGAGACATTCAAGCTCGAATTCTGAAAGCTCATACCCGAAGTGCACATCAGTATAATCTACGCAGGGGAATTGAACCGCTGCAATTAAATCAACGAGTCTGGAGGTGCAATTACGTTCTGTCTGACGCTTCTAAACAATTTGCAGCGAAGTTAGCTCCCAAGTTTGTCGGTCCCTTTACCATAACTCGTATTGTCTCGCCTTGGACCTACCAACTGACTGATAATGCCGGTCGGACTTCTATTTGGCATATTAGGACTTAAAGGCTCATCCTCCCGACGTGGAGTGACGTTTCGGTTGTGTTCTGTTGACGACCCTTGCTTCTTGATTTTTTGACCTTGATACTTTAGTTTGCCTTCTCTTTTGCTCGTTTATGAGACTACCGCTCTTCCGTTTTCTTACCTGTCATTATGGCCTGTCTGAGGGCGAGAAGAATACCTCCCGACGTGGAGTGACGTTTCGGTTGTGTTCTGTTGACGACCCTTGTTTCCTGATTTTGAACTTGATACTTTAGTTTGCCTTCTCTTTTGCGCGTTTATGAGTCTACCGCTCTTCCGTTTCCTTACCTGTCATTATGGCCTGTCTGGGGGCCAGAAGAATACCCAGTCGGGTGTAATCCGCCCTGTCGCAAAAGGCGACTAAAAGGAGTCATGATTAGTTTTGTTTCATTCCATCTGTAACATGATTTATGGCCTGTCTGGGGGCCAGAAGAATACCCAGTCGGGTGTAATCCGCCCTGTCGTAAAAGGCGACTAAAAGGAGTCATGATTAGTTTTGTTTCATTCCATCTGTAACATGATTTCTGGCCTATCTGGGTGCTTGACGAATACCCAGTCTGGTGTAATCCACCATGTCGTAAAAGGCGACTAAACGAAGTCCTCCTGAGTTTGTTCATCCAATCAGGAACACCTTTCTGTTTTCATGATTTTTGTTCCCTTATTTCAGATAGAGTTTTTGAATCGTTTGACATCTATCAGTTTTTTGATTAGTTTTGGTACAGTACGCTTAGTTAGGTTCTCGCGTATTAAGGTTGGTTCTTTTGTTATGCCTTAGACTTTTGTGAGTTTGTTTTTTTTTTAATCGATGCTTTTCATTGCAGTTTTATATTTGTGGTTCATTTCAGCCCTAGCAAAATTGCAAGATGCTATCCTGCAAGACCGAAGGAAAACAGTCTATACCATTTGTAACATTGTCGGCTTGTCATACGGCATTTGTCAGCGCATCCTGTCCAGCGAACACAAGATACGGCGTATTGCTGCGAAGTTTGTGCCAAAGTGACTCAGCATTGACCAAATACGGGTTCGTGTTCATGTGTGCAGAGCTGAAAGAAACTTTCGGAAAGGGATGCGACTTCAGTACCGGAATCATTACTGGCGACGAATCTTGGATATACAGGTATGATCCCGAAACGAAGCAGTAGTCATCGCAGAGGTAGATGCCATCGTCACGGTCATGAGCGAGGAAACCAGGGCACGTTCGAAGCAACATCAAGTCGATGCTAATTCGCTACTTTGGCGCTGATGGCATCGTGGACAAAGAATTTCTCCCACCAGGTGAAACAGTTAATGGACGATTTTATTGCATTTTCTTCAGCGACTAAGAGAAAACATTCGACGCAAGCGGCCTGCCAAGTGGCGCAACAATTCTTGGATCCTACACCATGGCAATGAACCAACCAACGCGTTAGTAACTTCAACGAAGATGGTAATACTACCCCACTCGCTACTCCTCAGATCTTTCTTCCTGTTTTCGAAGTTGAAACTGAAACCTAAGCAGCGACGTTTTGAGACGATTGAGGAGATCCAGACCGAATAGCAGGCATTGTAGAACATGTTAACAGGCGAAGACTACCAGCACTGCTTCCAGTCATGGACATGGACCGCGTTGCGGTGTAGTCTGGTTAATTGTGAATCTGGAAGCGCTAATGAGAGAATCGTTCGGACAAATTTGGAGATATTTTGGCCGTTTGAAATGGCTGCTATATTTGAAAATCGCGCCAATTGTGAATTGCGTGCCATTTTCCGATTTCTGTGTGCAAGGAACATCAAAGCTGCTGTGATTAATCGTGAAGTTTTGTTTTGCTTATGGTGAAAATGTCATGAGTGACAGTATGATTAGAAGATGGTGCCATATCGAGAAGGACGATCTAATGTCCGTGATGGAGAACGGAGTGGAAGACCAACTATTATGACGAGTGAACTTGTGGGTAATGTCGAAGAAAAGTTCGTAAAAAATTGGCGATTCACAATCACAGGACTGAGTTTTGCACGAAATTGTTACTGAACATTTAGATTACCACTAATTTTATTCGCAATGGGTGTCAAAACTTTTTACCGAAGACTATAAAACGAAGACAATGGGATAGACCAGTAACTTTTCTGACAAGTTACGATGGTGAAGGTGAAGATCTCCTCAGGCATATCGTAACAGGTCATGAGAAATGGACCGCATATGTCAACGGTGAGATGAAAAGACAATCAATGCAGTGGCGTCACTCTAACTCGCATACAAGGAAACCTTTAATGTACCGTCAAACTTTTTCTGCAAGAAAAGTTACGGTCACTGCCTTTTGGGACAAGAAAGCCGTTTTTCTTGTAGGCTTTATGGAACAATGGACCTCAATAAATACTGAGGTCTACTGTGAAAGCATAGCTTAATTCACAGGGGGCGAGTTCTATGAAGAGGGCACTAAAAGCAGGTTAATCGTTATGACAAATGTCTCAATTTTAATGGCAACTGTGTAAAAAAAATAGCTGAAAGTAGTAGCTTTAAGTTGCGTATAATAAAAACCTCTTCATGTATTGGTGTTCTTTTTTAATAACCAAACGGAACTTACTTTACAAATCACCCTCGTATATGTATATGTATATGTATATGTATATGTATATGTATATGTATATGTATATGTATATGTATATGTATATGTATATGTATATGTATATGTATATGAGAATGGAGTGTTTTTGACCGCATATAAATTCTGTTCTGAAAAAACTGGCGTCACGGCGCTCATCATATTCTGGAATTCGCTGCAAAATAGCTGGAGTTCAATGTCATCTATCCTAGACATCATTCGTAGTGGAAATGTTTGCACTACAGAGGGTATACGTCTAATTGGCCCGGTTGCCCTTCAGTTTTGTGCTTAGGGCCGGCTATACAAAAGGTGTTCAACGCTGAACATAAGTTCATTGGTAGTTCAACATGTGTTGAACTATCGATATACTATGTTCAGCGTTGAACGGCTTTTGTACAACCGGCTCTTAGTCTGCGTTCTTACAATTTTGACCAGGTTAAATACAGAAATTATCTATCGATTAACATAAAGTGGTTGCCAAATATATTCATTTGAGTTTCGATTTTTCTTGAAAATATGTTTGTAAAGCAAACAAACTTATGTAGGAGAGACGAATAGGAAAACACATTAGGAGATACTCATTAATATAGGAGTATGAATGAAATCATATTTATAATTTAATGGAAGCGAAGTATGCCCCCTTAATAATTGAAAATTCAAATAATGGGCTATTTATTGAACTATTCGAAAAAAACTAAACATAAACATAACTTACAGAAATGCTGTCAAAAATCTTACGATGGTATGGTACACAAAAAGGTGGCATTGCTGAAGTGGCTTTAATTTTCTCGCAAACGTCTCTGAAACATATTAAAATTATAAATTAATGCAAAAGAAATACATTTTATAAAGCTAACGACTCTTTTATTCATTCTAGGCAATACCTACTAAATTATTCAAACAAAAAACATTATATATATATATATATATATATATATATATATGTTGTAACTGGATTCCGGGTATTCTTCCGCGTTTCCACTGTTTGGTCTTTGTAAAGACCGGTGCTGGTTTCTGGACGACGTTTCGGCAGAATTACATTTGCCATCTTCAGGTCTGCTATAACTGTCTGCTTCTGCTTCTGGTTACTCGTAAACTAGTTTCTACGAGTTTTACGAGTTTTTTTACGAGTTTTACGAGGTTACGAGAAACCAGAAGCTGAAGCAGACAGTTATCGCAGACGTGAAGATGACAAATATGATTCTGCCGAAACGTCGTCCAGAAACCAGCGCCTGTCTTTACATAGACCAAACAGTGGGAACGCGGAAGAAAACCCGGAATCCAGTTACAACACATACTAATACCTACGGAAACCTGAAAGAAAACATATATATATATTATATGTATATATAAATATATATGTATTTTTTATTGTACGTAATTGACTATTTATTTATTCCCAAAGGACAGTCTAAATGTGAATATTAATAACATAAATTTAATTATTACATTTATTTCATTAAAGATTATCCATTAATAGATTAGCGCAAAATCATATGGTTATGGTTATACTTCGGAGCATTTTTGGTTTCTATTGCCTTGAAGAAAATTTGTTGAACATACCTCAAAATTATTTTGATGTTTTATTTTTCCTTAATTGAATAGTTTTTGAATTTGTAAATTTATGCAAAAATTCTAATAATTATTGACAAATGGAAGGTTAAATAGGAAAAGCGAGCATTTCCGACATATCCTTTTGTTCGAGATCAACAGAGTAGTTAATGTAACGGAAGCCGCTAAAACCATTTGTGTTGTTTAGGGAGAAACTGTAATTGGAGAGAGTACAACACTACAATGTTTTTTTCGATTTAAAGAGGGCCATTTTGATATAAATGATTCTCAACGTTCAAGAAGATCTTCAGACTTTGATGAAGATCATTTGAAACGTTTCAATTCATAATGAGCCATGCCAATCAATTCAAAAATTGGTCATTATAATGGATTCCAACCAATCGACCATTGTATACCATGAGCAAAGCTCAAAAACTGGGTTTTTTGTTTCCGAATGTTTTGAACGAAAACAACGAGAGTCAGCGTGTTAGCATTTGTTCCTCCTTGCTACCTTGTCAACAACATCGCCCGTGCGTGTCGCATATTTTTACTGGTGACGGAAGATAGTGCCTTCGTGTTGACATCAAGAGCAGAGGAAAATGGTTCAGTCCTAACGAGAAAGCAAGTCCCCGAACAAAAGCTGATGCTCATCCGCGTAAGCTGATGTTGTACATCTGGTAAGAAAAAGAAGGCATCGTCCACTATGAATTGTAAACGAAGAATGTAAACGAAGAATGTAAACATTACTCCTGAGATTTACTGTCAATAACTCTATCGGCTTGTGGCTGCAATTTAAAAAAAGAAACCGGAATGACATCATTAAATCATTTTGCAACACGATAAGGCTACTAATATTACAAAAGCTTTCAAGAACTCGTTTTGGAGTTCACTTCACATTCGCTTTATTCTCCTGATCTCGCTTCGTCAGATTTACATCTCCTTCAAATATCCTTAGAAAAATCTCATTTAATAAACATGTCGCTTCATCATTGGCTTAACCACTTCTTCACATCAAACCACAAGATTCTGCAAAAGTGAAATCAAAAAATTGTTAGATCTTTGGGAATTATAAATAATGGAAGAGAATATGTTCTTGCCTCTTTCATGTATTTTGTGTGATAAAAAATTAACAACGTTCAATACAAACGCTACAACCTTATGCATCAACCCAATATAATCCTAATATATATCTTAAAGTATGAAGAATGTGAACATATTTGTTCATAATTATGTACTTAATTTGAGTACCCTTTTCATGTACAGATAGTGTATATAAAATAAAAGCATTAAAAAAGAAGTTTCTCCTTTCTTAATACATCGGAAAATGAATATATTCTTTAAAAACAATAAACAAAACATATTTGATTATAGGAAGAAAACACAGAAACTTCTCTGCAGCCATACAGGAAAATATATTTAAGATACTGGAGAAAAGACTACGAAAAGACTTCGAAGAAAAAACGATGAAAAGCCCAAATATTCAAAACCATATTTTTCTTTGAAAAAAACAAATGAAAAAACAGTAAAGAAAAGACATTTACTTGACTTGTACCGAATATGTTCAAATTTAACCATGATTTTATGTATAAAAAATATTACAGTATTACAAACAATAATTCCATATTATTTTTGAATATAATCATTCGGAATAATAAAACAATATTCATATCGACTGAGAAGCTCTTCATTACCTCGCTGGAAGAAATTTTTGAGTTAGTTGTATATCAGTGTGTCAGTGGCAACCCCTAAGCTAACATATAGTTCAAAATCAAGAATTTTTCACGAAAAAACAGCAGCGTAACATTGAAGTGATAGAGATGCCATATCTGAGAAAGATCTAAAGCAAAACTTTGATGGTCGCTTGGATTTTATCTCACTTTGCTAGCGAGTAAAATTTCATTAACTTATACATATCAATTGATAGATCGTTTTTCATATCTTGCTCGATAATATTTTTATTAGATTATTCTTAGAAATATTAGATAAATGACTATTTGATATATGTTCATAAGAATATATACGATTATATATAGTAGAGGTCCATTTAAAGAAAATTTAGCGTGATGCATTTTTTAAATTTTGAATGAGTAATAATAATGCTTTGATTAAATTTATCGCAAAATAGTTTTATGTAAAAACAAATAAGTTAATTATAAATGTGGTTCTAATTAAGGATCTATATAATTATTTAAAACGCCCCATCATGTAGAAATATGTCTCAGCCTAATCTAGAAAAAATAAAGTATTAGTAATTTTATAATTTTTATTTTCTAGTATAATTTCCACTAATTTCAATGCATTTATTAAAACAAATAATTATCAATTCTATTGCGATGTTTTCTCCTCAAAATGTTGCATTGCATTTGATTCCAACTCAATACTGTCATAAAAATGATGTCTCCTAAGTAAGATCTTCGCTTAAATAAGAAAATAAAAACGATCCATATCAGGAATACGATGGATGTTCAATTTCTTGTAAGCCACGTTTCCTAGTTGCAACCTGTGGAACTCTAGCAGTTTGAACGGGTGCATTATCATGCTGTAATCGAATCTTTTAACAATTTTCCTCTACTGTTCAGGAATACTGTCTCTTAGTTTATGCAACAAACAAGTATAATATCTGCTGCTGACAGTTGTTCAATCTACAAAATTTCTTCCCTTCAATTCCAAAATATTGTGACCATAATCCTTCTAGTTTGTCGACTTTCGAGTTTATGGGACGAGGTCCATCTGGTCACCGCCATTCCGCCAAATTATTCCATAAGCCCAGAAACCGCACCAAACAGTGACGTTTTCAAAGTGGAGAGGCAAGTCGTGAATCACTTGAAGATTTTCATCAGCCCAAATCTTTCGATTTTGTTTGCTCACGTATCCACTAAACCAGAAATATGCTTAATCCGAAAAGATTATTTTTGAACGAAAATTCGGATAGACTTCCACACGATGATTTCCAGGTTTAAGCTCTTGAGTAGTCTGAATTTTATAAGCTTTTAGATGAAGATCATGATGCAAAATTCTCCACTTAGACATCTAAGAAAGGCCGAGTTGTCGAGAACGACGTGATACAGAAACGTTTGGATCTTATTTAACACTCCGGATTACAGCAGCGATGTTCTCCTCTAAACGGGTATTTCGATGGCGCATAGATATTTACTCGTTTACTACTGAGGCTGTTCATTCAATTTTTTTAACAAGAAAATAAATAGAGCGTTCAGTTTGTCGATTTATTATAAATTTATTTATAAGTGTTTAGTTTAGTATATATTTTTTAGTGTACTTTCACTCGATACGGTACCACCTGCTTATCAGTGAATAATTCGCTGGATGATCAGCCTCGCTACCGAAAAACCACATGTAAATTCTTCATCTACACCACCAGCAGAAAGTGGACTGCATCCGAGATCAGATCTTTTACATTTTAAATATTGTCTTCTTTTGTGTGACTCTAAGTAATCTTTTATTCTAATAATCGATTAATTTTGTATTTGACAATAGCCCTTCAGGCGTTGTCTATTTTTTGTTATATTTGCAATCAGGTAACATCACTAGTGCATGAAAATGCCTTAGTTAACAAAAATTTAATACCGTACCGTGATTAAATTTTTAACAAAGGGGGCAGATAACTCCTAATCAAATTAGGTAACGTTTAGACGCCGTTTATTGTGATTTACCTTATTCATATTATATTGTGAAGAAGTCGAGAAATAGTTTTTGTTTCAGTTAAAAATCCTTTGAAAACGATGAGTGCCGGCTAGCTGAAGTAGTAATACCACAAAAAATTTAATTTATTGAAGAACTGGTATTGAAAAGGCACCCTTTGAAAGCGAAGGAATGATCAGTGATCACGAAGTAAAGAACACAATTATTCTTTATTACAAACAAAAAGGATAATTGCTGATATGAGTATGAAGAAAGTTAATTAGAAACGCGAAATTCTTATGATTAAAAAAAGCAAAAAATTGTATGGTAAAATATCGTAGATTTCAGTTAAGCACTTAAAATTTAAAGTTCCTGTTACCGACGTAAGATAAATTGGCATAAATTAAACGGACTAAATTGTTATTTTCTGTCGATTGGTAGCTTACAGAAAGTAAAATAACATAAATCTACTGCTGTGCTGCTAGTATTAAAAATGTGTATGAATTACTTATTTTTATGAATTAAATTATTCTAAACTATATCTATTGCTCGTAGAACTTTTACTGTTTGCAGCGTAGGTTTAGCGCATGTGTAGTTACGACACTTCTTAACTATTCTACAAGCGCTGCGTTCAATAAATGTTTAGGAATATAGCATACCTACCAAGTCGTGTTCTTTTTTCTTGTTATAAATATGAACAAGGAAACATCATTCACTCAACATGAATATTCGGATATGCTATCGATCGCTCGATAATCTACTAGTGAGATATTTGAAACAATCTTCTAATCAATAAGGTAACATGAACTAGTGAAATTTTATTCACTAACAGCCAAGCGAGATACGAAATCCTAGCTGTCATTCAATAAGGAATGTATCAAAAAAATCGAGTACGCAATTTAGTCCAGCAGTCCTTTTAAACTGAAACTGAATGTGAAAGCGACGGGAGAAGTGATAAAACTATAGTTAATTAAGATTGTTTAGTCGGTAGCTGAATACTACGCCCCAGTCTGGCTAAACAGCTCACACAAAGAAGATCGACATCAAGCTCAATGAAACCATGAGAATAATTAGCAGTTGTTTAAAAAGCACACCTCTACCAAAGGTCCCGATTCTAATCCATATTGCACCTCCCACAATCTGGAGACACCAAAACTTGGTAGGAGAATATAATAAAATAATATCGAATCCCCACCTTCTAGTATACAGTGACCTGTCCGATGCCGGCCTGTCGAGACTGAAGTCTATATCTCCTCTACTACTGCTAGCAGAACAACTAATAACAGAAGATTTCAACCCAAATGATAGATGAAGAGAGTACTGGAAAGCTCTGAAACTCGTTCAAGCGACCCATATCATCGATACCGTATCCTTACCTGGAATGAAGCTGTGGATGACGCTCAATAGAATCAGAACGTCTCACAGAATTTTCCGTACTCATTTTATAAATGGGGACTGACTGAGACGCCAACTTCAATGACTTTGATTTTAAGATTCGACTTTTAAGTGTGTATTTTTGATCAATGTTAGCCATGCGTTAAATAATAATAATTAAGATGGTTAACTCATATAAAAAGAATACGGGAGGAAAGAGTGACAAAAAGAATTTATAAGGCAAGATCGCGGAGAATAAAATGTAGAGATATACCAAGAAGACAGGAAGAAGTGGAGGGTAAAAGAGGCAAAAAGAATTCAGTAAGTACAGGTTACCTGCAGACAAGAAAAACAATTATACGTCAAAATTTAACTGTTCTAGATTTTTGCTAAATTATTCTATCAAATAGTAAAAATAAAATATTTACTATTCAAAACATTTCTAACTTTAGTTCTATAAAAAATCTAACTTTTAATACTCACTTGTATCTAGGATTTCGTGGATGAGAGGGTGTTAATTTTAATACCGATCTGAAACCAATATAATCGCTGACGTTGCCCCAAGTTTCATTTAGAAACGGGTCTAAATAATCTGGAAAAAAAAATTTGTAATACTTTTTTTAAGTAATATTGTAATGTTAAAATAATAAAAAATTAAACAATATCAGATTTACTTTTTGTAATATTATGAATTTCACATACTAAACATCCTTTCCTCATTTACGTCCATAATTTACAATGTTAAAAGCATCGAAGTCAAATATGAGCAATTTTTATTTGCATCTATTACATAGTCTCTTCGATTGGGTTAATTTTAATTATACAAGGTGTTTCAAAAATAACTTCATCTCAGTAGGCACTGAGTAACTAGTACTTGCAAATTATTATAAACCACTTGCCTCTAATTTAACTATTTATCAAATGTCATTTTGAAATTTGTCATTTTGTGACAATATAATTTTTTCTTATAAATATTTTTTTATACTTTATGAACAATAATACTAAATAATGTACACATTGAAAGAAAATATTTTTATTGTTGAAGCATATTTCCGAATTGCACAATTTCTTAATGGATAACGTCAAAATTCCTATGCGGAATGTAAACGACAGTTTCACTTGCATTTTCCTAATAGAGTTGTGGATAATACCGCTTTACATCATACATTCGTCTAATCGTGGAGAAGTTTCGAGTTACAAGATATGTGTTATAAGGCAAAAATATTGTTGAATACGTAGAAAACCTTGTTGGAGAAAACCCACATACATCAGTTCGTCGTTTATCAGTTCAAACGAACGTCTCTTCTGGTACCGTTCATAGAATTCTGAAGTTTCATTTACATGTATCCATTCAATGTATCGATTGTTCAACAGATCTTACCTAGAGATCACGCTAGTAGACTTAATTATTACAATTTCTTTCAAGAAAATTTAAATAATTGCGAAGTCCTTGATTTAATTTTTTACTGGTGCATTGTTTCATTTAAACGGGTTTGTAAATAAACAGCGTTGCAGAATATGGTCTATCAACAATCCAAACAATCACAACGAAGTTCCTTTACATCCTGTTAAAGTTAGAGTATGGTTGTAGCTGTATCTCGTTGTAGAAAAATAAGACCAATATTTTTTCACAATAACATTAATAGCCAACGATATCGAGAACAGTTATTAACACCATTTTTAACTTAAGTGCAACAAGACGAATTCAATAGGGGTTACTTCCAGCGAGATGGGGCTACTGCACATACAACTCGTGAAAATTTAGCGCTTTTAGAAGTTTACTTCCTTCATAGAGTTATAAGCAGAAGTGTTTGGCCAGCGCGGTTACCAGATCTTACTGCGTTAGATTTTTCTATTTTCGAATTGCTAGAAAATGAAATATATCAGACAAGAATGGCTTAAATGGCTTGATGAATACAATTACAATTGAATGTAATGAAATAACACCAAATGTCAGTTATTGAAAGCAGATGTCTGCCCTCAAAATACTGACATCTGCTTTCAAAACAGACATCTGCTTTCAATAACTGGCATTTGCTTTCAATAACTGATATCTGCTATCAAGACTGACATCAGCTCTCAAAACTGGCTTTCAACTTGACATATATATTCAATAACTGACATCTGATTCATTAACACTGTTACTTTATAATGCATTTCTAAATAGCTTAAACCAAGGTCTATCGTGGCTTAAGTGGTAAAAGCGATAGTCCGGCAAACTGTAGATTTGGGTTCAAGTCCCAACGTAGACAATTTTTTCAATTAAAAAATTTCGTATGATTTGCTTTGTAATTTGTAGACAGCAATGTTTACATCCCCACTTACTTTACAATTACATACATACTAATTTGATATTTATAAATATTTCATATATAAGCCGAAAAACTCCAATAATTTATCAATTGATATATATATGGTAAACCTAATCAGTAGGCGATTAAAGGTCTGTATATTACTTCAAAATATATGTATTTAAAAACTCTACATGTTTCGGCTGTGTACGCCTTTATCAAGAGAATACAAAATATGAATGACAGGATATAAATGTCAAGTAATTAAGTTGCTATGGTTTAAATTATTCAAAGATACATTCTAGTAATAATAATAAATCATGCCTTAGTATTCCAAAAAATAGATAACAAGGTGTGAAAATATGTGTTGTTCGCTGCTAGCAACACATATTTTCACACCTTGTTATCTATTTTTTGGAATACTAAGGCATGATTTATTATTATTACTACAATGTATCTTTGAATAATTTAAACCATAGCAACTTAATTACTTGACATTTATATCCTGTCATTCATATTTTGTATTCTCTTGATAAAGGCGTACACACAGGCGAAACATGTAGAGTTTTTTAAATACATATATTTTGAAGTAATATACAGACCTTTAATCGCCTACTGATTAGGTTTACCATATCATACCAAGGTCACGAAGTTATTATATATATATATATATATATATATATATATATATATATATATATATATATATATATATATATATATATATATATATATGGAAAATTTACCCCTTTTGAAGCTTGCAATCCAATTTTTCACGGTCGCATACGAAGGACATTGATCGCCAATGGTATTAAGCATATCTTCGTAAATCTGCTTACCTCTTAACTCCTTCAAATGGCTCGATCCTCCAACTTTTCGATTTTCACAATTCCGGTCGACATCCTTTTTTTCAAATTTTATTGCGCAACTTTGGTTTGACTTTTTGACGTGATACTTTACACTGACACTTCTAATATGTTATTTTTCGTTGCTATGGTATCGCAATATTTTCTATATACGGAACCGGTCTAGGCTAACTAGATATCAATTGAAGATGAACACCGATCGGGAATGCCAGTTTCTGTGTCCGTTCCCCGAAAATATTGATGCAGTTCATGACATGATTTTATCCGACGGTCGAATTGGGCTAAAACGAATATCTGAGGCACTGAATATTTTATATGAATGCGTCCATCATTAGTTCACGTCGATTTGGACATGAGAAAAATTTCTGCAAAATGGATCCCCAAATGTCTGAATGTTGACCAGAAGCGTGCAAGGGTGGAAGCATCGTTTTGAATCTGTGCGCGGTTTGAAAGTGATTCATGCTTTTTAAGCCATATTATTACTATGGATGAAACTTGGATACATTTCTACGACCCAGAAATAAAGCAACAATCGATGGAATGGTGACACTCTGGTTCTCCAAAGCCTAAGAAGTTTCGCGTTTAAAAATCTGCTGGAAAAGTTCTTGCGTCAGTTTTTTGGGATTACCATGGAGTAATCATGATTGATTTTCTGGATAAGAGTAGAACAATAACTGGGAATTATTACTCGACGTTACTGACCACTCTACGAGAAAAAATTATGATGAGAAGACGCGGAAAGTTATCAAAATAATGCCCCTGCCCACAAATCGCGACTCCAACCGTCCAGGTTGTCCGGCCAAATGAAAAATGTGTGAAAGTCATATCCATTCCCTTCCATATCCATTCCATATCTGCACATTACGAATGGATATGACTTTCACACATTTTTCATTTGCCCGGACAACCTGGATGGTTGGCATCGCGACGTGTTATGTCTGCATTCTTAGGCAAATGTGATTTTGTCATTTGTAGAAATTAATAAAATAAATTATAGCGGCAATTGCATGCAATGTGGGAATTTAGTAGTCATTAATTCTCATTTATATTGAAAAATTCTTAGCCTACTATAAAAGCAAACAAAATTTGATTGTCAAAATATTTTATTATTCAACATACTCTCCTCCTAAATTAATACACTTAATACATAGATCCTATAACGCCTCTAGACCTTTCAAAAACAAATTTTTATCTTGCTCTGCAAACCAGGACTCCACAGGCTTCTGTTCTTCTCTTCGTTGGAAGAAAATTTACGACCTTTTAAACTTTGTTTCGGTTGAGGAAAGACATGGTAGTCGGACGGAGCCAGATCTGGTGTTCGAGTAAATCGAACCTTAAATCACAATTTGCATGGCAACATGCGACGTGTTGTGTCCGCATTCTTCGGCAAATGGGATTTGGTCATTTGTAGGAATTATTACAACAAATTATAACGGAATTGCATGCAATGTGGGAATTTAATAGTTATTAATTCTCATTTAGATTGCGTTTTCATAATTCGTATATATACACGCAGTATAGAAATGAAAATCATATCTATTTCCGGATATGTACTGATGATTTGTAAAAACAATGAATAACAATTTGACGAATAAATTGAAATCTGGTATTATAAAAAATTCATGCAAGTAAAATAAGTTTTTGTAGAATAACTCTGAATAGATATGTATTTTGCAGTTGAGCGTTTCGATAAACGATGGAGCCACTGAATAAAATGAAGAAATACAAAAAATACTAGTTCTTTACTATTTCTTTTTGTTTATATTTGTAAAATACAAACCGACAAATTTGACATTATCAAAATTCAAGTTATTAATCACGAACGAAATATAAACTTTTAAAAATAAGGTTATGTTTATTTGAACACAATAAAGCAAACAGCTGTCCGCATTTAACTAATGAATAACATTTAATACCACGATTTTCTAGGGTGTAAATTAATTGGTAGATTTACTTGCTTTAGTTTCCTTATTCGCTATTTATAATACCCAATCTATAGAGTAAATTAAATTTACTTGCTTACTAAATCAAATCTGGAGATTTTATCGTTAATAATACCGGCCCTAAAACAAATTTTATGCGTAAACATGTTTAGTACCCTATAGTATAACAGTTAGGGCCGACAGATGGGCCAGATTTTCTCACTACCTACAATATTTGTATAAATTCTTAGATTTAAGAAAAACGTAAAATAATACTAACCTTGTTGATTTTATATTTTTAATTCAGTTTGTAACGTGCTCTTTAGCTGTAAATACCTGATGAAGCCACTGTGCTGGCGAAACTATTGTCGTCATTTTACGATTAAGTATAAAAAAGTGAAGATTTTAACCATTAGTTTTATTTCTATTTTAAATTATGGATCTTCATCAAGTAAAAGCGGAATCAATTCAATTAAAACACATACGGATTTATAAGACTAACTTCATAGACTTGGAGTTACAAATACTCGCAAACATTTCACGCATAACTTGGAAACTTTTCAACTTAGCAATTGAAAGACATACATAATAAACTAAATGTAATACCATATATTAACTTGTTTAATAGTATCAACGATCATAAACTTGAACATCATTATTATACGACGGTTTTGCAATAAATTTTGATTAGACGAGAGAACAGATACTTATCTGAAATAGAAATAAAACTACGGTTCTAATCTTCCCTTTTAATCTTTAATCGTAACACGACAATTGTGTCACCAGCGCAGTGGCTTCCTCAGGTGCTTACAACTAAAGAGTACGTTACAAACTAAATTAAAATATATATATATATATATAAAATCAAGAAGGTTGGTATTATTTTACAATGTTTTTAAAGAAATCTATGAATTTACACAAGTATTGTCGGTAGTGAGAAAATGTGGCACATCTGGTCGGCCCTAACTATTATATTATAGGGTACTAAACATGTTTACGCATAAAATTTGTATAATAAACTACATATACATTTATATTATCGTCTAAACAGATTTTAAGTAAATAAATTTAATAAAGGCGAGTTATTTAAATCTAATTGGTTATTTAATAAAATTTGTGAGTATTTTAATTTATTGATTTCGAAACATTCCAGTAAATTTAATTTGTTGCCTTTATTTTCTAAATGCAGAACTTGAAAATCTTTAATGAAAGTGTGGTTTTCTTCTAATAGATGATTCGCAAAAGTGGAATCTTGTTTCTTATTTCTAAACGAAGAACAATGCTCGGCAATGCGTTTTTCAAACGATCTTCCTTTTTGACCGACATATATCTTACTGCATCCACACATTAACTTATAGACTCCAGACTTCTTATTTTTGTCTGTTTTATCTTTATTGTTTTTATTATGTTTGGATAAATTATTATTAGTTTTGAAAACCGTGTTAATATTAAGTTTTCTTTTAACTTGAAATATGCTTTTTAGGTATCCCAATGTACGTTTGTAATTTAAATTTATTTTCCTTATCCTTTATTGCAGGATATACCATAGAGATTGCTTTTTTAAAAAGTTTTTTGTCAGCATATTTTCAATTAAAGTATATGTGTAGCCGTTATTGATAGCTATTTGTTTGACTTAATTTAATTCTTTTTCATAATTTTCTTTGGATAGTGGATAACTTTGTTTCACTGGAACACAAAAACAATTAAACTTGCTACTAGAGTTCGTCAATTCTATTCACAAAAATAGCAGGTTATTGGTGTGGTTTTTGGGTCGGTGGTGTTATTGTACAGTAGGTACTTTTCGAAAATGGAGATGGAATTGCTTTAAATATGGATGGCGCTCATTATTGTGACATATTAATAAATATCGTCGACCTGAGTTTAACAAAATGAATACTGACAATATGTGGTTTTAGTAGGATGGCGCCAACAATGTCTCCTACTCTCCTAATGCTCGGTCTTGCGGACGACTTCGTTAAAAGTAAGGTCTACGATGATATGCCCCTAACGTTTCCTGACCTTAAATGTAACATACGCCGTGTCATCAGTGAAATACAACGAGAGTTTGTTACTCTAAATTTTATAATTCGAATATTTAAATTCCTGGATTACATAGGAAGTATTGCGCCTGTACGCCAACGTACAGACTTTTTGGGGTAGGTTTTATTTTGTTACATATGCTTCATTTTTATGTATTACTTGCGATATGGCATTGTTATCTCCTTTCGAAGCACATCTTTGCGTATATAGGAACTATTTGATTGTTCGTAAAACTACGGTATTTATGTGAGGGTTAGAAAGTTGTTGTATTCCACCCTTTATTTCGACTAAGTTGGATCTGTTAAGTTATTTCTGTCGGTTTATTCATCTATTCAGGATTTAATCAACTGCATCTCGGATCTGTTGCCGCTCTTTGCTTTGACGAATCATTTTCTTTTACGCTCAATTATAATTAACGGATAAGATAATTTCCTTGTTTTGTGCATTTTGTTAAGTAATTTGTTTTTGTATGTTCATTTATAAGCGTTCGTTAGAGGACTAATTTCTTAGAAACTGCTTTATTTTGCCGAACTTGAAGAACGCCACCTTTAAAAAAGGAGGAACTGTGTATGTTACCTTTAACGATAAAATGTGGAACCATCATCCTTGCTTCCGCAAGTTCCAAATTTTGTAACCATCACCTAATATGTAAATTCATTTTGCTTATTTGATTTCCTTAAATAATAGTTTAATGTTTGCTTTATAATTATTTCTTTTATTATTAACTTGATTTTTCTTACACCTAATTTAGTATAAAAATATTAAATTTTACTACTTCCAGTTTAAAATAGTAGCAATTCTATCTTTTAGTATTTCTAATTTAATTTCGCACATTTTTTTTATGGTGTTTCTTATGCGTTAATCACATTTAATATGATTAAGAGCTCTTAGTCAAAAAAAAAATTAATGTAGTTTTTTTAGCTTGCAAGGATATTTTAGCTCCATCTAAAACCTTTGTTATTGATTAATCTTGTTATTGATTTATATACAAGAAAAATATTTTTCTTCCAAACTACGAGAATATTGACATCAATAAATATTTCCTTCTTTTTATTCTCAAACTTATACCTAAGTATTAGTCGAAATTAAAATGTTATTATTAGAGACCGGACACCAGAGGTTGATGATTCATCGCCCACTAGCGTACTACTGAACATTTGTATTTTTAAAGTTTTTAATTTTATTTATATAATTATACTTTTAATAATAAAACGGGTATATATACGGCTACAAAATACGAAATAAATTTTTATTTGTTCATTTTGTAGATAAAGTTGAATAAACGAGTATTAATATTTACTAGCAGCACTTTCTCAAGGTTCTCTTCTGTAAACGCAACTGGGAAGAGGTGCATACTGGAAATATTGTTTTATTTCCGCGTAATGTTGTGGCATTGTCCCCATACACAATTGCCGCAATGTTATTGAATCTGGATTTCTATTAAACACTGCGTCTAACTTTTGCCAAAGGCTACATCCGAAGTTACTTGGAATACTTTTCAAATTATTAATAGCCACATCTAATGTCGTTAAACCATCATTTAATTTGAGATTTCGATTTTCAAAATAAGTGATTCGTTTTGGCAAATTTCCAAAGTGTTCCTGAAGAAAGTACAACTGATTTTTTAAATGTTGAATTTGTGTTAGTTCCTTGAACTCAGAAATACTCCGAGCATCGTCATTTAAACATGTAACGAAATTTTGTAATCGAAGTTCTCTGCATAAAAACTAGTAGCTTCCAACCATGTCCCCCATCTAGTTATTACTGGAGAGAGAGGCAGTGACAAAGATGGCAGTTTTTCCCTGTAAAAAGAGCTACTCTCAATGGTGCTTTTCTGAAAACTTTTTTAAAAGCGGATACAAGTCTATCAACTTCTGAAAAGGTGTCTCTGATATATTCACAGATTCTGTGGAGAGCATGTGCTACACAAGTAATATGCAGCATATTAGGATATGTTTCCTTTAATGGTCTGCCTGTTTTTAACATATATGCAGCACTGTCACTTACAAATAAAACTACTTTTTCTTTGTACTTATTGTCCGACTGAAGTATTTTTTGAATATTCTCATTAATGGCTTTAGCATTTCCGCATCAAATGTATTTATAACTTTTGTTGCTATTACATATACGATATATGGAATAATTGGATGTAGTACACCAGCTACAACATTTACCACCACACAGCGTCCTAATATATCGACAGTTTCGTCGGCACTTATCCAGAGGTACTGATTTGAAAGATGACTTCTAATGCGTTGTACTGCTTTCGTGTAGCACTTAGAAACATAATATTTGCGTAAGGTGGGTGGATTCATTAGGAACATTTCGACCAGTATATTTATGGAGAGATATTTTTAAAGTGGGATTATTAAGTTTATTTAATGGAATATTAGCCGCATAAAAGTTTCTGAGTTCTTCGTTAAAATTGTCAGATTCCAACGGTTCCAATTACTGTGCATGTGTTTGCGATGCTAAGTGACGTTGTACGTGTGATTTCATGGAATTTTTTAACGATATTTCACAGATTTTTCAATAAATTTCGGAATCACTGACAATGGACATACAATCAGTATGACCGACAATCCATTGTTTTACGATGCTGTTCTCGACGTTCTTCCATATCATATCTGAAAAAGTAACTTAAACAATGCTCTAGATCTAAATAAATGAAAACTAAAAATGTATGCGTAAGTTATTGAAACTGAACGAAATTCAATGCACACTTACGTCGAAATAATTTGGGGAAGTAGATTCAATCAAGCGATATTAAACAGGATCTATCACAAAAATTACGCTATAATTAATAGTTAAAACTATGAAAACAAGAAATTAACTCACAGCACTTTATTTATCTTACGAAATATAATCTAAATAGACTAAATTATTAAAACTCCACACGCTTCTATCTACGCCCATGAAAACAGTAATTTAACTGTAGATATCCAACAAAAAACGTCGTAATTCTCGTTGAAAACAGATGTGCGCGCTAGCCAGATCAATATTGCATTCAATAGCATTCAATAACGACGTCATTTCAACCCGATGTGCCCGGTCTCTGGTTATTATACAGTGCGATCTAAATAAAATTACCATTTATATTTCCATTTAAAAATTCAGAAAATTATTTATTTGTCATTATATATTTCATGTCATAATAATAAATTTATTAAGATATTGCTTATACTGATTACTTGGTTACCGCTTTAACAACGAGATTAGCCTAATCCGACTTGATGCTAATCTTCGTGTATATTATTGGATTGGGCTCGTCTAATAGAAGTAATTTATAAGCCCAGAATTAATTCTACCCTTTTATTAAGTTGCAACAACCCCTTTTGGTTGAGGAAGATCCACCCGTCACGACTGAGCAGTCGGAGGCTTATCGAATCGTTTTGCCTTTTTCAGGAAGGTAATATACGTGCAGTGTGCTGGAACATTTTTAATATTATTAAAAATCAGGTGTGGAGAACATAATACAAGTTTACGTGTGAAAATTTCTTTCCAAACATCCGGACACATGTTTCATATTGCTATAGATTCGTCAGTGCATGGTGCTGGGAAAGCCAAATTCACAACAAATAGCTCCCTTGCTACATCAAAAAAAAAATGGTGAGCTTTTTTCCACTCAAGTATGTTTCAAATTGTTTTTGTTATGTAACATATGGTGGAGTTTGAAGTCATGTGTACTACTATTTACGATTTGACGAATTGGGGTTGAAATTTATTTTCACCCTTACACCCTAAGAGGTAAAAAAGGATTTGATTATATATACATACAATTCTTCAATGATCAGTCAACATTTGAATACCTCCCGCATAAAAATTGTCATATTTAATATCTAAAAGCCAGTTAAAATAATTTTTAAAACACTTAAAGCCTGATTGTTTTTCTATGTATTTTTTTTCTTCTAACGAACAAAGAGGATCAAAGAGAGGACGATAATATAAATATTTATCGTATCGTCCTCGATACACATATATGTTAACGTTAACAGAATTTGATTATATGATATCAAATAATTAAGCCGGTCAATGAACGAATATAACTACATTGATTTTATTTGAAGAAAATACCAATTTTTATTAATGGTCTTTAATATGCGTATAAGTCCAGTCAGGTTATGCAACTACTATAAACTGTATTCTAATATGTAAAACAAGAAGTCCATCTAATCATTTACTAGTGAAAGAATATCATTAACGTAATACATACCGGGTTCTTTTTATTATTACACATTTTATTATTACACATACATTTTTCCTATGTGGAACTTTGAAAAGAAAATTGTCAATGCATTAGCAACATAGTCTACAACCATACATATATTTATGTTTCGACGAGCGAGAACCATGTGCTTCTGGCAAAACCAGTGTTGCCAGTGCTACTACAGATCTATTTTAATACAAATAAAATAACTATTCTGTAAATCCGCTACTCTTAGTTCAATTGATCTACTATTATTTCTTTTTGTATTAAAAAACTAAACTTTCCAGTATGTACGAAACTTTTTAAATCTATTACGAAAATGTTAAAATTTGTAGCGAAAATATAGTAGAATCTGGTTCGGAATAATACTTGTTCTGGCAACATTGGGTAATACAGAGCGAAATAAAGCCACGAAGAATTAGGTTATGTTTTTAGAAAAGAAAGTGCAAAATCTGAGCTTTAAATAAAAAAATTATTTTATTCGGACGATTAAGACAAGCAAAACAACATAACAAAGGTGCAGTCAAATTTCATAGAAAGTTTTCGTCCTTGTCTTTCAAGGCAATAAGCAAGGCGATCTCGAAAGCAACGAATAAATGTTGAGTTTATTTCGTCATATGCATTACGTATACGGTCTTTCAGTTTGTCCAAGTTCCGTATTGGTACGTTATTATAAATTTATTTTTTTTATAAAATCATCTGGAGATAAATAGGCTGATCCTGGAGGCCATGGTATGGGGACAAATCTGGAAATCCATCGTCTTTGAAAAGCGTTATTAAAAAAAAATCCTAACGGCGTTTGTAGAATGTGCCGGAGCCCCATCCATTTGGAACCAAGGTTCATCAACATTTAGCATCACAATTGATGAAATTATGTGGCCTCGCTTTCGCATTCAGAGAATTTTGCTGCAGTGAGGTTACCGTCAATAAAAAACAATGGGCCAATAAGTCTATCGCTTATTATTCCAATCCAAACATTGTTTTTTTGCGGGTACTGCGTTTGAGTTAGGTTTTGGGCATGAGGATTTGTACGATACCAATACCTAATGGATTAATTGAAAGTAAATTTAGTATTTTTAAATGGATAAATGTAGGATACAAACCGGTTCTGAGTTCTGAGAGTTGATTTCACCATTTACGGTAAATGTAGCTTCATCAGTTAAAAATGATTTTATTAAAAATTTCTTTTTATTTAACATATTCAACATTATTTCTCAAAAATCAGTTCATTTTACTTTACCTTCTTCGAAAAGATTTTGATGGATTGATATCTTGTATGGCTTATATTTGAATTCTTTCAAGGTTTTGTACACCGAACAATACTCCAAAATGCCTGGCTATATCTAAAAGCAATCCTACAGACCGTTCCTCTACATAACACAGGATATTCAGCTTCATGTGTTCTGATAACACGTGATTGGATTTATTTTTATTTTTTGTGTGAATTTAGAAAACAACCATCCTCTTTAAATTTGTTAAAAATATTTAAAATTGTTTTCGCACAAGGTCTGTCAGAATAATTAACGGAAAACATGTCACTGCTCGTGCTTAAACTATTATTCTTCTGGTACCACATTATCATTGCTACCTTTTCATATTTTTTGTATTTATTCATGATTTAAATAAATTATCTACTTTTCAATAAAATGTATTTAATTTAATATTCATGTATGAATAAGAATTCAGAAATATTTAACATAAAAAAATGTTTCTTTCTATTCTATTCATGGCAAACTAATTTAAGAATTAAGGTAAATCCTTCACTGGTATATAACTGGTTGCCTACTATGCGGCTAATGCATTGAAAATTTTATTTTGAAAGTTACACATAGGAAAAATGTATGTGTAATAATAAAAGAAGAAGTCGGTATATAAATTGATATACTTTATAGAATTGTAATACCTTTTTCTTTCTAATTACTTTAATTACAAGTATACAGGTAGAAGTAGGTGTTTGGTCTTCAGGTAACGGGTAAATACTAGATCGCGTTCTAAACGCTCTCGGGGAGCCCAAAGATAGTTTTAAGTGTTTGTGGATGTTCGTAAAAATAATTAGAGGTTATGTTTTGGTTCGGTTGACATTTAAAATATTGATAATTCATTTTAAATTATTTTCAGTTCTGTCGTAATCAAATCCTGCTTTTTTAGTTAAACAGACACAATAAAACTTTCTAAATTGCAAATAAAACAAACTCATGTACTCTGAACTTAATATAGAAATAAAAGTGTCAGATTCAGGCATTGAATAACAATTTAATATTTCTTCATTGATATATCAAATTATATAAAACATAATGATCAGATGGCAAATACATTACGAGATCACGTGACTATTATTTATTATTTAGCTTATGGTTAACATGGATTATACATCTAAAAGTTAAATTTTAAAATCGAGGCCATTGATCCAGTCTAACGCGGAGTCAGTTGCTTCAAAGAAGTCACTCATCTCACCTCAATATGCTGTAAGGAGGCACTCAGCTGTAAAATGGTGAATAGTCTGGCGAGGTTTTCCGGATTCGCAAGTTGGTGTATCAGTCAGTCCCCATTTATAAAATGACTCATGCCAAATTCCATGCGACAATCTTATTCTATTGGGTGTCTTCCACTCATGGCGAGGCAGCTCCATTCCTGGTAAGGGTAAGGCAGAATCAATGATATGGGCCACTTGAGTGGGTTTCAATGCTGCCCAATACTCTCTCCATCTATAATTTGGGTTGAAATCTTCTGCTATAAGTCGTTCTGCTAGCAGTAGTTGAGCCGATCTCGACAGGCCAGCATCAGGGAAATCATTGTGTACTGGAAGACGGAGATTCGATATTATTTTATTATATTCTCTTACCAGGCTTGCTTGTCTCCGGATGGTGGGAGGTGTAATATGGCTTAGAACTGGGAGCCAGGGTAGAGGCGTACTTTTTAAACAACCGCTAATTATTCTCATGGTCTCGTTGAGTTTGATATCGATCTTCTTTACGTAACAGCTGTTTAACCAGACTGGGGCCCAGTATTCAGCTACCGAGTAAACAAAGCTAAGAGTTAACGTTCTAAGGGTGGATGCTTTCGCACCCCAAGCAGTATCGCAGAAGCTTGTGAATTATGTTATTTCTGGTGTTTATTTTAGCTGCGGTGTTTTCTAGATGTTTTTTATATGAGAGTGTACGATCCATTGTTATTCCCAGATATTTTGGGTAAGGATTATAACGCAGTAAGTTGTTATTGAAATACAGTTGCGCTCTTACAATTGCGGCCATCGGCATATCCAAACTTTTTTGACTTTGTGTGTGGCATGTCAGAAATATACAGATTAAACAGGACAGGTGCAAGTACCGATCCTTGAGGCAATCCATTATTAAGATGTCTCATTTTACTCTTGCTCTCTCCTGTTATTATTTCGATGGGCCTGTCGCAAAGCATGTTGTTTAATAAAAATGCTACCCGGCTGCATGGTAGTACGTTGAAAAATTTGTAGAGAAGGCCTTCTCTCCAGACTGTATCATATATCGCAGTCAGGTCAACATACACCACAGTTGTCTTCAGCCGTTTCTGAAACCCTACCTCAATGTGCGTTGTTAAGCTGAGCACCTGATCAGCACAACTGCGGTTGGGTCTGGAACCAGAATGTTCAATGGGAACATGCTTCAATATCAATGTACTAAGTCGGTTTAATAGCAATGCTTTCAGAAGCTTATAACATGATCTATATATATAACATAAGCTATCGGACGAAATCTTTCAGGAAGGTTCTTGGTTTTGTTCGGCTTCAAGACTGTAATTATTTTGGATTTCTTGAGCTCTGTAGGGATATGTACTATCAATAGGATGGATGTATGAGTAGAATTTAGCTTTTACAAAGGCATGTACCTTACAGATATAATTTGCAGTAATAATTTTTAATTGAATTATCTAATATCTCTTCTTGACTGTTTAATACGAACTCTTTAGTTTCTTTTGCTAATTTAAACAAATACAATACAACAAATATACCCGACAGGTATATTGCTTTTTTTAGGTTAGCCAATTCTTTCACTCCCAATTGTACAGATTATGCTGTACTCTCATTGGGTATTGGCTCCCTCGTCGTGGTTGGTGGTTTTCGAACAGGACGCTGCTTTCAAACAATTGCGGTTCGGCTTTGGAAATTTTGGCGGGATATTATTACCTTCTAGAATTTTGATCGACTTGCATCGGCTTTTTCGACTCAGCTTTTCTGTAAAAATATATTTCTTTACCAGCTTCGGCATGGATTATTTTCTCGGTCTTTTCTTCCTTATTTGTACGCGTTTACTGCAGGTATCTTGGCGGTTTATCATCGTATTATTTGAATTTCGATTTATATTGTATTTAACACTTGTATCTTGTTGAAATTTACTTTAATATTCGCACTAATTATTTATTTCACTTTAAGGATGTTTTTAAGCATTTCTTTATTCATTAATGAGAAAGTACGTGCTTCCAACATTTACGATTTTTAGCGAATCTCTTTTTCCACGGACTCTGACTTCGACATTATTTTATTTGTGTCTTACTTGAAGTTTGTTATTAAAATTATTTAACTGACCGAAGTTATTTGTTTATCGGTTTTGATTTTTAAATAACTAACGACTTTATAAATAATTATAGTTAATATAAATACCTTGTTTTTCAATAGTGATAGTATGGATGCGTTTTTACATTAATCTTTAATTTTTGACAATTTCATTTTTCTTCTAAGAATGCATGTTTGAAATTGTATCTTATCAACTAACATGTACATTTTCTACGTTCTACTTCTTTTTTTTTTTTACATACCTTTGTGTTCTTTTAATAATTAATTTAATAAAATAAAAATATAAATTCACATAGACATTTCAATGTGTTTGTTTTATGTTTTTTTTTCATTTAATTCTTCGATGCATCGATTATCATGACATTTGCTTTGTTTTGGCTTTTGGATTCATTTTATATCTAAATAATGTTTTTAATTACTGTTCATTTGCTTAGCACTCACCTATCCTATTACAATATATTGGTATGGGGAGGGGTTATAAATTTATCAATAATAATTACAAATGAATGAATGAATAATTAAATAAAATTATGCCTTGTACTTACTTGGCTAGCTTTTCATTGGCGTTTCCAGTGTCAATTTCTACGTGTATGGGTTGTTATAGCAATTGATTTCAAAATTTACTTATTGTGAAAATATTTTTTGAATGAGCATGTATCACTTGTTTTAAAAAAGATAAGTAAAGTATGTAATTATATCTCAGACTACCCCAAATATATATAAACATTGTTAATATCTTTATTATTTGTCTTAGGGCGAAGTCGGTTCAGTAAACATTAATAATACTGTTATTAACTTTATAAATATACATTAAATGATTTACTTTAGAAATAAAGCAATATTTAGATACACTGTTGGAAAAAAGTGACGAGCACACCCTGTATAATCTGAAAAAGTAATTCGAACGCAATTAAATTTGGTATGGAAGTAGTACTAACGCAGCATAACTTATCCTCACCTGGAGAGCGGCGCAGCCCTGCTGGGAAGGGATGCATTAATAGCGGGAGTATCCCCCGCGAGCGACGCGTACCATCGCTACACGACGAGGCATGAAGTCAATAAGTCGTTGTATGGTAGCTAGAGGGATGCCCAACCATACTGCTTCAACTCGCCTCCATAGCTCCTCAACGTTACCCGTGGGAACCGGATAACGTTGAAGTCTCTGACCCATCATATCCCAGACATGTTCGATCGGATTGAGATCCGGAGAACGTGCCAGCCATGGAAGCCGTATAAGATTCTCTTCCACAAAGGTCTGGGCAACACGTGCAGTGTGCGGTCGGGCGTTGTCGTGCATGTATAGAAGACGTGGGCGCCGTCGAACGTAGGGAAGTACACCGGGCCGTAGCACCTCATCTACGTAGCGGCCAGTCGTCATCGTATGCTGTATACGCAGCAGACGTGTACGTCCACTATCTGTAATAGCACCCCATACCATAATGACCTGCTGGCGGTGGATAGGGCGTGGTTGGATGCACTTCTCGAGGTGACGCTCAATGAACCAAAATTCGCGCGTCACCGGTTCTCAATTCGAATCTTGATTAGTCGGAAAACAAAATGTGCCTCCACTCGACAACCCACTGATGTCTAGCCTCCACCCACTAGCGCCGTGTACGGCGGTGCTCACGAGTCAGTGGAATCCGCTGCAACGCACAGCGCGCTTGCAGTCCATTTGCTAGAAAACGCCCCCGTACAGTTCGCGTAGTGAGTACGCCTTTCCTTCCTGCTGGCCAAACGGCTCCAAGTTGCCTTGAGGAAGACGTACGCGACGCTAAAGCGCTGTGCACAAGGGCGACATCCTCGCGTACTGTGCTCGCGCGGGGCGATGCCGCTCGCGGCTGAGGGCGCATACGTTCTTGCTCTAACCATCCTCGCCATGCCCGCTGCACTGTCGATAATGACTGCTCGAGACGGCGTGCGATATCACGGAAGGATACTCCTGTCATGTGCATCCCCACAACCATTCCTCGCTCAAACACACTCAGTTAACGCGAACGGCCTTCCATCACGCACAAAGTACGACTACAACTACCCGCTTCCACCACACTAACAATAACCGGTTTCTCCCTCCCGGCATCGGTCTCCATGGAGACAACATATTGCAGCTGTCGGAGGCACTCAGTAAAAAAGCAGAGATAGAAAAAGTCAAAACTCGCTGCGCAAGCTTGTCTAGAGGAAACCTTAATGCTCCGCTAAATCTACGCATTTATCTTGGCACGTTCAGATTATACAGGGTGTGCTCGTCACTTTTTTCCATCAGTGTATATAGAACAATGTCGATATTTATTAGTGGTAGATCTTTTTATACTTTATACTTTTGTACGAGTGTAAAATTGGTATATGTGTACTTCTTAGAACAATTTGTCATAAGCTAACGATTTACAAACGTAATCTAACCTTACAAATGTATGTGTGTGTTTAAACATAATTCTTTAATAAATACTTGAAATATACCTTTTAAAATTTCGGTATGTTATTAATGCGAAATCTTGAATATATTGTTTAGCTAATTTTATTACAAAATAGAAAAGGTTGTTTAATTTTAGTGATTTCTATCGATCAAGATTGATGATCTTGATGTTATTAATTGATGAAAGAGTGGTACTAAAGGTGAGGAAATGTATAATCGCCTTCCCTGCGCTTCGTACCTGGTAATTATCTCGTGAAACAGGAAATATTCTAGCCGAAAAAGATGGAATTGGATATTTGGAATTTCTAACCTCAAATCAGGATATAGAAACTCGGAAAATGCTTCAAAATATGCCGAAGATATTCATGCTATCTTGAAGAATAATGTTAAGATGTTTAATATTGCTTCTTTACGGTGTTTTAAAACAAATTCTCGGGGCGTTAAGAACTTCGGCTAACTTTTATAAACGTTGGAAAATTAGACGCCGTTCTCCCTTTGTTTTTCCAAAGTAATCAACTTTAGAAAAACAAAGGCTAAATATGTGAGTAAAATGTAGATTAAATTATTGGCTGATGACCAAAAATTTAGATATTTATTATTTAATTTCAATATATTGCAATAATTTTTATATGAATTTACGTGATATGATTTTAAATTATCTTAAAATTAACATTGGATCCACATAAATTTCTTGCATTTCGCACCAAGTAAATTTTGAAAAAGGAAGTACTGTACATAAGTGTAGCATCATTAAATTGAAAACTTTTAAACTTTAAAACTCGAGTTGGACAGTAGAAATGGGTTGATTTTAATGTAAAGGTATCAATAACGAATTTTTATTGATTGAATGAGATAATTTAGAAATCATAACTATCTGAAATAAACATTTCATTAAATTCACCGCACAATTCGCTACCTGGCTGCCAAATTTGGCTTTTTAAATTGGTTTATTTCATAAATTCTTAACATTATTATTTCTTGTTTGGGTCTTCTAATTAGATAGGAAGAGTAGATAAGTAGTGGGGGTTCGAGCCCAAAATCCCATGTATTTTCTTATGGAGGTTCATTTTGCACTTTTTCAATTTGGACATATTAATCCGGGACACCTCTATATACACTCGTAGATCTGTTTACAGATCTACGAATGTATATAGAGGGTGTCCCACTGAATGTTCGGGGGTGAGTTTCACATAGGGGTGAGAGGCTTGCAAGGCGGTTATCGAGGATGCCTTATCGGATGTTAAATTATATCTAGCAACCCTAACATAAATTTCAGTTTCTAACCAATGACTATCGTTACTGTAGTTCAGAGATATTTAGAAGAGAGATGACGTCACATATTTCGAATTATCCGAATTATTTATTTCCCCGAAGATGACGTCACATATTTCGAATTATCCGAATTATTTATTTCCCCGAAGATGGAGTCACATATTTAGAATTATTTGATTTTTTTTATTTTTAAAAATATCACAGTACAAGGAGTCGAATCATGGATATCTAGATGTGTATCAGCCCTCCTTTGTCATGAGGCCACATTGGGAATAAGAATTAGAAATTGTAAATTTGTATGTAGTTCAACATATTTAAATTTTTTTTATATTTTTAATGTCGGGATGTCGGGGAATCGAACTCGGGTCCTTCTAGGTGTAAGACAGACACCTTAACCGTTCGGCCACACCCGAGATGTGAATTGGATATTGTAAAACGCATATGTAGTCTATTACAAAATGTGGAAACTCAACTTTAAATAACTTAGAGATATTATTCGTTAAATTCGCGTTTAATTTAATTTAATTAGTATGAATTATCCCCGTTTAATACTCGATATATTTTACATTTTTCAGCAGATATCGACCGTAATTTTGTGTGTAATATTAGAATTAGAGGTAAATATATCGACACAGATCATTGAGTAGATATGTGGATTGTTCGATAAACTGCTTTTCATGAAAGATAGTATCTTCCCTCATTTTAAGAGAGGCGGTGATGAATTGATTGTAATTATTCATATCGTCAACGGAAACAGAACAAAAAAATATTGCAAATGGACTAGTAAATATAAAATGTAAGTATCATATTCCATTGCAATAACGCAGCTTAACAACACTAATAAGAACTTAAAACTGAATCGTTCTGGGGTATATGCTTACCTAATATAATATGAGATCCGTTTCCAAAAATAGATAAAAATAATAATATATAAGGAAAAAAAACCTAACAGATATATTCAAAGTAGATTTCAGAATTAAAAGCGGGCCACAAACAATATATAAAAAAATGTTAACGAATTTGAAGTGAATATTGAAATAAATTTTTATAGATAAAAGTAAGACAACATACCAAAAATGATAGCATAATTTTAAAAATAATATGAGATGTATATATACTCACGTTTAGAATAACAACACAGGTAGCACTGCACATATAAAACTTAAATCAATTATCCTGTTATTATAAGAACTACGTATTGAGTGTAGAATGATTTTAATTCGGTGATCTGATTATCTGCGTGAGGCTTAACATAATTAGCAAACAATTCAAATTGTACCTTTACACCCGATATCGTCTGTTGAATGATATTTGTAATCAGTTGACATGACTTTAATTTAGAATCTATAAAAATGTATGAATATCACAAGTCCTAGAGCCTAAAATTGAATATGATGCAATACGAGATCTAAAACTGCTTGCTATCACATAAACTCCATCTACCAATAACGAAGAATTATTACACACATGCTGACTAAAAAATGACAACAAGTCTCTACATCTCTCAACAGATATCGAGCATAGTTGTGTGTGTGTGTGTGTGTGTGTGTGTGCGTGTCAAACAATATATAAAAATGGTACCGAATTTGAAGTGAATATTGAAAATAAATTTTTATAGATAAAAGTATAACCCGTTCAACAGACTAAAAATAATATAGGAACGTATATATAATCTCGTTTAGAATAACAACACAGATAGCACTGCACATATAAAAGTTAAATTGAGATCATATTCGGAAATATATATAAATGCATCTATTGTATTTGCAATATATATATATATATATATATATATATATATATATATATATATATATATATATATATCGAAACAGGTCTATACATGTTTAAACAGATATCTACTCGTAGTTTTGTGTACAGGAGATTGGTATGGAAGGGAAAAAAAATTCAGAGTTAACGCAGGCGCTTTAAACATTATATTGTATCGTATATATCTGATAAAAAGAGGATCAAGATATAGGAAAAAGAGATACCTGCAACTGCATATTCATTGCTATCGAGACTGTATTTAGAAATAGATATAAATGCATCTATTATCTACAATATAATAAAGAAAAAATACTTAGTAAATAAAACAGAATACATTTCTATATCAATATATGTCTGTAGGAAATTGAGCTTTCTGATACTCTTTAACGCATATCCGCCTATAATTTCTATATACATTATATCAGATGTATCTGTTTCAATAGCTGTTCAGACATGTTTCATATCTGGTTATCTATTATCTATAATATAATAAAGAAAAAATACTTAGTAAATAAAACAGAATAAATTTCTATATCAATATATGTCTGTAGGAAATTGAGCTTTCCGATGCTCTTTAACGCATATCCGACTACAATTTCTATATACATTATATCAGATGTATCTGTTTCAATAGCCGTTCAGATATGCTCCATATCTGCTAACATATGTCGAGTCCGAACAGGTCTAAATAGCTATAAAACAGATATTAGACAACTCTTAAACAGGTCTGAACGGATATTGAAACAGGTAAGCTGTTTTCAGACTTGATCATTATCCGTTCAGATATTAGACGTCGCTAACCTGAATAGTTATAAAACATATATTAAGCAGATATGTAAAATGTCTGTAAGGATATCGAAACAGAGGGGAACTTTCCATCATAAGCTCCTACATCAAGTATAAAGACTTTACTAAAATTGAAAATAATTCGACTGTCTTTCTCAAACTTGCTGCCATTTATATATATATATATATATTATATCACATTTACGACATCAAGTATAAAGACTTTATTGTAATCGAAAATAGTTCTAAAGTCTTTCTCAGACTCCCAGTCTCCTACATCAAGTATAAAGACTTTATTGAACGGATATTTATACAGATAAGATGTTTTCAGACTTAATCATTATCCGGTTAGATATGTCTCATATCTGATACCATATGTAGAGCCTGAACAGGTCTAAATAACGATAAAACAGATATTAGACAACTCTTAAACAGGTCTGAACGGATATTGAAACAGGTAAGCTGTTTTCAGACTTGATCATTATCCGTTCAGATAGTAGACGTCGCTAACCTGAATAGTTATAAAACATATATTAAGCAGATATGTAAAATGTCTGTAAGGATATCGAAACAGAGGGGAACTATTCATCATAACCGTATACAACATAAGCTCCTACATCAAGTATAAAGACTTTACTATAATTGAAAATAATTCGACAGTCTTTCTCAAACTTGCTGCCATTTATATATTTTATATCACATTTACGACATCAAGTATAAAGACTTTACTATAATTGAAAATAATTCGACAGTCTTTCTCAAACTTGCTGCCATTTATATATTTTATATCACATTTACGACATCAAGTATAAAGACTTTATTGTAATCGAAAATAGTTCTAAAGTCTTTCTCAGACTCCCAATCTCCTACATCAAGTATAAAGACTTTATTGAACGGATATTTATACAGATAAGATGTTTTCAGACTTAATCATTATCCGGTTAGATATGATTCATATCTGATACCATATGTATAGTCTGAACAGGTCTAAATAACGATAAAACAGATATTAGATAACTCTTAAACAGATCTGAACGGCTATTGAAACAGGTAAGCTGTTTTCAGACTTGATCATTATCCGTTCAGATATTAGACAGCGCTAGTCTGAATAGCTATAAAACAGACATCAAACATCTATGTAAAATGTCTGTACAGATATTGAAACAGATGGAAACTACCCATCATAACCGTATACAACATAGTCTCATACATCAAGTATAAGTCTGAAGAGTTATAAAACAGATATTAACCATCTATGTAAAATGTCTGTAAGGATATCGAAACAGAGGAGAACTATTCATCATAGGATCCTACATAAAGTATAAAGACTTTACTGTAATTGAAAATAATTCGAAAGTCTTTCTCATACTGGGTATCATTTATATATTTTATATCGCATTTATGATTCGATGGAACACTATTAATTTAGCAATAGCTACACGGATATTGAAACAGGAGGAAAACTCGATAGTCTTTCTCAATGGAGAGATTTTTTATTAAAACATAATGAGATGTAGCTCCTTCCTCAAGCAACAATAAATTAACATGCATATCTTTCCTATTCTTAGTAAAATAAATAGGTTCTACTACATCACATTTACTAGTTTTTGAATTTAAAGCTAAACCATAAACACTAATACTTAAATTATTCAGTCTTTCTATTTTTTTTAAATCTTTTAATTTTACCGGAAATTCGATCCTATCAAAATTTAGTATGGTGGAGTAATGTGGGTACATACTAACTCTATATGCTTTATTATTGACAGGATGAAGTGCAGCTGTAAGACACCCAAGCTGCTTTATTATTGACAGGATGAAGTGCAGCTGTAAGACACCCAAGCTAGATATGCGGTATCCTTGTTCTGTATGTTTATGTATGCCCCTCTATTCTTAATCGATCAATGTTATTAACTTCTAAATGTGAAACTGAAACTAACCCCCCATCCAGAATCTCGTTCTTGAAACTCTTCAGATTTAGTCTGAATTATGTTTGCCAACTGATCGTAAATATCCTCAACAGCTGAAGATATTATGAGAAATATGTATTGGGTGTAGAAAGATTTTAGTTCAATGATTTGCTTATCCGCGTGAGGCTTAACGTAATTAGCAAACAACTCAAATTGTACCTTTACACCTGATATCGTCTGTTGAATGATATTTGTAATCAGTCGGCATGACTCTAATTTAGAATCTATAAAAAATGATTGAATAGTTATAAAACAGATATTAAACATCTCTGTAAAATGTCTGTACAGATATTGAAACAGATGGAAACTATTCATCATAACCGTATACAACACAGTCTCCTACATCACATATAAAGACTTTATTGTAATTGAAAATAATTCGATAGTCTTTCTCAAACTTGTTGCTAGGGAATAGATACTCGAGCCTGTCTGAATAGTTATAAAACTGATATTAAACAGCTCTGTAAAATGTCTGTACGGATATTAAAGCAGATGGAAAACTATTCATCATAGCTGTATACAACACAGTCTCCTACATCGCATATAAAGACTTTATTGTAATTGAAAATAATAGTTATAAAAAATGAAGAAATACATTCACAGAGTGTCCAATATATATCACAACATATATCTTTGATATCGGTTGACGATACGCATTCTGAATAGTTATAAAACAGATATTAAACAGCTCTGTAAAATGTCTATACGAATAATGAAACAGATGGAAAACTATTCGTCATAGCTGTATACAACACAGTCCCCTACATAGCGTATAAAGACTTTATTGTCCAAAAATAGGTAAAAATATCGATATATAGGAAAAACCTAACAGATATATTCGAAGTAAACTATAGAATTCAAAACGAGTCACAAACAATATATATAAAAATGTTAAATATTTTTAAATGATTATTTAAAATAAATATTCTATAAATAAAAGCAAGACCCGTTTAACAGACAAAAAATGATAACAAAATGATAACGAAATTTTAAAATAATATATACTAACGTTTAGAATAACAACACAGGTGGTACTATACATATAAAACTTGTAATTAGCCGTTCCCCGCTAACGCTATGTATATATTAGAGGTAGACAGCTAAATATAATAGATTACATAGCAGAGTTAACGCAGGCGCTTTAAACATTATATTATATCGTAGGTGTATATCTGATTAAAAGAGGATAAAGATACAGAAAAAGAGATACCTGCAACTGCGAATACCAGATTTATAAAGTCAAAGTTTTTGTATGTTTACACCTGTTAAGAATTGACACGGGCTATCGTATTCTTTTTACACAAAGAGACTCCTGGTTACCGAGGATATACAAAGGCTTTTTGAACAGATACCGAGCCTGAGGAATATATTTACCATTGCTATCGAGGCTGTATTTAGAAATAGATATAAATGTATCTATTATCTACAATATAATAATGAAAAAAATATTTAGTAAATAAAACAGAATAAATTTCTATATCAATATATGTCTGTAGGAAATTGAGCTTTCTGATACTATTTAACGCATATCCGACTATAATTTCTATATACATTATATCAGATGTATCTGTTTCAATAGCCGTTCAGACATGTTTCATATCTGGTAATAGATGTTGGGTCTAAACAAGTCTGAATAGTTATAAAACAGATATTAAACAGATATGTAAAAAAATGTCTGTACGGATATTGAAACAGATGGAAACTATTCGTCATAGCTGTATACAACACACACAGTCTCCTACATCAAGTATAAAGCCTTTATTGCTGAATCTAAACACTTCATCAGTGACTCTGGGCACACCGTCTACAAGTGGTTATATACAGGGTAAATAAAACAGAATAAATTTCTATATCAATATATGTCTATAGGAAATTGAGCTTTCCGATACTCTTTAACGCATATCCGACTATAATTTCTATATACATTATATCAGATGTATCTGTTTCAATAGCCGTTCAGACATGTTTCATATCTGGTAGCAGATGTTGGGTTTAAACAAGTCTGAATAGTTATAAAACATATATTAAACAGATATGTAAAATGTCTGTAAGGATATCGAAACAGAGGGGAACTATTCATCATAACCGTATACAACATAAGCTCCTACATCAAGTATAAAGACTTTACTGTAATTGAAAATAATTCGACAGTCTTTCTCAAACTTGCTGCCATTTATATATTTTATATCACATTTACGGCATCAAGTATAAAGACTTTATTGTAATCGAAAATAGTTCTAAAGTCTTTCTCACACTCCCAGTCTCCTATATCAAGTATAAAGACTTTATTGAACGGATATTTATACAGATAAGATGTTTTCAGACTTAATCATTATCCGTTTAGATATGCTCCATATCTGCTAACATATGTTGAGTCTGAACAGGTTTAAATAACGATAAAACGGATATTAGACAACTCTGAAACAGGTCTGAACGGCTATTTAAACAGGTAAGCTGTTTTCAAACTTGATCATTATCCGTTCAGATATTAGACAGCGCTAGCCTGAATAGTTATAAAACGTATATTAAACAGATATGTAAAATGTCTGTAAGGATATCGGAACAGAGGGGAACTATTCATCATAACCGGATACAACATAAGCTCCTACATCAAGTATAAAGACTTTACTGTAATTGAAAATAATTCGACAGTCTTTCTCAAACTTGCTGCCATTTATATATTTTATTTCGACAGTCTTTCTCAAACTTGCTGCCATTTATATATATTTTATATCACTTTTACAGCATCAAGTATAAAGACTTTATTGTAATCGAAAATAGTTCTAAAGTCTTTCTCAGACTCCCAGTCTCCTACATCAAGTATAAAGACTTTATTGAACGGATATTTATACAGATAAGATGTTTTCAGACTTAATCATTAACCGTTTAGATATGCTCCATATCTGCTAACATATGTTGAGTCTGAATAGTATAAAACAGATATCAAACATCTATGTAAAATGTCTGTACAGATATTGAAACAGATGGAAACTATTCATCATAACCGTATACAACATAGTCTCATACATCGAGTATAAGTCTGAATAGTTATAAAACATATATTAAACAGATATGTAAAATGTCTGTAAGGATATTGAAACATAGGAGAACTATTCATCATAACCGTATACAACATAGGCTCCTACATCAAGTATAAAGACTTTACTGTAATTGAAAATAATTCGATAGTCTTTCTCAAACTTGATCTCATTTATATATTTTATATCACATTTACGATTCGATGGAACATTATTAATTTTAGCAATAGCTGCACAGATATTGAAACAGGGGAAAACTCGATAGTCTTTCTCAAACTAGCTGCTAGGGAATAGACACGAGAGCCCTACGGGTTCTCGTATCTATTCCCGAATCGCAGTCGGTTTGAGAAAGACTATCGAGTTTTCCCCTGTTTCAATATCTGTGCAGCTATTGCTAAAATTAATAATGTTCCATCGAATCGTAAATGTGATATAAAATATATAAATGAGATCAAGTTTGAGAAAGACTATCGAATTATTTTCAATTACAGTAAAGTCTTTATACTTGATGTAGGAGCCTATGTTGTATACGGTTATGATGAATAGTTCTCCTATGTTTCAATATCCTTACAGACATTTTACATATCTGTTTAATATATGTTTTATAACTATTCAGACTTATACTCGATGTATGAGACTATGTTGTATACGGTTATGATGAATAGTTTCCATCTGTTTCAATATCTGTACAGACATTTTACATAGATGTTTGATATCTGTTTTATACTATTCAGACTCAACATATGTTAGCAGATATGGAGCATATCTAAACGGTTAATGATTAAGTCTGAAAACATCTTATCTGTATAAATATCCGTTCAATAAAGTCTTTATACTTGATGTAGGAGACTGGGAGTCTGAGAAAGACTTTAGAACTATTTTCGATTACAATAAAGTCTTTATACTTGATGCTGTAAAAGTGATATAAAATATATATAAATGGCAGCAAGTTTGAGAAAGACTGTCGAAATAAAATATATAAATGGCAGCAAGTTTGAGAAAGACTGTCGAATTATTTTCAATTACAGTGAAGTCTTTATACTTGATGTAGGAGCTTATGTTGTATCCGGTTATGATGAATAGTTCCCCTCTGTTCCGATATCCTTACAGACATTTTACATATCTGTTTAATATACGTTTTATAACTATTCAGGCTAGCGCTGTCTAATATCTGAACGGATAATGATCAAGTTTGAAAACAGCTTACCTGTTTAAATAGCCGTTCAGACCTGTTTCAGAGTTGTCTAATATCCGTTTTATCGTTATTTAAACCTGTTCAGACTCAACATATGTTAGCAGATATGGAGCATATCTAAACGGATAATGATTAAGTCTGAAAACATCTTATCTGTATAAATATCCGTTCAATAAAGTCTTTATACTTGATATAGGAGACTGGGAGTCTGAGAAAGACTTTAGAACTATTTTCGATTACAATAAAGTCTTTATACTTGATGCCGTAAATGTGATATAAAATATATAAATGGCAGCAAGTTTGAGAAAGACTGTCGAATTATTTTCAATTACAGTAAAGTCTTTATACTTGATGTAGGAGCTTATGTTGTATACGGTTATGATGAATAGTTCCCCTCTGTTTCGATATCCTTACAGACATTTTACATATCTGTTTAATATATGTTTTATAACTATTCAGACTTGTTTAAACCCAACATCTGCTACCAGATATGAAACATGTCTGAACGGCTATTGAAACAGATACATCTGATATAATGTATATAGAAATTATAGTCGGATATGCGTTAAAGAGTATCGGAAAGCTCAATTTCCTATAGACATATATTGATATAGAAATTTATTCTGTTTTATTTACCCTGTATATAACCACTTGTAGACGGTGTGCCCAGAGTCACTGATGAAGTGTTTAGATTCAGCAATAAAGGCTTTATACTTGATGTAGGAGACTGTGTGTGTTGTATACAGCTATGACGAATAGTTTCCATCTGTTTCAATATCCGTACAGACATTTTTTACATATCTGTTTAATATCTGTTTTATAACTATTCAGACTTGTTTAGACCCAACATCTATTACCAGATATGAAACATGTCTGAACGGCTATTGAAACAGATACATCTGATATAATGTATATAGAAATTATAGTCGGATATGCGTTAAATAGTATCAGAAAGCTCAATTTCCTACAGACATATATTGATATAGAAATTTATTCTGTTTTATTTACTAAATATTTTTTTCATTATTATATTGTAGATAATAGATACATTTATATCTATTTCTAAATACAGCCTCGATAGCAATGGTAAATATATTCCTCAGGCTCGGTATCTGTTCAAAAAGCCTTTGTATATCCTCGGTAACCAGGAGTCTCTTTGTGTAAAAAGAATACGATAGCCCGTGTCAATTCTTAACAGGTGTAAACATACAAAAACTTTGACTTTATAAATCTGGTATTCGCAGTTGCAGGTATCTCTTTTTCCTGTATCTTTATCCTCTTTTAATCAGATATACACCTACGATATAATATAATGTTTAAAGCGCCTGCGTTAACTCTGCTATGTAATCTATTATATTTAGCTGTCTACCTCTAATATATACATAGCGTTAGCGGGGAACGGCTAATTACAAGTTGTATATGTATAGTACCACCTGTGTTGTTATTCTAAACGTTAGTATATATTATTTTAAAATTTCGTTATCATTTTGTTATCATTTTTTGTCTGTTAAACGGATCTTGCTTTTATTTATAGAATATTTATTTTAAATAATCATTTAAAAATATTTAACATTTTTATATATATTGTTTGTGACTCGTTTTGAATTCTATAGTCTACTTCGAATATATCTGTTAGGTTTTTCCTATATATCGATATTTTTACCTATTTTTGGACAATAAAGTCTTTATACGCTATGTAGGGGACTGTGTTGTATACAGCTATGACGAATAGTTTTCCATCTGTTTCATTATTCGTATAGACATTTTACAGAGCTGTTTAATATCTGTTTTATAACTATTCAGAATGCGTATCGTCAACCGATATCAAAGATATATGTTGTGATATATATTGGACACTCTGTGAATGTATTTCTTCATTTTTTATAACTATTATTTTCAATTACAATAAAGTCTTTATACGCTATGTAGGGGACTGTGTTGTATACAGCTATGACGAATAGTTTTCCATCTGTTTCATTATTCGTATAGACATTTTACAGAGCTGTTTAATATCTGTTTTATAACTATTCAGAATGCGTATCGTCAACCGATATCAAAGATATATGTTGTGATATATATTGGACACTCTGTGAATGTATTTCTTCATTTTTTATAACTATTATTTTCAATTACAATAAAGTCTTTATATGCGATGTAGGAGACTGTGTTGTATACAGCTATGATGAATAGTTTTCCATCTGCTTTAATATCCGTACAGACATTTTACAGAGCTGTTTAATATCAGTTTTATAACTATTCAGACAGGCTCGAGTATCTATTCCCTAGCAACAAGTTTGAGAAAGACTATCGAATTATTTTCAATTACAATAAAGTCTTTATATGTGATGTAGGAGACTGTGTTGTATACGGTTATGATGAATAGTTTCCATCTGTTTCAATATCTGTACAGACATTTTACAGAGATGTTTAATATCTGTTTTATAACTATTCAATCATTTTTTATAGATTCTAAATTAGAGTCATGCCGACTGATTACAAATATCATTCAACAGACGATATCAGGTGTAAAGGTACAATTTGAGTTGTTTGCTAATTACGTTAAGCCTCACGCGGATAAGCAAATCATTGAACTAAAATCTTTCTACACTCAATACATATTTCTCATAATATCTTCAGCTGTTGAGGATATTTACGATCAGTTGGCAAACATAATTCAGACTAAATCTGAAGAGTTTCAAGAACGAGATTCTGGATGGGGGGTTAGTTTCAGTTTCACATTTAGAAGTTAATAACATTGATCGATTAAGAATAGAGGGGCATACATAAACATACAGAACAAGGATACCGCATATCTAGCTTGGGTGTCTTACAGCTGCACTTCATCCTGTCAATAATAAAGCAGCTTGGGTGTCTTACAGCTGCACTTCATCCTGTCAATAATAAAGCATATAGAGTTAGTATGTACCCACATTACTCCACCATACTAAATTTTGATAGGATCGAATTTCCGGTAAAATTAAAAGATTTAGAAAAAATAGAAAGACTGAATAATTTAAGTATTAGTGTTTATGGTTTAGCTTTAAATTCAAAAACTAGTAAATGTGATGTAGTAGAACCTATTTATTTTACTAAGAATAGGAAAGATATGCATGTTAATTTATTGTTGCTTGAGGAAGGAGCTACATCTCATTATGTTTTAATAAAAAATCTCTCCATTGAGAAAGACTATCGAGTTTTCCTCCTGTTTCAATATCCGTGTAGCTATTGCTAAATTAATAGTGTTCCATCGAATCATAAATGCGATATAAAATATATAAATGATACCCAGTATGAGAAAGACTTTCGAATTATTTTCAATTACAGTAAAGTCTTTATACTTTATGTAGGATCCTATGATGAATAGTTCTCCTCTGTTTCGATATCCTTACAGACATTTTACATAGATGGTTAATATCTGTTTTATAACTCTTCAGACTTATACTTGATGTATGAGACTATGTTGTATACGGTTATGATGGGTAGTTTCCATCTGTTTCAATATCTGTACAGACATTTTACATAGATGTTTGATGTCTGTTTTATAGCTATTCAGACTAGCGCTGTCTAATATCTGAACGGATAATGATCAAGTCTGAAAACAGCTTACCTGTTTCAATAGCCGTTCAGATCTGTTTAAGAGTTATCTAATATCTGTTTTATCGTTATTTAGACCTGTTCAGACTATACATATGGTATCAGATATGAATCATATCTAACCGGATAATGATTAAGTCTGAAAACATCTTATCTGTATAAATATCCGTTCAATAAAGTCTTTATACTTGATGTAGGAGATTGGGAGTCTGAGAAAGACTTTAGAACTATTTTCGATTACAATAAAGTCTTTATACTTGATGTCGTAAATGTGATATAAAATATATAAATGGCAGCAAGTTTGAGAAAGACTGTCGAATTATTTTCAATTATAGTAAAGTCTTTATACTTGATGTCGTAAATGTGATATAAAATATATAAATGGCAGCAAGTTTGAGAAAGACTGTCGAATTATTTTCAATTATAGTAAAGTCTTTATACTTGATGTAGGAGCTTATGTTGTATACGGTTATGATGAATAGTTCCCCTCTGTTTCGATATCCTTACAGACATTTTACATATCTGCTTAATATATGTTTTATAACTATTCAGGTTAGCGACGTCTACTATCTGAACGGATAATGATCAAGTCTGAAAACAGCTTACCTGTTTCAATATCCGTTCAGACCTGTTTAAGAATTGTCTAATATCTGTTTTATCGTTATTTAGACCTGTTCAGGCTCTACATATGGTATCAGATATGAGACATATCTAACCGGATAATGATTAAGTCTGAAAACATCTTATCTGTATAAATATCCGTTCAATAAAGTCTTTATACTTGATGTAGGAGACTGGGAGTCTGAGAAAGACTTTAGAACTATTTTCGATTACAATAAAGCCTTTATACTTGATGTCGTAAATGTGATATAATATATATATATATATATATATATAAATGGCAGCAAGTTTGAGAAAGACTGTCGAATTATTTTCAATTATAGTAAAGTCTTTATACTTGATGTAGGAGCTTATGATGAAAAGTTCCCCTCTGTTTCGATATCCTTACAGACATTTTACATATCTGCTTAATATATGTTTTATAACTATTCAGGTTAGCGACGTCTAATATCTGAACGGATAATGATCAAGTCTGAAAACAGCTTACCTGTTTCAATATCCGTTCAGACCTGTTTAAGAGTTGTCTAATATCTGTTTTATAGCTATTTAGACCTGTTCGGACTCGACATATGTTAGCAGATATGGAGCATATCTGAACGGCTATTGAAACAGATACATCTGATATAATGTATATAGAAATTGTAGTCGGATATGCGTTAAAGAGCATCGGAAAGCTCAATTTCCTACAGACATATATTGATATAGAAATTTATTCTGTTTTATTTACTAAGTATTTTTTCTTTATTATATTATAGATAATAGATAACCAGATATGAAACATGTCTGAACAGCTATTGAAACAGATACATCTGATATAATGTATATAGAAATTATAGGCGGATATGCGTTAAAGAGTATCAGAAAGCTCAATTTCCTACAGACATATATTGATATAGAAATTTATTCTGTTTTATTTACTAAGTATTTTTTCTTTATTATATTGTAGATAATAGATGCATTTATATCTATTTCTAAATACAGTCTCGATAGCAATGAATATGCAGTTGCAGGTATCTCTTTTTCCTATATCTTGATCCTCTTTTTATCAGATATATACCTACGATACAATATAATGTTTAAAGCGCCTGCGTTAACTCTGAATTTTTTTTCCCTTCCATACCAATCTCCTGCACACAAAACTATGAGTCGATATCTGTTTAAACATGTATAGACCTGTTTCGATATATATATATATATATATATATATATATATATATATATATATATTGCAAATACAATAGATGCATTTATATATATTTCCGAATATGATCTCAATTTAACTTTTATATGTGCAGTGCTATCTGTGTTGTTATTCTAAACGAGATTATATATACGTTCCTATATTATTTTTAGTCTGTTGAACGGGTTATACTTTTATCTATAAAAATTTATTTTCAATATTCACTTCAAATTCGGTACCATTTTTATATATTGTTTGACACGCACACACACACACACACACACACAACTATGCTCGATATCTGTTGAGAGATGTAGAGACTTGTTTTCATTTTTTAGTCAGCATGTGTGTAATAATTCTTCGTTATTGGTAGATGGAGTTTATGTGATAGCAAGCAGTTTTAGATCTCGTATTGCATCATATTCAATTTTAGGCTCTAGGATTTGTGATATTCATACATTTTTATAGATTCTAAATTAAAGTCATGTCAACTGATTACAAATATCATTCAACAGACGATATCGGGTGTAAAGGTACAATTTGAATTGTTTGCTAATTATGTTAAGCCTCACGCAGATAATCAGATCACCGAATTAAAATCATTCTACACTCAATACGTAGTTCTTATAATAACAGGATAATTGATTTAAGTTTTATATGTGCAGTGCTACCTGTGTTGTTATTCTAAACGTGAGTATATATACATCTCATATTATTTTTAAAATTATGCTATCATTTTTGGTATGTTGTCTTACTTTTATCTATAAAAATTTATTTCAATATTCACTTCAAATTCGTTAACATTTTTTTATATATTGTTTGTGGCCCGCTTTTAATTCTGAAATCTACTTTGAATATATCTGTTAGGTTTTTTTTCCTTATATATTATTATTTTTATCTATTTTTGGAAACGGATCTCATATTATATTAGGTAAGCATATACCCCAGAACGATTCAGTTTTAAGTTCTTATTAGTGTTGTTAAGCTGCGTTATTGCAATGGAATATGATACTTACATTTTATATTTACTAGTCTATTTGCAATATTTTTTTGTTCTGTTTCCGTTGACAATATGAATAATTACAATCAATTCATCACCGCCTCTCTTAAAATGAGGGAAGATACTATCTTTCATGAAAAGCAGTTTATCGAACAATCCACATATCTACTCAATGATCTGTGTCGATATATTTACCTCTGATTCTAATATTACACACAAAATTACGGTCGATATCTGCTGAAAAATGTAAAATATATCGAGTATTAAACGGGGATAATTCATACTAATTAAATTAAATTAAACGCGAATTTAACGAATAATATCTCTAAGTTATTTAAAGTTGAGTTTCCACATTTTGTAATAGACTACATATGCGTTTTACAATATCCAATTCACATCTCGGGTGTGGCCGAACGGTTAAGGTGTCTGTCTTACACCTAGAAGGACCCGAGTTCGAATCCCCGACATCCCGACATTAAAAATATAAAAAAATTTTAAATATGTTGAACTACATACAAATTTACAATTTCTAATTCTTATTCCCAATGTGGCCTCATGACAAAGGAGGGCTGATACACATGTAGATATCCATGATTCGACTCCTTGTACTGTGATATTTTTAAAAATAAAAAAAATCAAATAATTCTAAATATGTGACCCATCTTCGGGGAAATAAATAATTCGGATAATTCGAAATATGTGGCGTCATCTTCGGGGAAATAAATAATTCGGATAATTCGAAATATGTGACGTCATCTCTCTTCTAAATATCTCTGAACTACAGTAACGATAGTCATTGGTTAGAAACTGAAATTTATGTTAGGGTTGCTAGATATAATTTAACATCCGATAAGGCATCCTCGATAACCGCCTTGCAAGCCTCTCACCCCTATGTGAAACTCACCCCCGAACATTCAGTGGGACACCCTCTATATACATTCGTAGATCTGTAAACAGATCTACGAGTGTATATAGAGGTGTCCCGGATTAATATGTCCAAATTGAAAAAGTGCAAAATGAACCTCCATAAGAAAATACATGGGATTTTGGGCTCGAACCCCCACTACTTATCTACTAGGAAGGGTGTCCAACAACAATATATATATATATATATATATATATATATATATATATATATATATGGTAAATTCAATTCGTTGGCGATTTAAGGTCTGGTTTTACTTCAAAATGTATATATTTAAAACAATCCTACATGTTTCGGCAAATGATGCCTTTTTCAAGGAATATAAAATATAAATGACAGGTCATTAATACCTTAAATCGCCAACAAATTGAATTTACCATAACATACAAAGGTCACGAAATAATTATCTTTATATATATATATATATATATATATATATATATAATAACTTCGTGACCTTGGTATGATATGGTAAACCTAATCAGTAGGCGATTAAAGGTCTGTATATTACTTCAAAATATATGTATTTAAAAAACTCTACATGTTTCGGCTGTATACGCCTTTTTCAAGAGAATACAAAATATGAATGTACAAAATTGATTCATATTTTGTATTCTCTTGAAAAAGGCGTATACAGCCGAAACATGTAGAGTTTTTTAAATACATATATTTTGAAGTAATATACAGACCTTTAATCGCCTACTGATTAGGTTTACCATATATATATATATATATATATATAGCCATCGTGTCCAGAGCCATCATCTAAAATTAATTTCTTAATATAATGATTATAATGAATGTTTAAGAAACAAATATATCGTGCATTCTCTAAAAACATCATCTAAGTCATAGTGTACTTATGACTAGAGCTGAGGATGTTTGCGGTACGGCAGGACCGTATGTAGTGCATCCCCACCAGCGTATAAACACGATGCAGCGAAATACTTTAGTCGTGAACTGGCAACGTGATCGTGTGTTGTCTTGAGCTCTATTTAATAAATATGACGGACGTGCCCAAGCCAAGAAAGCGCCCATTGAATAACGACGTGAAGAAATTTATCCGAGGCTTTCCCGATTTGTATTATAATGGAGCAAAAGTGGTTTGTAAATTATGCGATAAACAGTTACTTTGCTGGGACAAATACGACTGTAAAAGACATGTTGAAAGTGTACACCACAAAGGCAAAACAAATAATGTGCTGTCTAAAACGCAATTCATTTTCGATTTATTGACAATATTACTCGTCTGCGATGTGCCAGTTCACCTGCTAGATAAAAAAGCCTTTCACGACTTTTGGAATAAATACAATTCCAACATAAAGCTACCGTCACGGAGAACGTTACTCACCTATTTACCAATTGTGCGTGAGGACATTGAAAACAGAATGAAAGCAGTAGTAAATGATAAACAGTTATGGGTATGTGTCGACGAAACGACAGATCGAAAAAAACATTATATTGTGAATATTATAGTGCGTGTACTAGATCCTGTCAAATCAACATTTCCCATTTTATTAGCCAGCAAAAGATTGGAAAAGTGCACTAGCGAAGTAATTACGAAGGTAGTGCTCGATACGCTACAAAAATTTCAAGTTTCAACTAATCAACTCCTGATGTTTATGAGCGATGGTGCTGCGACAATGCGTTCTGTAGGCCGTTCTCTTAAAGCAGATTGTGAGAGACTTTTGCATGTGACATGTAAAGTTCATGCTTTACACCTTGTGGCACAAACTATTCGGCAATGTTATCCAGAGGTGGATGCATTAATAGCAACCACAAAAAAAGTGTTTCTAAAATCTCCCAAACGAATTCGAGAGTTTCACAGTCAGTGCCCTGGTATTCCCGAACCACCAGAGCCAATCCTTACACGTTGGGGAAGTTGGTTAAAGGCGGCATTTTATTATTCCAAGTATTTCCAACAAATAAAATCTGTGGTTCTACAATTCAATCCTGCCGAAGCTGTAGCCATTAAGGAAAGCCAGAGACTGTTTCAAAACCCTTCCCTTGATGCAGATTTACAAACTATTTATAACAATCATATAGGATTGTTTAACGCAATCGAGAAATTTCGAAATACTGCATTATCGTTAGCGGAGTCACTGCAAATACTGGACGATGTACACGCCCAGCTATGCGCAGTAAATGACAACAAAAATGTTAATGTAATAGAAAAGTTCGAGAGTGTGATAAACAATGATTTTGATTTTACCAGATTAAAACAAATTAGTAATGGTGCAAGTGTAGATTCGGTTTCTATCTATAAAGATTATTTTAATTGTGCGTGTGTTACATCCGTAGATGTCGAGCGGTCTTTCTCAAAATATAAAAAAATTTATTCATCACGGCGTACATCGCTCACCGCTACAAATATGGAAACGTATCTAATGCTACAAACTTACTGCAAGTCTTATCCACTTGGCGCTATGCTATAATAATCGTAAATAAGGTAAGTGTGTTATTTATATACAGTACACATAACTGACATACCTAAGCGATATAAATAGCGAATGCATGTAAAGCAATAAAATCACGCATGCATCACCGATCGAAACAAGGTCATTATATTCGTGCGTTTAACTGAATACTATCCTGGCACACCGCAAACATCCCCAGCTCTACTTATGACGTATTTTTTTTATTATATACAAAATATGAGCTTTTATAATTAAAAATGATAAGAAACTAAATTACCTGTATTTTCTGTATCATATTATGTTAAACTTCAAAGTTATTTAATAATTAATATCTGTTCCCACAAAGTGTGTTATTGCAAAATCTAATTACGTCGTTTCGCGAATAAAATTTCCATATTTCAAATTTACAGCCAACATCAACAATAACACCACAAAATCAATATTACCCGTACAACATATTTGCAAGAAGTTCATTTATATCAATACACGACATGCAAAACTGAATCTTATAAAAGTAGCTAAACTTCATAAAACATACTCTAACGTACATAAAAAAAGAATAGCAAAATAAATTGTACAACATACGATCTATAAGTTGGAATCCAGACGCCCGACGTTTGATCTCCGTTTATTTAGATTTCCTTCCAAGAACATGTTATGAAAAATGTAAGGCAGTACAAAACTTTTTTTTGATTCAAAGCTCCCCGCTAACATAAGTATAGAACACAAACGTTAAATATCTTTATATTAAGAACAAACACATGCCTTTCTACCTATCGTTTATGAGTCATAAACGATAGGTATAGAGACGCAACTGTCGTCTCCAATATCCCCCCATCGACACTCAGTCTGATCCTGGCTGCCGTCATGTCCCCCCAAAAACAAGTTAAAAAAGTGTATAAATCATTAGAAGAACGTTTGAACATATTATTATACGACTGAAATAATTTTCCTACAAAATATCTTCGATGATAGCATCATCTGATAAAGTTCACCCGAGTGCCCAAGCTTTTATAAAGTAATAAAGTGTTTAACCTACTTGAAAACCTCATTCGAAGTACCTGATAATTAGAGAACGGACACGCTTACCACCCAGTGCAGTACTGGCGAAAGGCTGTATTTCTAAAATATTTAATTTTATTTATATAATTGGAAAACGAACGAGTGGTGATCTATAAAATTACGAAATACATATTTATTTGTTGAAAAGTTGTATTTATAAAGTTTTTAATTTTATTTGTATAATTGGAAAACAAACGGGTGGTGATCTATAAAATTACGAAATACATATGTATTTGTTGAAAAGTTGTATTTTTAAAGTTTTTAATTTTATTTCTATAATTGGAACATTTTTATTTGTTCATTTTGTCGTTCAAGTTGAGTAAAGGAGTATTAATATTGAGTAGCAATATTTTCTCAAGGTTTTCTTCTGTCAATTTTGTTCTCCTTGAATTAAGTACATCCTTATAAATAGAAAACGTCCTTTCTACATCGCAACTGGTTATAGGTGCATACTGGAAATATTCTTTTATTTCTTCATATTTAGCCGTTAGATTTTGTGGAATTGTCTCCATACATAATTGCTGCAATGTAATTAAATCTGGATTTCTATTAAGAATTGCTTCAAACTTTTGCCGAAGGCCACATCCGAAGTCACTTGGAATACTTTTCAAATTATTAACAGCCACATCAAATGTGGTTAATCCGTCATTTAATTTGAGATTTCGATTTTCAAAATAAGTGATTAGTTTTGGCAATTTTCCAAAGTGTTCGTGAAGAAAGTACAACTGATCTTTTAAATTTGGGATTTGTGTGAGCTCCTTGCACTCACCAATACTTCTAGCATCCTCCTTTAGCAGTGTTACGAAATGTTTTAGACTATCGAAATTCTCAGCATAATAACTAGTAGCTTCCAGCCATGTTCCCCATCGAGTTATTACTGGAGTGAGAGGCAGTGACAGAGATGGAAATTTTTCCCTGAAAAGAGCTACTCTCAATGGTGCTTTTCTGAAAATTTTTTTAAAAGCTGATACAAGTCTATCAACTTCCGGAAAAGTGTCTCTGATATATTCACAGATACTGTGGGGAGCATGTGCTACACAAGTAATATGCAGCATATTAGGATATGTTTTCTTCAATAGTCTGCCTGTTTTTAACATATACGCAGCACTATCACTGACAAATAAAAGTATTTTTTCTTTGTACGTGGCGTCCGAATGAAGCATTTTTTGCATATTCTCCTTAATGGTTTCAGCAACTGTTTCCGCATCAACTCTATTTATAACACTTGTTGCTATTACATACTATGAGTTATAGGGAATAGTTGGATGTAGTACACCAGCTACAACATTTACCACACAGTGTCCTAACATATCTACCGTTTCGTCGGCGCTTATCCATATGTATTGATTTAAAAGATGGCTTCTAATGCGTTCTACTGTTCTCGTATAGCACCTAGAAACATAATATTTGCGTAAAGTTGATTCATCAGGAACATTTCGACTAGTATATTTTTGAAGAAATATTTTTAAAGTGAGATTGCTAAGTTTATTTAATGGAATATTAGCCGCTATAAAAGTTTTACAGAGTTCAGATGTGTTTGCGATCCTAAGTGACGAATTTTTTACGATATTTTACGGATTTTGTAATAAATTTCGGAATCACTGACAATGGACATACAATCAGTATGACCGTCAATCCAACTCGCCATTGTTTTACAATGCCGTTCTCGACATTCTTCCATATCATGTCTGAAAAAGTAACTTAAACAATGCTCTAGATCTAAATAAATGAAAACTAAAAATGTGTACGTAAGTTATTGAAACTGATCGAAATTCAATGCACACTCTTACGTCGAAATAATTGGTAGAAATAGATTCAATCAAACGATATTAAACAGGATCTATCACAAAAATTACGATGTAATTAACAGTTAAAACTATGAAAACAAGAAACTTACTCACAGCACTTTATTTATCTTGCGAAATATAAATTAATAAATAAAATACATTATTAAAACCCCGCTTCTATCTACGCTCATGAAAACACTTTAAAAAACACTATATTCTGCGAATACAATAGCTGACTTGTCCATTGTTATCGCGGCGAGACTAGGTGTCCGAGTAAGTCAAACAAATACTTCATTGAATTACGCCGGGATGTAATGAGCGACGTTATACACAATTCCAATTGCCGATTGCGTTTTATGGAAATTGCATCCGTTCTCTATTTATGACATAGGGAAAAGATACATCAAAATAATAAAATGTACTTCATATTTATAGACTTAGAGAAAACATTTGATAGTGTATCTAGAATTAATTTTATATAGAAAAGAAGTTAAGAAACAAATAGTAGAAGCTGTATAAAATATTCATGAAAATAACGAAACTTATGTAAAGTCAATGAAAAATGTTCAATAGTTCACAGAAAAGAAGACTAACAAATTATTTGTAGGATACGTAAATCTAGAAACTACAAATAATGGATTGTACGTTGGCAAACGAAGTAGCAGTTATAGCAAATAATGAAATGAACTTTCAAAATAATTTAAGTATGTAAATACTAAATGAAGTAATGGTGGAATACGGAAAAATATGAAATGAAAAGAAGATGAAACTAAAGATAATATCAAAGGAAGAACAAGGTCAACAATCGGATGGAGTCAGAGTTCACTCAGAGTATAAATCAAGTAATTTCAATATTTAGGATGACAACATGCTAATTGCCTCACGAGATACATTGTGATTTAAAAGTTCTGTATGTGTTTCTACATTAAGTGTCAGAAAATTGTCAGTCAACGTTTCATATTGTATAAAGGTACGCTGAGATATATTTTTTGTTAATTTTTCAATCTACTTGTAATTAAGAAGTATTTTTGTTTTTACAATCAAGTTTTTTCAGGCGCCGCACAATAAGTGTAGTATTTCAAAATTGTTTATTCAAGCATGTGTATAAACAATAACATGTGTATTTAAACTAGTCTAATCAATAAACATCGATACGGAAATAAACATCGAAACGAGTAAGATCGACAAAATTAATATATATATTGACAAGGCCAAGTTCGTCTAAAATGCACGACATCATTTATTTCTAAACAATTACACTCGGTGATATTGAACAAAAAGTATGTCTAACGCATTCATAAAGTTTTGCAAACTAAAGAGAATTCAGATTAATATACGAGGAACATGATTTTATTATTATATACAAAGAGTTCCAAAAATATAGTTGCACGCCTTATCACGAATAGAAGTTGATTCCAATTATGTAAATGTTAGTAAAGGAACGACCGGTAGCATCCTTATTACGTCAAGGGCTCAATCGACGGCAGAGACCTGATCGCACCATTACGAAACCGACAACAATCAAATTCGCGATTTCTAGGACTGATCATCCCAGGGTTGTGGAATTGAAATGCAAACAAGTATAATCAATAGAATTTCAAGTGATGGAAAAGGCAAAACTTCAATTCGCTCCAGAGTCGTAATGAAGCAAGCATGCACTTCAAGGAAATGGTCCTATACGACGAAGACGCTCTCACAATTTTTATTAAAAAGATTGCAGTTATAATTTAACTGCTCTCTAGCATGTCTGCAATGAAGAAAAGGGCGTATAGTATAAGGGACTTACAGCAGAACGTGCACCCTTACTATGGTCAAGAATTGCTTCGCAGAACGTGACATACGCGAAATAGATAATTCACGAATCAGTGATTTCCTAAAATAATTTTGCCATAGAGCAAAAGAAAGATATAGAGTTGAATTATTTTAAAATAAATATTATTAAAGGGGAGCACAAAGAATTGAAGACAAACAATCAAGCACAAAGAATTGAAGACAAACAATTAAGCACAAAGAATTGAGGACAAACAGTCAAACATAAAGAATTGAAAGCAAAGAATCGATTGCGAAAAAGTAAAAAAAAGACAAGAATTGCGAACTGCGAAACAAGGCAACTATTCTAAATTACTACCACATGTTATGGAGATCAAATTTAAGAAAACAAACAGAGAACAAGCTTGAGATAGTGTACAACGGCCCTTTTACCATTTACATTTACATTTTACCATTTATAATAATTTTAATGTATAGTTATAATAAATTTCAATTCTTTTATAATAATAATACTTTTAGTAAACACACACAACTTGAATAGAACTTGTATAGAGAATAGTGTATAAGAAATAGTATATAGAAAATATAGAGTAGTTATACAATAAGAAATAATATAACTCACTAATAAACAATATATTGAGCATCTACATATAATATGTAAGGAAATCTAATTATATATATTTAATACGGGGCAAAAAAGACAAATGGCGGAGAAGCCCTTTGTTTTTCTTTATCGCCAGGTAGAAGATGTGATAACTAAACCAGGTCATGTATTCAAAATATCCATTTCGTCAACACGACCTCGTTGAGTTATGATCTTACACGACATTGTTTTTATCTTGTAACCAGGTCACTAGGCTAAAGGAACACACTCTAATATATAACGAGACACTGAGAGGTTCGACAGGTAGAAGTCAGAGTCAGAGAGTTAGAGTCACGACAAGCCTAGTGCCTCATAATTATAATGTAGTGTTTACTGTTGTTATCGTTATTATTATCGATATTAAATTATATGTTGTTATTTAATCGTTGTCCTGCATATTATTTATCACACTGATGAACCTGCTGTATAAATGGAACTACCTCGGCAACAATGTTACCTCCGAGACCAGGTGACCTCACTGTACGTCAAGATACAATGTGATGACCACATTATATCTTGACATACATTTAAATATTTGTGTTAGGTACATTTTTAATATGTTTTAATAATTGCCTTCAATTTTCCAGCATTTATGTGTTACTTTTTAAAATATTAACCCAGTGATTTTTTTTCGAAGCTTCGTTTTCATTTCATATATTGCTTAAAAAATAACGAGTGGAGTGTCATGCTCTTGAAATCATTAATGTGTAAGAAAATAGTTTTTTCTTAATTCGCTATGTAAACCAGTTCTTTGCATTGTTGCAGTCAATAAAATCGAATGAATAAGATCTAACTCGGATCTAACTCGAGTGAAGACGAATTCCTTGACGAAACCTCGTTAATTTGACTGGTCTATTTTTAAAAAGGGCGCCACCACGATTTCAGCGCTGCTTGTATAAGTGAATATACGTTACTCGGAGGATGTGTATGCGATAACGTATCCACTTAAATCGTAGGTCTACGGAAGCTAAAGGAATTGAAAAAAAACGAACGACAACCAAAATAACATGTAATAATACATATTTATTTTAAACGTTTGTAACTCAGAACACATAAACAGTTTTTGAAGGTTTGAACCTTTCTGTATATAAATGTAAAATCGTAGCAATATATCAAATTGACAGAATAGCATAGTGGGTGAGGCCTGGTATATTTAAATATTTATAAATTACTAAAAATATACTAGTAACTACACCATGATGATTTATAAATAAAAGTGCCAAAAATTGCGAATGCGCCGATATATAACTAGACTGAAATGTAATAAGACTCCCTACCTCTAAGTGCAAGACTTGTGAAGTTCTTAAATAATTCTCCCTATTTATCTCTACCTTTTATAATTTCTTTTAGTTTTCTTATGCTTCTTTTCCCTATTTATTCCATATTGCATGTTCTTATTTTTCTTGTATTCTTTCCATAATTGCCCTAATTCATAAATTCTTTCTTTCTTTACGTAACCACCTTAATTGACTTCAACCACTTTGTTTTCTATTGGTTTGATAACTAGTTACTTTCTAAATTACTATTTATCACTCTTATTGTACTTGGGAAAACCATTAAAGAAACTAATGAAACTTACATCAATAGTGTGATGAATCTATTCCTTCCAATGGAATTACTTGTAAGTAGTTCACTGCTTTTAATAGTGGTCATATGAGCATAAAAGACGCTGAACGTCCGAGAACATCATTTACAGTAACTACTCCAGATGATATTAATAAAGTCTGTAATTTTTTCTTAAAACCTCATTTCTATTGCGTTTACTTTTAGTATATGTTTATATGTTCACATCCGCGATTCACTAGCATATAATAATGCAACTCTATCTTCTTCATGACCACCATTTTTACTTTTTACTTTTGAATATCTCGCTTTCCTAAAAATGAATTGAGTATTTTTCCTACTTTTACAATTGTTCCATTTATTTCTCTGTCAAATTCTTTATTTTCTTCAATAACTGTTCCTAATAATTTACAACTATATGTTTCTTTTATTTCAGCTAAATAACATGTTTCTTCTTTATTTTGCTATAATAATGTTTTTGGTTTATATATATTTATTTTCATGTTCATTTTTTTAGTTCTTCGATATGCATATTTAGGTTAAATTGTAGGTTCTCTTCTGAGTCTATCAAAATATAATCCGCTAAGATTAGCTCTGTTATGTTTCTTCCGTTTTGCAATGAACAACTTCCTCATCTTTTTCCTTGCTTCATTCATTATAACGTACGTGACGTAGATGTTTTAACCACCGCAAGATCATTCGAAAAATAAAATGCAATATTATTACAAGTCCACCATCCAGCCTATACGAGCAACTCCAATCCAATTCAAACACTCCATCAATTACAACAGAAAATAAGAGCAGACTCAAAACACATCTTTATTTTATCCCTATATCATTTCAAAACACTCCTTATTCTTCCTTATTGACTCCATCAAATTTGTATTGTTCTAATGCATTGCGTTTGTCACTTCTGTAGCTTCCCTATCTACCTCTTTCTTTTTTCCAGCGTTTTTCATTCACTCTATTGATTCTATCAATGTCTGTTCCAGATATATGAAATATATATGAATTTTCCTATTTTTACTTATTAGCTCTTCACTGATTTGCCTAACTTAACACATACATGATTTACGAAACTGATCTGACAGGAGAGTGACTTTCCAAAGGTTGGAAACACTTCCACCATAATGAGTATATTGCTTACTTCAGCCATGTTTTAAAAGACTAACGTCCAAATTCCGTCCAAACTTTTCAGATAGATGAGTTTTTACAGTAAACTACATATTTGCTATTTTTGTATTAATCTAAACGCAAAATAATTTAATGTGTTAATTAAACATTATGTTTTACGTGAAAAAATCTTTAAAGAAACTGAGAGAAAGATTATGATGTTCCTTGCCATCAATGATTTGTAAGTGAATTATTGCTATCTGAGATCTTAATTTACAGCAACTTCTTCAGTCCATACCATTGTAAAGAGCGATCTCTGAATAAGAAAGTGTCTGTTTGCTAATGCCATAAACATTCAAGCGAACAGATACACAATATTTTGCATTAGCATTTGAATCTGAAGAAGCTAGCTGCAGGATAGGTGCCGCGTTTGCTTACTGTTGAGCAAATTCGAAGGTCAAACGAAAGTATATAAAACCTGGATCACTATACTCCAGATATTAAAAAAGCAGTCAGCGAAATGGGTTTCTCCTGATAAACGTGTTCCAACACTGGTAAAAATTGTTTTTGTTCATGAATAACATTACGGCCACTTTTTTTATGATTCCAAAGAATTAATCTTTATTGACTATTACGGAAGGGAAATACAATAACTGGCCAATATTATTGTGATGTACCGACACGTTTCGATACCGAACTGAAAGTACGATCGTATTTATTCAGAAAAAAGTTTTGTTCCATCAGGACAACGCGCCCTCTCATTTATCCACTATCTAAATTTGTCGAATTAGAATACGAATTGCTGCTTCATCCACCATATTTTCTAGAACTGGCTCCGAGTGCTTTTTTCTTATTCTCAAACTTGAAAAGATGGTGGAGAGATTCAGAACAAGTGAAGAGGTGATAACTGCAACGAATGCCTATTTTGCATAATTCCCGAAAGATTACTTTTTAAACAGTGTAACAAACTAAAAAATCGCTGTGTTAAGTTTATACAACGTTTGTCAAAAAGAACTTCATCTCAGTAGGCAGTGGGTAACTAGTACTTGCAAATTATTATAAGCCACTTGCCTTTTATTTATAACTATTTATCTAATATAATTTTGACATTTGTCATTTCGCGACTAGCGATATATTTTTTTTGCAAATATCTTTTTTTACTTAATAAACAATACTACTAAATAATGTACATTTGAAAGAAAATATTTTTATTGCCGAAGCATATTTCCGAAATGCACAAATTTTTAACGAAGAATAGCAATATTCCTACGCAGAATGTAAGTGACAGTTGTACTTGCAGTTTTCCAATAGAGTTGTAGATAATACCTCTTTACATCATCACATTCATCTAGTTGTGGAAGTTTCAGGCTACAGGATCTGTGTTAAAAGGCAAAAGTTCTGGTAGGCCACGTACACACTAAAATATTGTTGAAACGTAAAAAATCTTTTTGGAGAAAACCCACATACATCAGTTCGTCGTTTATCAGTTCAAACGAACATATCTTCCAGTACTGTTCATAGAATTTTGAAGCATCGTTTACATATTGCAGTGAATTGTGATGTTGATTACTTATTTAGATTTGGCTCACAATACACAGTAGCTTGCCCAGCTTCACTCAAATCGGATACGCCTTCCAGGAGCTCTCTAATCTTCAAGGTTTACCCTCATAGGGTACGTAGCACAATAATAAAACAAAAGGTATTAGAAAAGACAAACAAAAATTCCCCCAATAAATTTTTAATGAAAAAAAAAAAAAAAAAAAATTAGACTTTATCAAATATAAAGCCGCACTGAAACATCTAATATGAGACAGATTGTGAGGAAAACTTGTGTAAAATTTGACTGCTACACTAGACAAAAAACCTCACTAATGAATCCCGAGCAAATTACTAATTAAATATTTAAGAAAATTGTCAGACTTTAAATTACGTTATCCCAATTATTTAAACGTCAAACAGAAAACTATCTGTATTCGCACGCAACCAAAATTAATTCATGCGTACATTGAACATGAAACAAATAGATTTTCCCACCAAATTTCTAACCTTCTAGAATATTTTACTCGTAAAAAAACATCAAAAGAAATCTGAAAATTTTCCTTAATATTCCTCTGATTACAAAATATTTTATAAACCTAAAATTACTGATTTTACTGAGCTCAATTATCTTACTAAATTATTTCTAAAATACATAAATATAATTGCAAAAATATACATACATTAATTAATGTATACGTCACTTCACAAAAAAAACTTAGAGATTTCAGATAGGTCACCTTAATCAAAATTACAAGTTTAAAGACTCGTAATATCGCGAATTAATTTTAAAACATCAATAAAGGCACAACAAAAACACAAACCGCAATTAAATAAAATTTCTGAATAAAAATAAAGTTTCTATTCAGTGACAAAAACTTGGACCTATCTGTACGACAGCTGGTAAATCTCTACAGGCACCAGTAGGTATCCCGGAAACGGCATCATTACCCTTCCTAACATAAATCAAAAGATCTGCACTTGCAAAATACTACCGCATAACTTGGACTGCATACATCAATACAATAGTGCGAACAATCTACAGGCGTGGGTAAAAATACACATTATAATTAATTTTTCAAGAAATATGAAATAGAGTTAAATATTCTTCTGGAATAAAATACACATAAATATATAGTCTTTTATAGTTTCTTTTAATTTTTTCTTCGGGGAAAAATCCACTGCAATATGTATCCATACAAAGTATCAATTGTTCAACTTCTTTTCAACAAAATTTAAATAATACGACATTCTTGATCTAAGTTTTTTTACTGATGAAGCATGGTTTCATTTAAGCGGGTTTGTAAATAAACAACATTACAGAACATGGTCTATAAACAATTCAAACAATCACATTGAATTTCCTTTACATCCTGTTAAAGTTGGAGTATAGTTAGCTGTTTCTCGTCGTAGAAAAATACTACCAATATTTTTTCACAATAACATTAATAGCCAACGATGACAAGAACAGTTATTAACACCATTTTTAACTCAAGTGCAACGAGATGAATTCAATGGATGTTACTTCCAGAAAAATGAGGCTACTGCACATACAACTCTTGAAAATTTAGCGCTTTTAGAATATTACTTCCCTCATCGAGTTATAAGAAGAGGTGTTCTTACTCCGTTAGATTTTTCTATTTTCAGATTGCTAAAAAATCAAGTATGTAAGACAAGAATTAATAAGTTAAAAGAATGGATGAATACAATTATAATTAAATGTAATGAAATAACACCAAATATACTGCAAAATATTTTTGACAACATGAAACGTCGTAATGCATTATGCATTCAACAGAATGGTGGCCATTTTAAACACTTGGTATAAATTACAATAATTAAAATTTATACAAATTAGTTATTTACCTTTGTTGTTCGATTAATATCCCATCTTTAAAGTTTTCTTATTAAATAAATTAATAATCCAATTATAGTTAACATTTGGAACTTACTGCAAGTGAGAATTAATGAATATTAAATCTCATTCTTACATGTAAATGTCGACTTATGTAATGCGTTCATAACTACAATCCGACAAACTAAGTTTGTACCAGTATGCAGAACACACCCTTTCGCGACAACGAACTTCCTGGTAATTAGGTTAATTAAGAATTGCTGAAAAAAAACAAGTCAATCAACGGGAGGAAACGTACAGACGCGTTTCGTTCTAGTTGGAACTTTTCAATGCACGGCATTCCTCGAAGACGGACATTGCTTTTTCATTTCTATACTTTCTGTATATATAGTTAACATTTGGAACTTACTGCAAGTGAGAATTAATGAATATTAAATCTCATTCTTACATGTAAATGTCGACTTATGTAATGCGTTCATAACTACAATCCGACAAACTAAGTTTGTACCAGTATGCAGAACACACCCTTTCGCGACAACGAACTTCCTGGTAATTAGGTTAATTAAGAATTGCTGAAAAAACAAGTCAATCAACGGGAGGAAACGTACATACGCGTTTCGTTCTAGTTGGAACTTTTCAATGCACGGCATTCCTCGAAGACGGACATTGCTTTTTCATTTCTATACTTTCTGTATATATAGTTAACATTTGGAACTTACTGCAAGTGAGAATTAATGAATATTAAATCTAATTCTTACATGTAAATGTCGACTTATGTAATGCGTTCATAACTACAATCCGACAAACTAAGTTTGTACCAGTATGCAGAACACACCCTTTCGCGACAACGAACTTCCTGGTAATTAGGTTAATTAAGAATTGCTGAAAAAAACAAGTCAATCAACGGGAGGAAACGTACAGACGCGTTTCGTTCTAGGGTGTGTTCTGCATACTGGTACAACCTTAGTTTGTCGGATTGTAGTTATGAACGCATTACATAAGTCGACATTTACATGTAAGAATGAGATTTAATATTCATTAATTCTCACTTGCAGTAAGTTCCAAATGTTAACTATATATACAGAAAGTATAGAAATGAAAAAGCAATGTCCGTCTTCGAGGAATGCCGTGCATTGAAAAGTTCCAACTAGAACGAAACGCGTCTGTACGTTTCCTCCCGTTGATTGACTTGTTTTTTTCAGCAATTCTTAATTAACCTAATTACCAGGAAGTTCGTTGTCGCGAAAGGGTGTGTTCTGCATACTGGTACAAACTTAGTCTGTCGGATTGTAGTTATGAACGCATTACATAAGTCGACATTTACATGTAAGAATGAGATTTAATATTCATTAATTCTCACTTGCAGTAAGTTCCAAATGTTAACTATATATACAGAAAGTATAGAAATGAAAAAGCAATGTCCGTCTTCGAGGAATGCCGTGCATTGAAAAGTTCCAACTAGAACGAAACGCGTCTACGTTTCCTCCCGTTGATTGACTTGTTTTTTTCAGCAATTCTTAATTAATCCAATTATACTTGTTATTAATTTCATCACCATATCTCTCGATGATAAATTTTGATAGAGGCAGATAACCGTTATACCATTTAATCTATATCCGCATTTCAAGAATGGCGAACATCATATTTATAGGAGAAATCCATGGGCAACTAGAATGTAATTCTTTTTGAAACACGTTGTATAATAGGATAGGAATTACCTTGAAAAATAATAGTATATTATATACCCAGGGACTAAAGTGCAGCATTTAATCCCGCGAGTGGAGACAACCACTCAAGGGATTTTAGCACTTTAGTCTCGCGCTATATACGCTCTTTTTTGCACTTCCGTAACAGAGATATTATCACACAAAATTTATAATTGAAAATTATGAACGTTATTGTAAATTTTAAATATGCGAAGTGTAAAAAATATATTTTTTACTCTAGAATAATTGTTATATTTGAAAAGTCACTCTTTAAACAATCAGTGCTATGTTTTTATAAACTTCTATTTCCTTTGTATATAATTAGTAGAATATAAGCTTAACCTTAGAGGATGTAGGTATCGAAATGATCCCTATAAACTGAATTCTGGAAATAATGTGTGACAATTGAAGACTTGATCCTCAATATATTAAAAAGTCAAACTTTTAATGTAACAGGATTAACCAATATAAAAAAAAAAATTAACATTAAAAAAAAAATTTGATGTAACTTATAATTGTGCTTTTGGCTTTTTCAAAGTTGTTATAAACTTATAACAACATTCTGCAGAGATGTTTTTATTAGTTTTATAATTGGAAATACAAATTTTCGATATTCTACGCACCTCTCCAAAATTAGGAATAAAAATTACTTTTTAAATAAATTATTCAAAACGGATTTGAAGTGTTGCAAACTCTATAGCCTAAGTACTTTTATTTCCATTAAATAAAGATGTCTGTCGGATAACTAATTTCCAACATGACCATATGAAAGAATAACTTTTTACATTCATTCACAAATATATGAACTCGTATTGTGTTCTTCACCCCCGATTTTTGATAATATTTTATATTATTAAAAATATTTTTGTATTATACAAGATTGGTGAGGTTTTACCTACTCATATATGTTTCAAATTATTTTGTTATATACGCATGCGGTTCGGCCGTTAAAGAGTGAAGACACAGTAATACAGTTTCTACAGATACAGTTGTTGCTGTCTGATGGAAACACTTTGGTAGTTCTGCAGTTGTTATGTAGACAACGCTGGATATTCTTCTACGCTCTGTCTTAATAATTTCTGTGTGATAGCGAAGTTGTTGTTTCTGTGAATGTGTCTTTTCTCCAGCAGGGGCGTACCGATGATCCTGTAGAAAGGTGAAATACGTATCTACGTCTCTGAGAAGATACATTAACAAATATATGAACTTGTATTATGTTCTTCGCACCCGATTTTTAATAATATTTTATATTACTAAAAATACTCTTGTATAATAACTTAAATTTAACATCAACTTATGCTACTTAAAATAATAACAAATGCTTGGTAAGTAATTCCACGTCAGGATTTGGTAACGGATATTCATTTTATCCTCTAAATCATACCCTCAAAGAAGTAAAAATTAATGAAATTAAAGGGTTTAAGAAAATTGTCGGTAACCCTTATCATATTAAAGCTTCGAAGTTTAATTAAAATTATACTTGGAGAACGACACTAAGTTTTTATGAACCTTTTCATCGTTGCAAACATTGAAATTAGTTTTAACAATCGATTCGAGCATGCAGATATAATGTAAAATTTATTAGAACGCTTTAAATATATGTTAGACATTAAATCTGCATAAAAAGTCTTCTTTTTTAAATTCTTTTACGATATATCTGAAATAAACGCATTTGATATAAATCGATATAATAATTAAAATATTTTAATAAATTTAATAATTTTATTGAGAGAGTAAAAATCTTAATTATTCTTCTTCAATAGTTAAATGTACTGATATATAAGCCTGTCTTATGAATAAGATGCTCCATTACTGAGTTATTTGATTGTCGTAAGGTTCTTGAAGCTAGTAATAAAAATTTACCTCATGACAAGTTAATTTTAGGAATTCCTTGACTTTCAATCTCAATTCGTTTGGTAGTTGTTTGTTATTGTATCGTAGCAGCATTTGTACACCAATGATTAAGGATATGCTAAAAAAACTGCTCCATACAGGCTCAGGCTTTTATGAAAGATCTTCTATTCTAACAACAAAATTCAACAAAACTACTATTCGCACATGCTATATTCAATGTTCCATAAAAAATAGCAAGTGGCTATCGTGTCGCTCTGCGATTACACGAAAACAAAGCACACTTCTGGTCTAGAGAATCGACACCACTTCTTCTTGAATTGTAGAAGTATACGATTTCCGATTTTTTAGTTTCATCTTCATTTGCTGATTGATCATGATGTAAAGATGATACACGCTTGTATTTTTGACTGAAATATAGGAGAAAAAAGTGTTATGTTGTGTAAAACCAAATATTGATGAATATACTTATCGTTGCCTATTAGATAAGAACCTCGAAGGAATTTCCCATTTATTCTGGCGAATTATGCCCACATATGTTTATTGTTTCTTAACTCTTGCAGAGACTCTGACGAGGTAAACCAGTTATCTTCTGTCACGTTGCGATTGATTCCTGCTATTGGTGTGACCAGATCTAAAACTGAAAGCGTAGGTATCGCTAGGTGTCCAGATTTCACGATATTCGGGTTTTTGCCAGTGTACACAAATGCGTTAAGCAAATAATGTGTTTTTGAATAACAAAGGCACATAATTTTGAGACCATAATGTTGCGGTTTACTTTTTATGTAAATACGAAAACTTATTTTCCTCTAAATCCCACCAACATCTCATCTTCTGCCATCTATCTATAGCTATTGTAGTTAGATTTGCAGTTGGTGATAAAACTGTTGAAAATCTCTGATATTGCATCTAACCTGTCACCACCAGCTATTCTTGCTTGCGTCGTATCAGGATCGCCGAATCGTATAGCTGAAAAAACGAAAATAAATCGCTTCGAATTCATTGTCATCGAAATATAAGAAATGTGTGGCCATATTGCTCTGCTAATTCATCGGTTTCATAAATAGGTGACTGCTTATACCTTTAAATAAAAATTATTATGCATTTGAACTTAATTTAGTAATTATTTTGTGTACTAACAGTCTAACCAACTCCAGTGACTGTATTTTTAAAGCTGTCTTGTCAAAGTTTTATTGTTAGTTCACCATTCCTGAATTTGGTATTTTGTTGAAGATGAAGTAAGAGATTTATTTATTATTGTCGTATGATGGCACGCATTATCCATAATAATAACTGAAGAGCTTTCTAAATTTTTAAGCAGTTGATTTTCGAACCATTCTATAAAATTTTCTTGATTCGTGTCAAGGTGGTAATCCATGCTTTTACTATTTGTTGCAAAGATTAATTCTGCTTCAGAAACAAAACTATTATTGCTACCAGCATGTACAACTATGTATCTACAGAGCAAAAGTCAATGATGTATTGCCCATACCAATACTTTTTAAATAATGAATATGAGAGCTTCCATCTTGAAAAATCCATGTATCATCAAGGAAAGTAAACTGGAACGTATTTTCATTTTATTGTTGCAAAAACGATATTCTTTTCAAAGCAATACGAGGCAATTCCATTAATTCTCGATTGGGGTCGTCTTTCTTAAAATGGAAACTAATATTTTGCTATATTTTCCACAAAAGCAGTAAATATTTCTCGTTCTCGAAGAACACTATCCAATGTACCCAAAGTAATATGTTGTTCTGCGATTGTTAAAGAATACGTAATATTTTTAAAAGTTTTATAAAATAATACTTACTATTTCTTACATATCATAAGTTGAATGTCTTACTGCGCATTAACTAAAAACGTGAATGTTAACAGTCGGTTTATTCTTAAAACAAGAAAAGTAAAATGGGCAATAGTAATATAAAACGGTAACTGACAGGTGACAAGCGGGTATCATATGATGATCAAGCGTGACAACACTGCGCGGAATAGGTAACGCTGAAAATACAAATTTTATAAAATGTCGGAGAAATTATATGTACTACGTTAGTAATTTGAATTTCTTAAGTTTTTGTACCTGATATTACTGGTTATGACGTGACTGATCTCTTATCGTAAAAATATTATACCACAAGTATTTAATACTGTTCTCGAGTGTTTCTTAGAGTTTTATATTGTACCTTTTAATCAGTTCTTAATTACATACACTTCTATTCTAATTATATCTTAATTAGCAATTTTATTTATTATTGAGCTATTTTATCTACCTGTGAAAATTATACCGACCACTTATTATAAATTTAAATCACTAGTGGAAAATATAGTTTTTTTTTAAGAAATCTCATTTAATATTAATTTCATTGACATCACAACCCTTTAGCTCGCGTCCTTTATCAACTCTTAGTTCTTTAAACATCGCTATTTGCGTTTTTTACTTGTTTGTGTATCTCCTTTTTTATCCCACGTTTTTATTTTAACAGGAATCCGTCTTATTTTCCTTGACTTGAATATAGCCAGTCTTCTAATACCATCTTTAGTATTAATATCATAAAAACAATCCTTTCTACAGCAAGTTTTCTCTAGACAAGCTCCTCCTTTTGTTTACTAGCCTTCCCCGGGCACTATTCGTCCACCGACGAATATACACCGTTCGGCGTTCCTTTACACGTTTTTTTTATTTCGCTCCAGATAGATACAAGTAATTACCTCTATTATTTCTTAATTATATTATTCTAATCACATTTATAAAGCCATTAATTTATTTTCAGTTTGTAAATACTTATTCGTTGTTATCTATACATATTGCCATGAATAGTGGTTTGAAAATTTAGCACGCCACCATCCACAACTAGTTTTCCCAACTAGGTTTCTCAGTCGGTGAATTTTCAAATATGAGACTTCAAACTTCTCGGGTTCCACTTAGGAAAAGCGTGTCTACAGAGTAAATTGAGCGCCAGTGAAATGTTCACAAAAATTTATTTACTTATATAAGTTAAGTTTAAACAGTAATATAGGCATGAGTACAATAAATCAAAGGCAGGATAAAATTAAAATGAATATTTAATACAAAAATAAAAAAAATCTATCTTTACAAAGTATCAAGATGCTGTATTATACAAAAATACATGCGGTCAAAACTTTCATTGTAAATTGACAGCTAAATGAATGGAAAACATCCTCTTTATGAATCCGAACAAACTTATCTAAAAATAATCAAGTTTACTATTAATTTCTCCCAAGAGAACCACACTGTTTAATCAGATTCTGATACACGAACAAAATTTACGATTGTGCAAACAGCAAGCACAAAAAAACCCTTAACTCCCGTCGAACAAACTTTTCAATTATAATTTTAATAACAAAATGTTAATAGTAAGCTTTATTATCTATATTTCTAATAATTAAATCTCTTAATTACAAGCTTCCATACAATGGAACTATTATAATTTTAATTCTACTTACAAAAAAAATAAGTGGAGACGAAGAAGGTGCTTATTCAATTTAAACATGAAATAACATATGAGAATTTAACTCTATAACTCTCTAATACATCTATAAAACACTTATCAATCAATTAACCGAATTAATTAAAATATATCAGAATAATTGAAACATACGTGAGTAGGTAAACCCCACCAGTTTTGTATAATGAAAAGGTATTTTTAATAATATAAAATATTATTAAAAATCTGGTGTGAAGAACACAAATACAGGTTCACTATTAATATTTTTGTGAACGTGTCCGAGCATATCCCCTCCCCAGAGACGTAGATACGTATTTCGCCTTTCTACAGGCTCATCGGTACGCCCCTGCTGGAGAAAGGATATCTTCAGACACATTCACAAAAAAGAACCACATCGCCACATCACAGAAATTATCCAGACCGGGCGTAGAAGTAAATTCAGCGCTGCCTGTTGTCAGACAGCCGAAGTACCTCGCCCTGTCCACATAACCAATGTGAAGTAACAACGCCCTTCCAAATGTGGCACAGTCATCTCTCTAGAAACTGCATTTTGTTTGTGTCTTCACTCATACTACGGACTAACCGCATGTGTAATGTATCAGAATAATTGAAACATACATGAGTAGGTAAACCCCACCAGTTTTGTATAATACAAAGGTATTTTTAATAATATAACATATTATTAAAAATCTGCTGTGAAGAACACAAATACAGGTTCACTATTAATATTTTTGTGAACGTGCCCGAACATATCCCCTCCCCAGAGACGTAGATACGTATTTCGCCTTTCTACAGCCTCATCGGTGCGCCCCTGCTGGAGAAAGGATATCACGCCAGATTTTTAATAATATTTTATGTTATTAAAAATACCTTTGAATTAAAATATATTTAAATATATCTCACAAAGCAACCTTCTAGTTCAAACTATAATTTTGGTCTCCTTTAATTTAGCTCGACCTCTCTATGAGATCGACCTCGAATAACCAGTTTTTTCCCTTTTTGAATTTAAATACATTTTCAATATACAAATGATCTCACAAAATATGAACATTTTTAAATTATTAAAATATAAATATATTTTTTAATATATAAAAATCCATAGCAATATGCATCTGTTTAATTATTTTGATGTATTTTAAAGCTTCATTTCTTTTATATACATATTGCTACGTACTCAAAGCACAAGTTCTGCGCCTACTTACATACCGTAATACCTACTTGATTTTCTAACTTACCCCAATAACACGATTGCTCCGGAGATATTCGGCTGAGAGACCAGCTCAGTTAAGAGGCTCTTTTTTTATAATAGGCGCCACCGTGTTCATACTCTAGGTATAGTGAATACAGACACCGCCGACAGTAATTTAACTAAATCGTAGGTAAATACGTTGTTACCATAATAATAAAATACCAAGTAAGATAACAATAACTAGAAATAATTTATTAACTAGAAAACAAAAGAAGACAAAAAAAATCAAAAAGAAATTAAGTGAACAAAGCTATAGTACATTAAATTCACCAGATAAAATGGTGCAAAAGAATCTAAGTAAGGCTCAACTAATAGAGTAATTTTGTAGATATTAATTAATGATGAAATATATATATATATATATAATTATTTCGCTGCATAAAAATTAAGACAATAAAATTCGGAATCTAATTAATAAAGAATATTAATTAATTGCGTACTTAATTAAGAATTATTAATCGAAAACTATAGTCCAGAAGAATCACTACGAGATGACTCTGATGCTACAATACCCAAGGAGATCTTAAATTTAGTTAGAAATGTCATTGGTAACATTTCTAACTAAATTTACTACAGACAAAACCGGAAAATATTCTAATTAATTTTAAGATAAAGACTCGCATTAGAACTAGTACAAATTAAACCAATTACCAACTACCTGTTACACTATACCAACTCTATAATATTTATTGCAAATTCCAACGCCACCTCACGCCTAAAGTATGAACTATGTAAAATCAAAGCTATCATGAAAACAAAGTTGCCTACATCAAAGTGAAATATATCGCAATTTTTAATTAAATTCAAATCCGCTCAGAAAATTACTATGATAAAATTTCTAATTTTAACTAACACTAGGATAAATATCCGCCAAAGAGAACTATTAATAAAAATTTTAACAATCGAAATTACAAAAATATAAACGAAAATCGATGATATACAGGTCCGTTCAAAAATTATGAATAAACGTCTAAAATGAACCAGGGGTGATTTCAGCCCGTTACAATATTAAATATCACTTCAAGGACAAGGTTTTCTTTTATTTATTTATTTATTTATTTCTTCAACATACTGCATCTTTTCTGGACGTTTGATGCATCATCACATTACTTTAAATCATTTTCATTATTGTTAAACGCTACAACTATGCAAAAACAAAATCAAGACAAGCCACAAGAGTCCATCTTTTATCAATTTGGCGTTTCTACAAGGTGACAAATACAAATCAATCAGCGTCCACATAACAACTTGCACCCAAACGTGTGGCAAAACAAGTGAGGAATATAGTCAAATGGAGAAGAAATGCACCTGGTCCCCAGGTAATATGGAGTTCGGCGAGAAATTACCGAAAATTACTAGAACAAGACTGTAAAAAACTAGTAGACAAATGGAAGGGTTGAAAATTGATTGAACAACTAAGCTTTGACATGTAAAACGAACAATTATTAAAATAATAGGGAATAGGGACAATAAGTTGCTAAAAATAAGGACTTTGAATGTAGAAACAATTTTGGCGGCGCCAGAAATGGAAGAAATTGTTAGGAAAATCAACTATAGATACAATTCACATTATGGTGAAAACAATTGAGAGATTTTGTGAACAAGACATGCAGTTAAATATACTTTTTGTAGACTATAAACAACCCTTCAACAATATAATAATAAGGTGGAAGTAATGAGAGAACTGTATTAGAGGACATCTGCGTGGAGACACGACTGAGGCAGGGAGGTGCCTTATCCACTGTGCTGTTTAACATTGCGTTTGAAGAAGTAATGAGGGCGGTAAAAATATCAGGAACTGTGGCACAAGCATCAGGGTAGTTAACGTCCTATGCAGTCGACATAGCGCTGATAACGAAAGACAAAGGTGCTTGGAGGAAGCACTTTTGGTACTCCCTGAGGACTAGGACTGAGAATAAATTAAGGAAAACGTAATTTGTATTAGGAGAGAGATGTCCGCAATGTACTAGGAGGGAGATAACTGCAATGAAGATAATTATGATAGGAGAATAAAACTTCTAAAGAGTATCCAAATTCGATTATCTGAGATGATTTCCTTAAGAGACTATCCAATGAAAGCTTTCACTGCCTAGGATACGCAGACGACCTGGTAGTTGTCGTTTGGGGATGTGTTGCAAGAATTATTTCAGAACGAGCGCAAACTACTCTAAATATAGTATGCAACTAGTTTAAAAAAGAGCGGCTGTCAATAAACACTCAGAAAACACAAATAGTCCGATTCACAAAAAAGAGAGCGCTACAAGACTTACAAGCATTAGTGTTCGTAAATACAGAAATTACATTTGCCAAGGAACCCAAATAATTGGAGGTACTGTTTGACCAAAGCCTTACGTGGGATCCTCAAATTGTTAAAACCACTAATAAAGCAATCATTGCCTTGTGCAGATGTAGGGAAACTGTGTATCTAGTCCCAAGATAAATCTATCACTATATGCAAGGGCAATTAAGCCCATGATTAGCTATGGAACAGTCGTGGCAAAAAAACTAAGCAAAAAGGCGTTAGTAGACGACAAACTGACATACAAAGACTAGCATGTTTAAGCGTAGCAAGGACCAATAGAATAACTCCTAAAGCTGCGCTGGTAATGATATTAAATTTACCACCTCCAGAAATCAGTACACAAGGAGAAGCAAGGGCAGTAGCCTACAGACTAATGCAAGGCCAAACACCTATAAGTCCACGACAATGAACGTCATAAGTTTATAGATGAACTCAAAACAGATTCAATTACAAGGAAATCGAGTGATGTCAGTACAGAAATTCAACATTGATGAGAAATATAAAATAGTCATACCAGATATAGAGGAGTGGAGCCCACCCGTCCAGATAGAATCTATCTGATATCTAGTACACTTACGACTCTAAAACAGGAAATGGTTTTCAGTCAGAGTATATGGTCTCAAAGAAAGGATCATTATCCAAGTATGAATTTCAAGCGACTGTGGCCACATTGCCATTGCATTGAAATTATGATCAGGCAGATTGGAACGAATCGCACCGTGGCTATTTTCCCCGACCGCCAAGCAATGCTAAGCCATTGGAGTCAATGCAAGTTAAATCTAAACTTATATGGGATTATGTATGTGTTCTAAACGAGCTCAGTAATCACAAGAAAGTGACATTAGCATGGGCCTCAGACCACGAAAGCCATGGGTTTAATGAGAAAGCGGGCGAACTCGCCCGACACACCTCATCTACAACCTTCATAAGACCAGAGCCTTCCTTTGATGTTGCAAAAACAAATATCAAAACAGGCATAAACAGTGGTCTGAAAATAGATGTAAGGAACGGTGGAAGAACTCCCCAGGTCGAAGACAGCAAAGAAGTTCCATAGGAAACATTTACCTTAGTTTGCAATGGATCTACTGAGGCAGAGACAGAAAGTCTGTTAAGATTATAGTACTTCTATTAACGAGGCATTGTAAGGTCAAAAAGCACATGAACAATATGAGCTAGACAAAAGAAACAATGTGTAGATTCTACCAAAAAGAAAAGGAAAGCGTGATTCATATACTATGCCAATGCGAAGGTTTCACAAGAACGCCGTTCTTACAAATGGGAGATCAATATCTTAAAATTGGGAACTATATTTAAAATTGCCGCTAATGCAAGGAGAGGATATTGTAAAAATGGAGGGGACACATTTTTTGAGATAACGTTTGATATCCTTTTCTAATATTTTAATTTCATGCATTTTTTATTGTTAAATATAAGTAAATCTAGGATATAGAATTCGAACATAACATTTCAAATTTTATAAATATTTAACGTTCATTTTCAAATTTAAACTACTGTATAACATAATTTTATTACCACATTCAAATTGTAAAACTTTCTTTAAATTCTAAGAAGGCGATATCTTTCACATTTGCAATCTATTTATTACCTACTTTGTAATGTAGAACACTCATTTTATTACCTAGAGTTATTAATAATCAGAATATTTTTCCAAATTTGTTTATTGCTTTATACATTCACATACACTTATACAACATTAGGTTTATTGCTTCATACATCAGACCGCTTGTTTTATTACCTTGGGTTACAGTGAACGAAGGCTTTAATCTGTATTTCCATTCTCAAGATCACGGTTCGTAGATATGTAACGAGCCATCGAAAAAAATCATAATTGGAGTAGACTGTGAAATTGGGTTCGTACTTTAGCCACTTCCACATAATGACATTTATTATTTGACATTGAAACTATAAGTGTGTTAAATTTTTCAAAACTCTTATTGGATTGCGGAGAAGAGTTGGTTTGTGTTTAGATGTAAATGGACAACATTTTCAACAACTTCTGCAGCTATATGTAAATTTTGATTATGATTTCGATATTAAATAAATTATTTGTTTTCTTTTTTGTTGTAGTATCATTTCAATGCCATAATCTTTTTTTACAATGAAACCAAATGAAACTGTCAAGCATCAAGTAATGTATCATTATGTGGAAGTGACTAAAGTACCAACCCAATTTCACAGTCTACTCCAATTATGAATTTTTTCGATGGCTCGTTATAATAAATTGTATTACTTTAACAAGGGACGATCCGGAACTACATATTTAGGTTTATAACACCAATACTTAATTAGTAATGATATTTTATTATTTATTAGTTGAGATTCGAATTTTAAAACTCTATCGTAAACCTTGGGTATTATTGCTTGTAGATACAATTTCCACGTAGCAATAACACAAAAATTCCCCATTATGATGCCATAAAAGACAATATGAATTTAATATGTAATAGTTAGGGATAGTGGTATATTTTTACCTACTTCTAAAACAGTACAAAATAGATCAGTATGAACTCAACATCAACAACAAAACACACAGTCTTATTTTAAATATCAACATAACAATCATATTTTAACAAGAGACACCAGTCTCAACAGTTTTATGTTAGTATAAGTCGTTGTAGATCCAAAATAAATGTATATAGTGTAAATAAGCATACTTAGCTGGAAGTAGATTTATGCATTTAACAGTCACCGAAGATTTAAATAGTCAAGTGTATACAGCGTTACAACCTGTGCACGGTGAGGCAGCATTGGGGCGTGATTCTTGTAACTGGAGTTGAAGCATCACCGCTAGAACCGGAGTCATTGCAACAATTTGGTTCCAAGAACCGACATCCCCAACAACATTCCACGAATGCATCCTGAGATGCTTATAAGAAAAGTGTGTAGATGCAAGCCTACGATCTTTCAAATAGAAAAGATAACACAAGGAAAGGATATTGTAAAAGTAATCAAGTCGCAAAGAATCAGATGGTGGGGACACATTCAACGAAGAGATCCGAAGATGTTCTTATGAAAAGTGTGTAAATGGAAGCCTGCTGTCACTAGACCGAGTAACAAACATGAGAAAAGTAATGGAAACCTTAAAGACGCAAGAAATCGAAATCTGGGGGAAGAAATGGAAGAACATACGAGAGCAAAATCACACGATAATCTGTAATGTATGGGTAAAACAGAAAATCTGTGCGGAGTGATTTACCACATCATTTAAATCACAAGAGCTGCTAGGGCACACCGGTCTTTGGCTAGAAATTATAAGACTTTATATATCTATTCACGACAGATGAAGTTAAACGCGTCAGGAAAAGTATAAAGAATGAAATACGTTTAGATAGATGATTTACATGACAGGAGGCTTTTTAATGCAAAAATTTTATGAGAATAACACTGTTAAACTAGAAGTAAATAATTTTCCAAATATTAACCTACAATTATTCTTCTTTAATTAGTGTTATCGAAAATTATAAGCATAATGCTATGACAAGCAGATGCACGTATTTTGAAAAGGTAAATTATAACCTATTCATCGACTCAATTCTGTTTGATATGTTTATAAACAGTGTTTGTTTTTGCTAAACTATAGAGAGCGAGATTGCATACCCAACACATCTAGTACGTGCGAATCTCTCGTTTGTTTGTAATACAAGCAGATCACTCTAACTGGGTGATGGATGTATAGGGATAAACGCAAACTTGCCGCATCAATTGGCTCTCTGTTCCTTGAATATGGGCATAATTTCGGATATATATATATATATATATATATATATATATATATATATATATTCCTTCAATGTATTCAGTATGCACCCCATATTAAGTATGTAATAATAATGTCCTGGAAATTTTGTTTACATTTGATAGTCATTGGTTTTACAACATAAACATTGTTATAAAATATATACAAATACCCTCGTAAAATAAAATTAAAGTAAGCACTGTAAGAGTCAAAAGTTGGAAAACAAACTTAATAACAGTTTAAATACCATGTTCTTTTAATTATTCTTTCACAAAATTAATGAGAATTAAACTTAAATAAAAACATTTTATCAAAGTATACTAAAAAGCAAACATCAATTTTAACGATATGCGCACGTAATTATTATTTAAGCCCTCATAATTTTATACTAAACGTTCATTGTCAATCTAAAGAGATCTGATTTTAATCATATTAATATGACTTTTAGAATTACATATTAGAAGGAATGAATTTGAAGATCTATATCTTTTATTTCATCCCTCTACAATTCATATTCTTAATAGTTGTACTACAGCTATTAAATCTTATAAGATCATGTAGGCACGAAATTGCCTACATGATGATAATTCGTTAACATTATAATCTCTTTCATATACATATTAATGAAGAAAATAGATTGGAATAACATAATATTTTATAGTATCCAGGTATTTTTAAAGATAAGTTTCATTTAAGTATGACAGATCACATCTTGGTAGAGTCATAAAACAAATGTTCCTTCGCGAACGCCATTCCTTGGATTCCCTTAGTCTTAGAAGAAAACAACTTAGGCCCTGTTTCATAATGGAATTAATGGGAGCATTAACTATAATTGTGAATTAAAGTAAAAATATCAGTTTCATAATACGTAATTATCATTTAATTCTCCGTTAGTACTAATGACACGAAAATGAACAGTTAAGACTTTGTTACGTGTTCGTAAATACTCATTTATTTGTCGCAAATTAGCGTCTTCCTTTATTTCATTCTCTTCTATTTATTGTGAACCTACCTGTAAGTGCATCTGCTTACGTTCATATGTTTACAAAAACGATTGCGTATTAGTTTTTTTCGTGGCTTTCTTCCCACCTTGATTATCGAGTGGAGATATCTTTCGGGGAGACACCGATATCGATCAATTATGTTATCGCTCTCGTTCATCTTCGTGGTCGCTTATTTATAGGGCTTTAATTATCTCTTCGTGGCTTTCTTCCCACCTTGATTATCGAGTGGAGATATCTTTCGGGGAGACACCGATATCGATCAATTATGTTATCGCTCTCGTTCATCTTCGTGGTCGCTTATTTATAGGGCTTTAATTATCTCTTAATGAAGAGTATCGTTTTTTTTTGTAGCCCTCCTGACTACAGGGATTTAATTAAGTATCACGAATTTAATTGGAAGTAGCAGTGTAGAGAGCGGAATTCATTTCTCACTAACGATATATTTTCGGTGTGTTAAAAAAAGCCATTCGGACTATTCTGATGGCTTTTTAATATGGACGACTCTCATAACCCAGTTCGTTGAAATATCTACGTTACCTTTTTTTCGCGGCCTACCGTAGGAGATTCTACAAGGAATTGAAACCAAGGACAATGAGATAGAGCAATCAAAGCTAAGGAGATGGGAAATAAAGCTAAGAGCTTTTTCTATATTGTTTGAATTGATTTATCATTCTCTTATTTATCTATATCACTTTCAGTTAATTTAAGTTCTTGTTTTTTCACACTACGTACGTAATTTATAAGATCAAAACCATAATGTACCTAGTAACTAATATTCAATCTAGTATATTAAATATTAAGAGTTAGTTTTCTCTATACATATTCAATTTTTCTGTACCTTTTGTTACTACGTAATTCTAAGCATCATATCAATTTTATTTAATTAATTTAAAAGTATCACTGATTATTCCTTTTCATTTGGTTTGCTATATTTGAACGATTAAATTTATTTCACCACCACGTACCATTACGTACCACGTAATTACACACACGTTACTCTTTAACAAAAAACAACTTTTGTATTAAATATATAAATATATCTAAAGTAACTTTACCTTTAGACTTCTTTACCAAATCGTTCGCGTACAAAATTAAATGCAGACAGAGCGATAAACAATGACAAAGTTGTTTTTACTGAGACTTAGCTGTCTTCTGACATTGATGATTCTGAAATTGTCAAGTCGTCTTTTTCTGTGATGAGAACTGATAGAAAGTTTTCGGGGGTCAGGCTGTCTATGGGTGGAGGTGCTTTGTCTGCTTTTTCCAACTCTATTAATGTATCTTCTGTTAGCGAGTCTTCTGCTCGTTCTTGGTGCCTTTAATTCATATGAATATAGCAAAAACTACCCTTTTCAATCTAGTGCCTTACATTGTAAATATTTATATTCCTCCTAGTTTATCGTGTAATGACTTTGAGATCTTCTTTGGCGCATTGACTCAATTATTAAACGAAAATTTTATAATTCTTGGAGGTTCTAACTGCCCCCTTTCAACACTGATAACAATACTTCTGACTATAAATACTTGTTCTTATCGCAATTCATGTCTTCATTGGAATTTCGTCAACTCAACAATATAACAAATTCCTATGGCAGATTGCTCGATTTAGTTTCTGTCAATATTGACTGTTAAGTTGAATTATTGCATGATATCAGGCGGGTGGTTGGTGAGAATCTTTATTACCCGGCTTGGAATTGTACAGCTGATAAATGTTATGCGTGAAGGACCTTTCTAAAAGCGCCAATTTGTGTTTGGGGGTCTCATCAAGTTGGTGTTACTTACGAAGATTTATATTATGTACATCAGACCGGAAAGCTATCTTTTCAGTTAAGTACGATGGCGTTTTCAAAGTTATAATTTTATGGTATAGACATAAGGCTTGAAGCTTTCTCCTGTTGACCATATTTAACCACTACAACTCAAGAAGTTTACGCGAAATATGTTCAAATTTGCGTACACCAAAAATATAACGCATACACGCGCTCTGAACCTTCTGTACGCGAACTCGATTAGCAGTATCCAAGTAAGGGCCGTAAATTGTGGACGCAAAATTAAATAGCGACAAGACAAGACTATCGCATAACATGGTTTTATTTCGGATGTCAAAAGTTGATCGATAAGGATACAATGTTTTGAGATTGGCATAGGCTGACTGACTCAACAATATAACAAATTCCTATGGCAGATTGCTCGATTTAGTTTTTGTCAATATTGACTGTTAAGTTGAATTATTGCATGATATCAGGCCGGTGGTTGGTGAGAATCTTTATTACCCGGCTTGGAGTTGTACAGCTGATAAATGTTATGCGTGAAGGACCTTTCGAAAAGCGCCAATTTGTGTTTGGGGGTCTCATCAAGTTGGTGTTACTTACGAAGATTTATATTATGTACATCAGACCGGAAAGCTATCTTTTCAGTTAAGTACGATGGCGTTTTCAAAGTTATAATTTTATGGTATAGACATAAGGCTTGAAGCTTTCTCCTGTTGACCATATTTAACAACTACAACTCAAGAAGTTTACGCGAAATATGTTCAAATTTGCGTACACCAAAAATATAACGCATACACGCGCTCTGAACCTTCTGTACGCGAACTCGATTAGCAGTATCCAAGTAAGGGCCGTAAATTGTCTACGCAAAATTAAATAGCGACAAGACAAGACTCTCGCATAACATGGTTTTACGCGCACGGAAATTGGTCTGCTCTACTAATAAGTAAATCGAATTGCAGAACAAAATGTCAACTATACTAATTTAAGAGTAGGGATGATATACAAGTACAGGAGTTTAATAAGTTTAACAACGGGAATTATGCAAATTTACTTGATCATTTAATAAATTATTACATTTTTTATGTCTGTTTGTTTCCTATTGCTTCAAGTAATATTTATTTGATCCCTTAATTTTCTGAACGTAAAATACTGAAATCTGAATTTAATTAATTTAAATGGACAGCAAGTTGGAATCACTTTTGTTATAATTAAAACATCTCTTATTTTCTGATATTCCTGCCCGATATATATCTTAAAGCAATCACCGCAAGAAAGCTTATACATTCCAGATTTGTTGGACTTATTTATCTTGTTTTTGTTGTTTTTAATTAATTTCCCTAACCTATTGTTTATTTTACGAGTAATATCTTTCAATTGTATTTTGTTTGCCTTTGTAAGAAAACCCCATTCTTCTAGCAATTTCTGTAAAACATTCTCAGCGTTTGTGATAAGCAATAATCCCTATAGTTTTTCGTCTATTTATTTTCGTTTTGCCATAATCGCTTTGACACTTTAAATTGTAATACGCAACTATAGCGCTTAGCTTGCCACTTTGATATTTTTTTTTATTCATGAAAATATGAATGAATTCTAGGTATAAATAGATTATTTCATAGGTGCTATTATAAAATTTCAATAGTTCGAGGAAGTTGTAAGTTGCCTTATATTACGGGTTTCCTAGAACTTTTTTTTCAGCTTATGTTTATATTTTTTTAGTACTATAATGACTACTATAATTTTATTTTTTGATAAATTTCGATTGTGTTATTGAGTCATAATTTACTTTATTAGTAACTGTTTGACATACTGTAATATATATTTGTCCAGTTATTGGAATATGTAGTAATTATGTTGGACAGTAAGTAAATAAATAAATAAATAATTATGATCAGTTATAATTAACTCGTGACGAGAAGGTGTTGACGATGTGTGATGTCAGAAATGGCTGGCAGGGTCGCCATGTGATGTCAGTCCAGCTAGCTAGTGGCAGGGTCGCCATGTGTTGTCCCCTAGTCCTCGTTATAGATTCATCTCGGAGGCGGACTTATTAGAGGCCGGCTTTATTGGTAAAATAAATAATACACTCGGGAACAGTATAAAATAACATTTTATAAATACATAACTTACACGTTATATATTATACATGTTACATAACATTACATGTTATAATGTTCACATGTACAGTATCGATTAGATCAGATTTACATGACCGACTCGTTCTCCTCTGTCTTCAGTATATACTTAATATACTTGATAAACTACTTACTTACTTAATGTTATGCTAACCTAGTTACATAACTAAACTAGAACTCGAAATATGCAGCAATTAATGAGGACGTGTTTTGTTAAATAAGTGTTATAATGAATATGTAGAAATAGGTGTCCCACATTAGTTATTACAGATGAATGATTGAGTAGTTGTTCAGGAAATTTCCATGCTTTGTAGGACTTGAATAATTCGACGTTTCGGCAGTAGATAAATGGCCGAAGCATTGGATTATTCAAATCCTAGAAACGATGGAAATAGTCCGAGCAACTACTCAATCAGTTACAATTAAATATTAATTTTCCTTGATGAAATACCGAGTGAAGATCCCAGGAGTTACAAAACTGGATAAAATTAGAAACGTGAAAATACAAGAAGACCTATAAATAGAACCAACACTTGAATTTATAGAAAAGATATAACTGGGTTGGTGGGGCCATTTGCGAAGAATACAAGCAGTAAGACCAGCTAAAAGGGTGTGGGAGGCAATAATACTGAAAAACCAAAGGAAGGGTAGGCAAAAAATGCAATGGGATGGAGTAATAGCGAAAATACTGGAGAGACACGAAAGAATATAGACAGAAGCAAAAAAAATGGCGGAAGAAAGAAAAGAATGGAAAGAATTTGTAGAAGCCTGGAATAAAAATACAGTTTCGTCCCGACACCATTATATGGAAGAAGGTAATATAGATTATATATATATATATATATATATATATATATATATATATATATATATATCAATTGATAAATTATTGGAGTTTTTCGAGTTTTATATGAAATATTTACAAATATCAAATTAGTATGTATATAATTGCAAAGTAAGTGGGGATGTAAACATTGCTGTCTACAAATTACAAAGCAAATCAAACGAAATTTTTAATTGAAAAATATTGTCTACGTTGGGACTTGAACCCAAGTCTACAGTTTGCCGGACTGTCGCTTTTACCACTTAAGCCACGATAGACCTTGGTTCAAGCTATTTAGAAATGCATTATAAAGTAACAGTCTTAAACTATAAATAACGCACCTTATATTTTCACAAACAATTGTTTGAAAATATAAGGTGCGTTATTTATAGTTTAAGAGTGTAATAATTTCACAAGTGCTCAACATATACTACTAAAGTAACAGTGTTAATGAATCAGATGTCAGTTATTGAATATAGATGTCAAGTTGAAATCAGAAGTCAGTTTTGAAAGGTGATGTCAGTTTTGATAGCAGATGTCAGTTACTGAAAGCAAATGTCAGTTATTGAAAGCAGATGTCTGTTTTGAAAGCAGATGTCTGTTATGAAAGCAAACGTCAGATTTGAAAGCAGATACCTGTTTTGAAACCAGATGTCAGTTATTGAAAGCAGATGTCAGTTTTGAAGTTTTGAAATTGCTAATTATTACTCCATAGCTATATGTGTGTTTAGATAATTTCTTAGCCGTTTATTAAATATATCAATTGATAAATTATTGGAGTTTTTCGGCTTTTATATGAAATATTTACAAATATCAAATTAGTATGTATGTAATTGCAAAGTAAGTGGGGATGTAAACATTGCTGTCTACAAATTATAAAGCAAATCATACGAAATTTTTAATTGAAAAATATTGCCAACGTTGGGACTTGAACCCAAGTCTACAGTTTGCCGGACTGTCGCTTTTACCACTTAAGCGACGATAGACCTTGGTTTAAGCTATTTAGAAATGCATTATTAAGTAACAGTGTTAATGAATCAGATGTCAGTTATTGAATGTAGATGTCAAGTTGAAAGCAGAATTCAGTTTTGAAAGCTGATGTCAGTTTTGGTAGCAGATGTCAGTTACTGAAAGCAAATGTCAGTTATTTTAAGCAGATGTCTGTTTTGAAAGCAGATGTCTGTTATGAAAGCAAACGTCAGATTTGAAAGCAGATACCTGTTTTGAAAGCAGATGTCAGTTATTGAAAGCAGATATCAGTATTTTGAGAGCAGATGTCAGTTTTGAAGGTTTGAAATTGCTAATTATTACTCCATAGCTATATTAGTGTTTAGATAATTTCTTAGCCGTTTATTAAATATATCAATTGATAAATTATTGGAGTTTTTCGGCTTTTATATGAAATATTTACAAATATCAAATAGTATGTATATAATTGCAAAGTAAGTGGGGATGTAAACATTGCTGTCTACAAATTACAAAGCAAATCATACGAAATTTTTAATTGAAAAATATTGTCTACGTTGGGACTTGAACCCAAGTCTACAGTTTGCCGGACTGTCGCTTTTACCACTTAAGCAATTACATACATACTAATTTGATATTTGTAAATACTTCATATAAAAGCCGAAAAACTCGAATAATTTATCAAGTGATATATTTAATAAACGGCTAAGAAATTAACTAAACACTCATATCGCTATGGAGTAATAATTAGCAATTTCAAAACTGACATCTGCTCTCAAAATACTGACATCTGCTTTCAATAACTGACATCTGCTTTCAAAACAGGTATCTGCTTTCAAATCTGACGTTTGCTTTCATAACAGACATCTGCTTTCAATAACTGATATTTGCTTTCAGTAACTGACATCTGCTATCAAAACTGACATCAGCTTTCAAAACTGACTTCTGCTTTCAACTTGACATCTACATTCAATAACTGACATTTGATTCATTAACACTGTTACTTTATAATGCATTTCTAAATAGCTTGAACCAAGGTCTATCGTGGCTTAAGTGGTAAAAGCGACAGACCGGCAAACTGTAGACTTGTGTTCAAGTCCAATCGTAGACAATATTTTTCAATTAAAAATTTCGTATGATTTGCTTTGTAATTTGCAGACAGCAATGTTTACATCCCCACTTACTTTGCAATTACATACATACTAATATGATATTTGTAAATATTTCATTTAAAAGCCGAAAAAACCAAATAATTTATCAATTGGTATATTTAATAAACGGCTAAGAAATTATCTAAACACTTATATATATATATATATATATATATATATATATATATATATATATATATAGGGTAAAATAAATTAAAAGCGGTTTATCAATTAAAAACTAATTTATTAATTATCTCTATATTTCGCAACGACTTTGTTGCTTCTTCAGGAGATAAAAATGTAGAGTTTAAAAAAACAAAAGTGACGTACACAGACGATAAAATTGATTAGATTTAAAACAATATTTCGCAACGACTTTGTTGCTTCTTCAGGAGATAAATATATAGAGTTTAAGAAAATAAAAGTGACGTATACGGTCGATAAAATTGATTAGATTTGAAACAATGTTTTAAATCTAATAAATTTTATTCAAAACTTCAGACAAGGTCGCATCAAGATGTTGTGAAAGTCTTCTGTTTGTCTGACCAAATAGCATTATTCAATATTATACTTTTGAAAAAGTAGTAGATTACTTTATTGAACGAAAGCTGTCTTATCAAAATAATCGACATTAGATCAGGTATAAAAATATTCATCAAGTAATCGCGAATCTTATTAGTTAACGTGGAATTTAATACGAAAATTAAGCAATTTTCATCATTCCATTTGCGGACACAGACCATATTTCTAGAGTAGCTGCCATTGAAGCTCCTTCTTTACGTTCGTCGTTGTGTAGCACGGGTTTTCAAAATTTCTTAAACAATCTGCAGGCAGATACTCGTGATGGTGCTATAACTACTATGTATGTTCTTCGGATGAACTTTCTTTAACTTTCTTTTAACTTCACGCCTCGCAATGCTAAAGCATATCTTACAGCTGCTAAAATAGCACTGTTGCGACAGAGTGCTAGTCGTGTGTTTATAACGTATCGAATTCCAATTCAAGCGCAATAATTAATTATGACAGGTATCCAGAGATAGCATATCTGAATAATTTCAAAGTGTGCCTCCTATATATTTTCACACATCACTGAATAGATAAATCCAGAAATATATACTTATAAAAATAAATACATATACAAACAAAAATCTTTAGTATTAAAAACATTTAATAATTTCACAAAATGTTTCTTACCTCTCTGTATGATCTTAATCCTTCTGTTTGGATCGTATATTTCATCGTCAACGGAAATGACAACATAATCGCCGCTATCTAAAAGTTTCCTCTTCTGCAGACACTTTACGAAGTCTATGAGGGCGATGTGTTCGCCAACAAACACATAAACTATAAAAGAAAGAATACTCTAAAACATCCTCGCAACTACATATTCATTTAATAAAATAGCAACTTTTAAATTACATTACAGTGACATAATGTAAACTCATATGCTTGCCCTTTTACAATCATTTGTCTTATTATGTAAGTGAGGCTGTAATCATAAGTACTTTAGTAGATTAAAATTTTGAAAACTCGAATCTGTATCTAGTATCTCTTAAGACTATAACTTAAAACTTTTGCAATTTGTCCTTTATATCAATGATTACATTAGAAAACGCGCTTTTCAAAAAGATTGTGTAAAGTGATTTTATGTGGGGTGATAATAGGACATTATTTTTACCATTAAATACCTATGTCAGTATCAAATGATAATATGCATTTAATTGCTTCTCGCCACAATCCAACATGGGTTTATGCCCTTTGATCCTCGGTAACTATCTTAACTACCATCACACAATATATAAATGAAGTTCTTGATTCTCAAGAACCAGTTGACAACTTTCCAAAAGTGCTTTCGAAACAATAGATCGTGCTACCTTATTCAAAAATTTTAATTATTTTGGCATGCCTCCATAGATTAAATCGCAATGGGTATTATTCTTACGAATTTTTAATAACATCTGGTGTACCACAGGGGTCGAACTTAGGCCCATTACTATTTATAATATATATAGACAATCTTCTTGGTATTCTTAAATGTCCTGCATTAACTTATGCTGATGATATTAAGACATATTATTCTATTTCGTACAGGAGAATTTCAACGTTTTATCTCAGTGATATCGAAATAGTAGCTTGAAATTAAATATTAATAAATGTCAGGTATGTTTCTATAATTCTCTATCTATATTATTTTTTAACAAATTAATTAAAAATGGTAAACGGAGAAATCGACGAGCTATTAGAGTTGGAAGAAATAGAGATTATTGATGAAATAAATTTCGATTACCCCGCGTATAGAATAAGAAATAGACCAAACCATTTTGAAGCTTGGAATGAAATAGAATTCAAGAACCGTTTTCGATTATCAAGGAATACAATTCAAATGCTAGTGCCTCTGCTACAGGAACACTTGCAACTCCAAACATTGTTTGTTTTTTTCAACTGCCTTTTTATGATATCGTATTTTAGGCGCAGTGCCTTTGCTTCACGATATCCGTGCCCACACGAATTAAATTCGGTAGCAATTAAGCTCCAAGCCTCGTTTTTTTTTCCACGTGATCGCGTCCGTACATTTGTTTTCGATAATATTTTTATATTTTAAGGCGAGTTTTACTAATAATCGAGTTTCAGTGTGTGTAAAATTTATCGATCTTAATCGCTTATTACTATCCCCCATCTTATTATTATAAATTATTATTATCATATATTGCACAAACACACAACTCGAAACTACACAAAGAAATGGGTTATTTTCCGTTTCTCTTTTATTAGGTAAACTTACGTAAGTTCCTCCTACTTTAATTTCAAACATTAAACTTCCCTACTTTGATTTTAAATAGCAGTATCGCCAATGTAATAAAGTACGTAGATGTGTCGAATAACTATTCGACGAGTAAAGTAGGCTTGGAAAGACGCATTTCGGATGTTCGGCAAATACAAGTTCCTAATAAGTTTATTCGACTCATAATTATTTGGGAGTTTATAGGGAGGTGGAAATACCGGGCCTTAAATTATAAAATAAATACTGAGATCCAGTGTCTTTCGGTGTCAGTGAAGATAAAAAAGTAAGTACTCTTGGTTTATTATTTATTATTTGAATAAATGAAAGCACGTAATGTATTTCTTATACACTGTTTTAATACACCGAAGTAAAATATTAATTCGAAACAAAATTTTATTAATTTCATATAAATGTGTATATGTGAGTCAACGTCGTTTTTATTTAAGCAAAAGAAAACACATAATAACTTTTTTATACACAGTTGTAATACATCGAAGTAAAGTATCAATTCAAAACACAAAATTTTATTAATTTCAAATACAGTAAATGCAAGAAAAGAACATGAGAAAATAAAAATACATCCTAAGTTTTTTTTTAATAATCTAATTACATACATTTTAGATTTTATTTTTTATACGTATCATCGAGAACGTTTCATAATCTAGAAAAACCGTCTTACATTTTTTTTGTATCTAACATAATAACAGCACCGTTCGTGATAGTATATCTCTAGATATTAATAATGTTTCGCATGCGGGAACCAATTCGTTAGTCACGCCTCTGCTTTCGCTCCGAATTGGTCCACTCTACTAATAAGTCGAAAACTTCTAACCTCTAAATTTAAATGAACCGGCTTGTCACTTGATTTCTTGACAATATACATTTGTCCTTTATAGATGACATGCATCACAGAATTATTAAATATTGTAATATACTTTCGAAGCTTATTAATATAATTGATTTATCTTCGATAACTTGTTGAATTTGTCTTGTTTAATTTCAATACCGTTGGATACATTACTACATATTTATGAACGTAAGTATATTCTATTGTTATTAAAAATAGCATGCAAATATTATTTACATTTACTACAGGTGTTTATTATTTTCAGATTACACCGTGAATGCTATTTAACATTAGATCCCCTAATATATGGACTTATTTTTAAATATAAATCGACCATTTGTAAATCAATCATATACTCCCCAAAACAATATTGTAAACAATGAACATTAAAAAGAAACTACAAATTTCATACAAGATATTGAATTTGAAATAATAAAAATTATTTTTAATATTCCTTTTTATTTATTTTTGGTACTACGTACCAAAAATAAATGCATGAGTTTTTACTTAATTAAACTATAAATATTGTGAATTCGTAACATAACCTACAATCTATTGACATTATTACATCAAATACAATGTGATATTACGTAATATACAGGTGCGCTCAAAGCACAGCCCATTTAACTAAGCTTAATGCTTATATTTGCTGCGTTTAATTTACTGTAAGATCATGCCTAAAAATTTATTCACATAATCCACTGGAATTAATATTCTACTAGTAATTATACCAGGTGTATTCAAAACACAACCTGCTTTAAATACATTTTATGCTTATTTATGCTTTATTTCAACTACTTAATTCACGTTAAGGCGAAATTTCATAGCAACATATAGATCTTTATCGCAACGAAAAACCGTAATTATTTGGAAATAATTCAGTAGATAAAACGGAATAAAAAAAAGAAAACAAATCGTATATGAAAGAAGTGAAGCGACAGAAAAATAAACAGATAAAGAGGGTCTAGCAAAAAAGATTTAAGTACTAGGATCATTTGACGGACGGTGAGATTTGCCTATATTTGTTTGTCAAAACAGTGTTTGTTAATGCAATTGAAATTATTTTAGATTAGGCCGTGCTTTACAAGAAGCTAATTAAATTTTTACTACCGTCTGATGTTTGGTTTAACAGGTACAGTTACTTAAAGAAGATGTGTTTACTGAAAGTTGAGAAATGGATAAAAATCGCTTTCATGATACAATTCAGTACTCGTTTTTTAAGAAGTTGAACATAACTGAGCTTTTGTCGGATAAACAGCGCTTTCGAAAGCCATGATTTGTCTTTATGTTGTTCGGTTTAACCTTGCCGACATGAGACCCGAAGTCGAAGAACGTTCTGGACCACCAAAACGTGTTACCATTTCGGAAATAGTTGAAAAAGTTCATGCTGCTGTCTTACGTGACCGAAGAGTGAACGTGGACGAAATTGCGTTCAGTAGACATGCCCACAGATCTACTGAACGTATACACCACATTTTGCATTTCGAATTAGACATTTCTATGCTCTCTGTTAGATACGTAAAAACACCATTCACTCATATGCAGCACCCAACTAACATTTACGTACTTTCCTTAGAAAAAGACGCAAAATTCTTCGGTAAATTTCCGCAGTATAGCACTTATTTCATTTACCATTTTAACTACCATAAATTATAGCATTTGTGCCATAACCGAGATCAATTAAAAAGTTTTTGGTATCCATGGAAATAAGAGATGAGTGGTCTTAGTAGCGGGTGTTTTATACATTAAGTATACTAAGCATGGTTTTCGCGAGTGTTTTCCACCAATAGCGTTTCCAATGAGACGCGATGCGGTGAGCGTGCGTATTGGGATCTTGGGTAATCGAACGTCTTTTTGGCTACTTCCGATTAATATATCGTCACGGCTGTCTGCATAAAGGTTTAAGGCCACTTTATATTTTGTGAAAAATTGTATAAGGACGTGCTAGGTTGCGAATAAAACCACCCTTTGGAGTGAATTTCTGTCTTAAACCTGCGACTGAGGTTTTTTGTTTGCGAGAACTTGCCATTGAATCAATCACACGCAGTCCTCGATGCATGCCCGTATACACACGGTAAACGTCAATTTTCTTGATACGCTTGTTCATATTAAATCTTCTAATGTTGTTTTATATTGTTTTGGAACTATGATCTGTTGGATAATTGTAAATGTATGCCCTACCAATACTGCGAAGCTGGTGTTGGCCCACATAATCTGATCCACCCGGTAATTAGCCGGGGCAACGTAGCTTGGAATCCGGTCTATACCTTCGCAGATAAGTTTTGTATCGGTATTGTTTTTCGTGGTTTATATTTCGAGTCATCGAAGCATCTACAAATTTAGTTTCCGCTTTATATTTCATATTAGCATTTTATAGTTTATTCTTATATTTTAATATTTGTATTTCACAGTTCATTTATATATCTAAATATTTGCATTCAATATCTTATATAGAAGTTTTCCTTCAACTTAAATAGTTCATGTTTCGCATTTATTTTTGGATGTACGCTAGCAGGGATCTACGATACGTCTTTATTCGCCCTTCAGGCATGTAAAATTTGTAATGTAACTCCTCCATATTTTTTTTATATATTTGATATTTGTTAAAATTTTGGGGGAAAATGTATTTAATAAATATTGTTACAGTATTATTTATTTGTGCGGTTATTGATTAGTATGTGTAATTAGATCTTTTCCCTTACGCCCTTACTCGTTTATAACAGTCAGACACTCAACAACGTTTTGATAAGAAACGCATGGTCTTCACTGACTTTAGCGTGGATACTGGCTAGTTGAATTGTAGTATTACTAGCAACTCTCCCACATAGATAAGTCTTTAGAACTCTGTAGTATATCGAAAGGTAACAGAAGCCAATTTTGAGAGATTATTTTTTTATATTTATCCGCAGCAATGGAGATGGTCAAACAAACAAAATCTCGGAAAAATTAAGAATGAGGCCTAAAAACGAATTTCGCAACTTCTAAAAGCAGAATTCTACTAACTTAATATTTATTATTTATTATTATTATTATTTTATTTATTATTATTCATTACCCAACCGAATTATAATTCCATTTATAGGATAAAATCAAAACAAAATTTTAAATCTGTGTGATTTAAAATTTTAATTCACACACATGTACCCCAAACGAGAGAGAAAGACATAGTTCTTGCATGTATAGACAGGCCGAATAACATTGACTGTAATATTCTCCAGTTGTCTTCTAGCGTCCGTAAGGTGCCGATCGTGTTCTTTGAGTTAATTTTATTACAAAATCAGTTGTTTGAGTTTATTTTATTACAAAATCAGTTGTTTGAGTTTATTTTATTACAAAATCAGTTGTTTTCACAACTATTTGGAATAGAAGGCCTTTATATCTGTAGGTATTACATTATTTTTCATGAATTTTTAATAGGATTTGTTGAAACATGTACTTTATTTGTTATAGATTATTATGTCTAGTTTACCGTCCACATCTGGATCGTGATCCAGCAGATGTTGAAATACCAGTGAAAAAAAGACAAATAATAGCAGAACAATCACGGAAAATCATTCATAACGTGTACAATTTTATCAAAAAGAGAAATATGAATGGTAAATTATGTTTTACTCTTTTAACTGACATAATGTAATTTTTGTCGTATATTGCAAGCAATGATAAACAATAGCAAGAAATAAATATTGTTTGTAGGGAATATTTTTAATGGTAAATTAAGTTTTACTCTTTAAATTGTCATAATGTAATTTTTGTCGTATATTGCAAGCAATGATAAACGATAGCAAGAAATAAATATTGTTTGTAGGGAATATTTTTAATGGTAAATTAAGTTTTAAGTTTAAATCTTGGTAAAAGAAGAAAAACTGTGATATACGTAAATGTTTAAATTATAATGAAAATAAATAATTGAACCAGAAATTGTTGGTTGTATCTCTGTTAAAAATCCCACTTGAAAATAAATAAAATAATAACGCTTTATTATTCATTCAGACAATAGAATGTGCTTATGAAATTATGTTTCATGGCAAACGATCATAATAAATGAAATGTGTTGTTTCCGCTGCACACGAAATAAAAATACAAAACGTTTTACGTAAAATTCGAATTTTAAATTGCGCGCTAATTTAGACCCAGCCCGACCTATGTTTTTGAGGGCGTTAATACTCAGGTTGCGCGATTCGCTCGCGCAGATTGGTGTCTTCCCAAAGCGATTTTACTCTAACAACAATTACTATTAGAAACAAAAAAGTATTATAACGACTTAACTTCCTAAATAGAAAAATATAAATAATTCTAAATCAATACACACTATTTAAGCTAATAATATATATTAATATAAACAAAAGTCTGCACAAGTAATGAAAACTAATAAAAATTAAAAAAATAGGAATATCCAGGTATTAATTGTCAAGTTACATACATACTACAACCAATAGATATCGCAGATGTTATAGAGAAGCCATTTGAAGATCAACAAACCACAGGAATGTATAACCATTTCAGAAGAAACCTGATTGTAGTTACTACTCATAACGTAGACCTGACCAACACATTCGTTCGAGGAAAAGGAAAATAGAAAGTACGGGAAGTACGTGTGAAGAATAGTGGGACAAGAAAATTAAAGTAGGATGTTGTGCAGTCAACTTCGTTGTGAAGAAGCCTACGAAGAAAGGTGAGACTGGCTATAAAACGTCTAAAGGAGAGAGAAGGCACGTTGAAGCGAGAAAGGAGTTGAGTGTGATCAAAGCCCCTGTCAGGATAGACACCGTCCACCTTGAACCACATGTATTTCAAAAATCGCCGCTGAACTTGCTCAGGTAGACGTTTTGGTGCTTGATAAAATGGATACCATATCAAGCTGGCATATTCCAAACGTGAGCTCACTAATGAGCTGAATAAGCAAGTCAATACGCTCACGTTAGAAAATTCGCCACTGTTGCGGATAATAAATCCAAGAGTTTGTGTGGGTTGCTTAGACACATTTCTGATATGTTCATTGAAAGTCAGTTTCATATCGAAGGTAACGCCCAAGTCTTTAATTGATTCAACACGGGATATACTTATATCCCCAAGTTTGTAATTAAAGTGCATAACATTAAGTCTTTTAGTGAAAGATAAATACTTGCACTTAACGGGGTTCAAAGGTAAGTTGTTATTTTTGCACCAAGTTTGAATGTTAACCAGATCGGCCTGAAGTCGAACGTAGTCCCACGAGTCGGAGACTCGAGAAAATAACTTAAATCGGTAAAGAAAATGTTATTAGACTCGAGCTCGTCTGAGAGATCGTTAATGAAAATAATAAATAGCGGTGCACCTAAGTTAGAGCTTTGCGGAACTCCCGAAGTGGCAATGTAAGGTGTTGATAAATATCCGTTGTAGAATACACGTTGAGGCCCATTATGTAGGTACGAAGTTAAAAAGTCAACCAGCGGTTTACTAAATCCAAAACTCGCCAATTTAGCTGGCAAGATAGCGTGATCCACTCGATCAAATGCCTTGGCAAAGTCAGTATATACGACATCAACCTGTGACCCGCAATCCAACGCGTCAGCAACGTATTGAGAAAATACCATAAGGTTAGAGACAGCAGATCGCTTTTTCATGAAGTTAATAATTAAAGGAGGATCCTCTGGAACTAATGGTGAACTGTCGCGTATGACTTCGCATTCCATATCAGATAAGACGAAATCTAGCAATTTGTTGTTGGAATTAGTAATGCTGTTGTATTGATTAAAGTTATACATGTCCATAAAAGATGTTACAAGTATCGATTTAGTATCATTATTCGTATTGAGGTTGAACTAAGGACAATTGAAGTCACCTATGATGATTAAATTAGTATAGTTTAAAACTACTTCTTCAAATAATTCCAAAAACGATTCGAAATTTGTAATCGAAAGATAAGGCGGTACATAGAGAATAATAATATGGAACGAAACCAAATTTATGGTACATTTGCCTCCAACGATGTCAACATAAGGAAATTCACGAAACACATGAGATAAATTTAGATCAATAAAACTTAAAGTACTCCTGTATGCTAGCAAAACGCCTCCTCCACGAGACAGTCGTAGTTTTTCAAATCGTCGATCACAACGGATGACTGAATAGGGATCAAGAAAAAATTCGTCACTATAAATAGTCCAATAACATCAAATGGCGAAGAAGTGACAGATGGAAAAAACTGAATGACCTTTGTTCTCAATCCACGCCCGTTCTGATAGTAACAGGTAAGATTATTTCTCTTGTGCGAAACTAGTTTAACGAGACCAGTTTAGGAACACCACTAACGTACTTAATTTGCAGGGATTCACCGTTTCCCACATGCTGTCGCAATTCAGTCCTCAAGGAATTGAAATGTTACTGCTGACGAGGAGTTCGATCGAAAGCAATACGAACATCTTTAAAACTGCCATCACGAAGAGCGCTCCTAGCTCTACGGATAACATCATGAACCTGTTGCTCATCTTTCAAAGTTATTTTGATGGTCCTAGGATTGGATTTGTTCGGAACCACTTTCCCCAAACGCATAGGTGGAGCCAGCAGAGAACTAGCTTAACATGTCACGACATGTATCATCATCTTTGGACGATCATCAACTGGCAAGGATGCGTCCTCAGGCAAGCCGTACAATATTATATTTCACTTTCTCCTCTTGCGCTCCCGAATTTCCTGGATTACCTCCTCAAAATATTGAGCGCTAAGTGAATGGTTTTATGAAGTTGAAGAGTGCTTTCTGAATTAATTAATTTCGTCCTTTAAGGCAACAATTGCGGCTTTTAATTCAGCCATATCGTTTCCAATGCTAGTACACTCGACGCATGTCCAGGAAACGCCCCGCTTTGAACAAATAACACCTCAGAAATGGTAACATCGACGTATTGGTAATTAAATACTTTCTTGCATATGTCGCATATCAACGTTTTATGCTCATCAACAGAGACTTTGCAGCAGTGACAAGTTGACAAAGCAGTAAGAGCCGTAACAATAAACTGCTAAGTATGAAAAATAGCAATAGTAATAAGTAAAGAAAGAGGAAGATACAGAGAAAGAGATAAAAAATACAGACACAATGATTAACAGGATAAAACAGGGATACACACTTCACCCTAGCGCTGCGGACTTTCAAAAAAAGACACACAGGGAAGAAAGGCAACAATCAGGATCAGCTGCCGAAACAGGAGGAACCAACCAAGGATAAGAAAGAACAGTAAAAAAGTTTATAAATTTTATAACACGCAAATAATGTGAGTAACAAGAAACGTGAACATATAGATGCAGAAGAAATAAGTGCAAGAAATAAAATAGGAAAAACAAACACACAAAAAGAAAGACTTCCTATTCGAATAATATGAATACAAACGCTTGTAGCTTCTTACCGCTAAAGTAAATCACAAAATCACAAGTATGACAAGAAGGAAACAAATTTTGCGCTATATAATAATATAGAATATATCAAATAATTTAGGTTTTTCACTTGTATTAATCACAAATAAACGTTGAGTGCGAAAACGTGCACGATACACATACATATATGACCACTTATGATAATATGCAACCTCAAGTAAAATTAGTGGATACAGAATATGTTATTTACCATTAATTTACTTTTATGTGTTCAAAATTGTAAAATAAATGATTTTGTACGAGTTTTTGTTAATACGAGTATACCCATAGTATGCAGTCTTTAGTCACAAGATGTAAAATTCTCTACACTCGCTTTGTTGATAAATTAATTCACAGCTATATCGATTTGTCTCATTTATTGCTATCCATAAAGTTTCATGTTCTTTAATCACTTGACGTTTCTTTGCAAATTCTGCGTTAACATACTCCAGTTCATTAATAGATATTTTTATTAGTTAAGAATTTATTAGCCATAAAGTTGAATGTTTGATTAATTTTGAGTATCTGTTTTGGTTTCCCTACTTAATATTTTCTTGGTCACTATATTACATTTCTAAATATTAAGATACATGTTATATATATAAACGGCATTGAATAAGTTTACCTTGTAATTAACTTCCACTAAGTAATAATGTTTATTGTTATAATTATTCGACGAATGAAAAAGACGAGCGCTAGAGGGGAACGGTTTGAAAGACGTACTTGAGGAGGTCAAGGCTCATAAAGGACTCGGAACACAAAGTAATTAGTATTGAACAAATTTTCTGCATCAACTAGAACCGTGTTTTGAAACGTAGAACTTCTGTTATGTTATAAGTATTGGACAATAAGTTTCGGTACGTAAAAGTTTCTGGAAAATTTCAAATTAATCCACGTATTTATTATTTAAGAAGAAACGACATTAAATTATGTTAAAATTAATATTTAATTCTTTTTGAGTAACGGATAGCTGCTTAGTTTAATTAAAAGAGCAGCGATAGAGAATGTACGCTCCCAACCCGCGCGTTTAAACGCCATTTTCAGCGGTATCGTCTGGCTGTGTGCTAAACTGTAGAAGTTTATCATGTTTAAGAAAGTTGAGTCACTGGCCGACTGCGCGATACGAATTTGACAGCTGTTTCTGACGATTTGGTTCGCGAAGTGGACAACAAAATTCGAGAGGACCGACGAATCACGATTTCAGAGTTATCAATTGATTTTCCACAGGTTTCAAGGTCGGTTTTGTACATCATCATTTCGGAGAGGCTGAAATATCGAAAATTGCGTTGTCGATGGGTCCCAAGACTGCTTTCTGTAGATCACAAAACAAACAGATTGGGTTGTACTTTATCGTTTTTAACTCGATACGATCAGGAAGGAGATGAATTTCTTGACCACATCGCTACAGCAGATGAGACTTGGTTATTTCACATGACTCCTGAGTCCAAGCAACAGTTAATGGAATGGCGACACACATCATCCCCAACCAGAATGCAAGCCAAACAGACACCTTCAGCACGAAAGATTATGGCAACTGTATTTTGGGACAGGAGAGGGATTTAGTTAGTAGATTTTATGCCAAGAGGCACAACAATCGATTCTAATACGCATTGTAAGACTTTGGGAAAACTCCGGCGTGTCGTACAAAACCATACATCTTGCTCCATAAAAATGCAAGGTCATACCAAACACAAGGTCTAATAATCAGGTCTTTAAATTGGAACAACTGAAGCATCCACTTTTGAGTCCAGACCTTGCACCTGATACCTGTCAGGTAGATTTCGTTTATTAGGCCTATTTTAAAACTAATTCTCTTGTTTATTTTGATCTTCCCGTTTTTATGTTTGTACTCGGTAAACTTTGGCCCTTTGTGTAATAAAGTTTGCATCTTGAATAGAAAGTGCCTATTATTGAACCATCCTTTTGAGTATAATTATTTGTTCATTATAATATTCATTTAAGTTTAAATTTGTCAACATCCTTTAGATTTAGTTTGCAATACAACTCCATCTGAGAAAGACACTGTGTGTCGAAACAATTGTAATGGGATTTTACCTCAATAAAGTGGAAATTAAATAATATTGCTTTTTTATTTGTATTTTATTATTTATGAATTTCCATCAAGCAAAAGCTACTTCGATTCAAAATAAATAAAGATTATTATATCATATGTTTCATAATTGAATGTCAATATTAAAAGAGCCGATTCTTCAGGTTATTTTAAGAAAAAAAGTTATATAAATATAAACATGAATCTGGAAATATGTACTCAGTTTCCGAGATACAGGGTTAAGCTTCTAAGAAAAAGTTTGTTTTTATCCTAACATACATATCACTTCAGATATTTTTATGAAATTCGGTATATGCTTTCCTACTATAAAGGGACATTTTCATTGTAAAAAATTCTTTTAATTTTTTACCAGTGGCGTTCGAACAAAATTTGGACTGAATATGTTTGAAAAAATAATGGTAGGACACTGCTTTTTCTTTAAATAAAAATTATTTTATTAATGGTGCTTCATTTTGTAACAAAAAAGGTTTCTTGACTTTTTTCGTAACTTTCGTAAGCAGAATATTAATAGTAGTCTATATTTATTGTTGTTTTTATTAATTTTGACAGTTAAATTCATTTGCTGGTTAAAATATCTGTACCTACATTGTTATTTTGAAAAAAATGGTTAATTTTACTAATCTCGAGTAGGCTGACATTCATTACATGTATGGTTTTGCTGATGGCAGTGCACCAGAGGCTAGACGATTGTATTAAGAGCGTTTTCCGGATAGAGTTACACCAGATAAACGAACATTTTCAAACGTACATAGAAGGTTAACTGAAGCACGTACTTTTAGGTCAATTGATCAATTAAAAGGTGCCCATCTTACTACAAGAACTCCAGAAATTGAAAAAGCAGTTTTAAATTAAATTGATCAAAATTCTGAACTTAGCACTAGAAAAATTGGAAATAACTAAATATGTCGCACATTCTAGTTTGGAGAATTCTTTACGATCTTCTTTTATGCACGTATCATATTTTCGAGATTTTCGTTTGCGTATCAACTTTTGTCAATGGTTTTTGGAGAATATTGCGCAAAGTCCCACGTTTGACTGTGAAATAATGTTCACAGATGAATCTAACTTCTCAAGAAACGCTATCATAAATTTTTACAATAATCATGTTTGGGCCGAAGAAAACCTGCATGCGGTTGTTGCATCTAACCATCAAGAGCAATTTTCAGTAAATGTCTGGGCTGGAATTATTGAAAATTACGTAATTGGAGTCTTTTTTTGCCACGAAGGCTAAATGGTCATAATTATCGTCGGTTTCTAGAGGTTTATTTGGCAATATTGCTTGAAAAAATGGCAATTTGAGTTAGAAATAGTACATCTGTGTTCATGCATAATAGTGCACCCGCTCATTTTAGTCTAGAAGCAAGAGAATATTTAAATCGTATATTTCATAACCGATTGATAGGTCGCGGTGGATCTCAACCATGGCCTTCGAGGTCCCCAGATTTAAATAGTTAGGACTTTTTCTTATGGGGGCATTTTAAAACTCTGGTTTACAGCACTCCAGTTAACACTGTACAAGAACTGAAGAATCGCATAATCGTGATGTAATAAGGAATAGTCAAGGCATTTTTCAAAAACGAATACGCACTAATATGAGAAGAAGAGCTGAAGCATGTATCCTGGGGGGTGGCGGGTATTTTCAACAATTCATCTAATTTTCTTTTCGTTTTACAAAATTGTTATTAATTTGTAAACAATCAATTAAAATTGTTCACTAATTAGATCAGAATAGGTTATTTCTGTATATATAGTATTCTTACATAAATGTCTTAAATAAATATATCTAATTAGTGTTATTATATTCCCTGCGTTTTTCTAATTTTGTATGAACAGTGCTTGTTTCTTTTCAAAATCTTGCTAAGATCGACGCTCTCTTCGAAATCTGCCAATATGCGCCAAACGCTAAACCTTCTTACTTCCTAAATTCCACCTACCTTAGATCCTGGTATCCTCAAGACTACACGGCTAACTTGTCGACGAAGGGCGGGGTCTTGGTTAAAGTTTAAGATCTAATTCGCAAGTTAAAGGGGCGCCATCGCATTGTTTAAAGTCTTTCCACCTATTACGCAATGCGAAACGTATAACTAATACAGGGCATTGGAATTTTAAGAGAGTAAGAAATGATACAGAAGAGGAATGATAAGAAAACTAGAAGTGGTAGTAATCTCAGCTAAGCGGCTGTATTTTACTTATAAAGAGATCTTGGTATTATAATTTAGTATTGTTTCCTAGGTCTAATAATAATTTTCAAAAAAGGTGAAATGTCTAATTACTGACAACCAAAAAAATATATTGCAAGTATCTTGCCAAACCCACCAAGGGCGATTACTCAGTATAATGATTATACAGCATAAGACGGTGATATTTCGAAATATCTTACATACGAAAAACAATACTTAAATCGGTAACAGGTGTCTTAACAAGTATACTTAAATTCTTTACAAGTGATAGAAATTTAGCTAATTGATATATAAATGTTATTACAAATTACTAAAACACGTAAATCAATTTTTTAAGAATCAAAGAATTTAATATGGAGAAAAAAAACTAAAGATACTTAAGTGACCCAAACAGACCAGATGTCTTCATAAGTACACCCACAAAAACTGTCCAGATGTAATTGTCGATTGTCGTCTGGCAATTCTTAGATTTTCTTTTTTTTTCCACTCCTCGCGTCTTGAGGTATTACAATTTCCCTATTATGTAAAACAAAAGGCGAAAATCAGCTTCCATATAATAAAAAAGGAGTCTACCATAAAACGTAGACACGTTGCTAGAAAATTTAGAAAAAAAGGAACAGAAAGAATTTGCACAATATAAAATATGATTCGTACGTAAAGTCATTATTTTAGAAATATATAGCAACTTACCCTTGAAGAAGGGGGTTTTCTCTTTTTGTTTTTTTACGGCCCAAGCATATATGGTAACGAAATAGACTCTAGTCGAAAAACCAGACACAGCTCGAACCGAAACGAAGGTTAACGGTCAAGTGAAAAATAATGGAAAAATGGCCAGACCGCCTGCGTGACAATAACGAAAGTCGGTTTGACTTGCGCGAAAAGATATGTGCAAGAGCACAGCGCATTTTTAAAAATTCACGTGCTACTTTATATATTCAGCGTGGTCCATTTAAAACGTAACAACCTTACATACGTACACTTCTGTCAAAGATATTAAATATATTATATCGAATTCATGATATTAATTTTGTTTGCCGCTTTGGTTCGAACTTTCTTCTACAGAAGCACAAATGAGTAAATTACGTTCTTTGTTCGAATAATTATTTCTAGGCCATTTATGCTATTGAGGTGAAGCGGAACCAAATTTCTCAAAATTGTTAATAACGTGGGGTAAAATTCAGAGGTAAGATCGTTTTGTAAAATTGTTTTAGGACACATAAATAACATTCGGAGAACGTCCTGATATTGTCCTAGTATCATTTTATTATAATTTTTATGTTGAATCGCGTTTGATCCTTTCTATATTATTATACAAGGCACCACTTGCGTGTCTAAGACACGCAAGCTGCCAGCAGCAACCAACACACAAATTCATACCCAGAAAAAGACACAAGCTGCTAGCAGCGAACAACACATCTGTTCTCACCTTGCCATTTATTTTTTGGAATACTAAGGCATGATTTATTATTACTATTTGAATGTATCTTTGAATAATTTAAACCATAGCAACTCAATTACTTGACATTTATATTCTGTCATTTATATTTTTTATATCCTTGACAAAGGCATCATTGCCGAAACATGTAGGATTATTTTAAATATATACACTTTGAAGTAATAACCAGACCTTTAATCGCCGACTAATTAAGTTTACCTTATATATATATATATATATATATATATATATATATATATATATATATACAATTTTATATATATATATATATATATATATATATATATATATATTGAAGAATTGCTGGTGTGCTGAGAAAATAGTAAAATAATAATATGTAATAATAATAATATTCAGTGATGTTAAATGTATATTAATAGATATTGATTGAATAGTACGGGAATTGTACTATAAGTTGAGCGCCTAGGTTTTAAAGTTGTAACGTTAGATCACCAGCCTTTCTCATGTAATTTCTCAGGTTGCGGCTAGATGTCGGAGAGCAAGTATAATATATTACCTAAATTGGATAATATCTCAGGATCCTCGTCGATCAGTTTATCCCTATTTGTATGTGATGGAAAATTGTTTAATAATCTTACAAAGTTATCTCTAGCTACGCAATGATAAATAAAATAGTTTGTTTAAATAAAAAGTGTAAATATTTATTGAAGTAAGATATCAGTGAACAATGAACAAATAACGTGCCTAACGACAAAACAATGAATTAATATAGTGTGCACGTGTGAATTAAAGGTTATGTTTCAATAGCAATGTTATTGTAAAGTGTATGGTAATATAAATAAATAAACAGACAAATTAAGGGTAAGTACTACAGTTCTTAATAATAAATTTCCTTTCACAATTTCTGAGCAAAATAGAAATGTATTTTTAAAGTAAAAATAAAGAGTTAGGAATTTTAATAAAATTTTGTCTTGTTAAATAAAATAGTTCTTATAGGACTTTTTTCGAAATAAACTGAATTAATTAAACCTGTTTCTTATCGGATGCGTGCAGGTATGTGGAATGGTATCAGCTGGCCAGAATTTTCGAAGTACGGGACCCAATAAAGATGTTCGTTTCTACGATGCAGGTATCGGCGTTGTTCGAAGGCGTTGGTATTGCTCATAGCCGTGGGCCAAAAGATGTGTTGGACGATTACTTGCCGATCACAGGTATTATCGACTCCAAAAGTAGTTCCAAAGTAGCGCCAAGGTTAAATACTTCTTTTCTGAGTATTTTGATAATTGTAGCACAAGTATTTTTAGTTTAATTAAATTTTAAAATCGGAGTAGCACTTTTTCCTGGCAATCGTTATAAAATATTTCTGCTGACGCTCGATAGCAATTATTTCTTTTCAAAGCCTTGTAAGAAAGTATGAAAATAGCCTCGATTTTTACTTTAATTACAATGGATAATAATTTAAATATAAATGAAATATTAATTCTAACATGAAAACAAAATTAATATAATAATTTACAAATAGTTACAACATGCTTTACAATGTTAGGTTATGTTGAATGATTAGAATTAAAATAACCTGTTCGCGGGTTTTAAAAATTCAAAAAGTGGGCGTGTCTAATTAGTATCGATACAAACTTTGAATGTAATTACCTATCTTGTTAATTTCGCGCTAATGACTTTAATTATGAAAATGATAATAAAAATATAAAAAGTAAATTTTGAAATAAATATAAATTAATCTGAAATATACAAAGTTATCGGGATATTAATGTATTTACACTTCGATACTAATTTTACAAATTATGTCCGCCAATTTAGCCATTCTATTGTGTGTTATTCTTGTGTTAATTACTGCCTTTCCCTTTGCAGTTGGCTGGAATAATGGTGCTATTTGCCCCATAACAATATATATATATATTGATACAGGATAAAATAAGATGAATGTATTTTAAATAAACGATATTATGTAATCTAAATTGATACATATAGTCCACTTTTGTGCTCATTGGGTTATTTTCTAATTTAAAAATAATCTCAGAGTGTATACCGTAGACTGATATGTTTACTATTAAAGGATTGGTTTAAGGTCGTAAATAATTACTTTTTATTAATATAATCATTCATTAAATGAAATTGCAATATAAATAAAACATTACTTTAAAATGTATACTTATTTCTTTATTTATTGGTGATAAACAAATTTGTGCACATTTATGTGGTTAGATTGAAAAAGGTTAGTGCAGTAATTCTTTAATAAAACTAAAATCTAACCGGTTATAGAAATAAACTCTATAATAAATATTCGTGAAATTTACTTGGATGACGGAACCAAATCTCTGGTAAGTGATTATTACACTTTAATATTATATTAAAAGCTTAGTTATTGTAGATATATTGAAGTAAGATTTTTATTATATATATATATGTATATATATATATATATGTATATATATATATATATATATAGTAATATAGTAATATAGATTCATATTTTGTATTCTCTTGATAAAGGCGTACACAGCCGAAACATGTAGAGTTTTTTAAATACATATATTTTGAAGTAATATACAGACCTTTAATCGCCTACTGATTAGGTTTACCATATCATACCAAGGTCACGAAGTTATTATATATATATATATATATATATATATATAGGAAAAATGTGTTATCGGAACGGGAAAAGGTTCATCGGCTGCGGGATCAGAAGTGGCGCCCTTTTTCTCATTTTGGTGCTGGATAATTTTTGACAGCATGATCGTCGTCACTTAACTCTGGCTTGGCTCTGGCTCGTTGGTTCTGTATTTAGCTACCAAGGCTCTCGCTCACCAAAGTAAGTCCCCGGAGTGCTACTGAGTTTTATAAAATTTAATAGATAATTTCGTGTTAGTCATTTATTGTTACGATTATTGGTAGCAAAATGTATCCAAAATAGTGAATAATATAATTACGTGAATGACGTAAAACTAACAATATTAAAAGCAAAATATTTTTCAAATTTTTAATTAAAAAAAGTATTTTTCAATTTTGCGTTCATAATGAACTCACTATAAAACCCAAAACAGTATCTAAATGAACTTCGATCCCCTTTTTTTCATTTTTCAATATTGGCGTTGTTCGAGTACAGAAATAAATATCATATTACTGTCATTTGATTTTAAGAATTTATTTACATTTGACAAAAATGATATACGTAGAAACAACATATATTGGGGCGGAGTACAAGATATATTAGTTCCTATGTCACTCATGTTTATATTTTTAAACAAAGTATCGAGCAATGTTAACAAAAATTAATGAATAAAATTTGGCGGATAGTAATATTTAAATTTAAAAATGTCAAGTATCAATGTGACCAACTGTATACTTTATTAAAAATAAATATAAATATAAATAAAACTATGAACTTTCGATTAAATAACTTCAATTTATTAATATAAAAATAGAAAATAGAAAAAATAGTATAAAAAACTCGTTTTATAGGGCCTTTTGTAGCACTCGTTCTTTAGAAAACTAACTCATTTTCTAAACTGAACTCGTGCGGCAAAATGGTGCCTTATGAAACTTGTGTTTTAATATACTATTACAGTGTTTTCTACAAGGATAAATAAATAGGTAAGTGTTATTCTTAATTTTCTATAGCTTATTTATGCTTATTATAAATTGATTTGTTGAAATATGGATTTACATACAGTTCATAATGTATTTCTTTGCAGTCGCATAACCAAATTTAAGGCATAAGATTACCTTAAAATGTCTAACGTGTGTAGTATTATTGCGCATATTTATGTGTGTTAGAAGGAGACTTTGTCTCCTTCTAACACACATCCTAAAATAACATTTACGAATTGCAAGGGATTTGCTTTTCTTATTTCTTTCAGTAGATGCAGGAAATTTTTAAGCTCCGGTGCGTCGCATAAAAAAAAAGCGTAATTCTAATAAAATTAAAGAATAATCCTAATAAAATAAATAAAAAAGGGTTCTCAAAATTAAAATAAATTATACAAGAGGTTCAAAAATTCCTCCTTGCACAGCAAAACATTGTCCTAGGCGGTGGTAGAAATTAGCTCATACATTTGCTAACATGTCGGCAGTTAATGAATTCGCAGCCTCAGTTATTTTTTCTCTCAAGGCAACTAGATTTTCTGCTCTACCAGCTTCATGAGTATAAACAATATTTTTTAAATATCCCCACAAAAATAAATCATTTGGAGATAGATCAGGGGATCGCGGGGGCCATTTAATCTTTCCTGTTCCAGTAATAAGACGGTCAGGAAAAGTATTTCCTAGAAATTCCTTTACCCTCACTGCATTATGTGCTGGACAGCCATCATGTTGAAACCAAACGATTTCCTGATTTATTCCAATGTTTTGAATGGCGGGAAGCATTTTATTTTTCAGTAATTCGAGATACTTGTCGGTATTTTATATACCATCAATAAAATAGGGGCCTATAGAATGGTCACCTAAAATACCTGCCCAAACGTTTAGTTTTTGAGGATAGTGAGTGCGATTTGCAAAATGCCGGTATTGATTTTCCGAAGCTCAATATCGAAGAACAGAGGGATTGTGCTTTCCGTGTAATGGAAAAGGTGATTCATCGGTGAAGAGAATATTTTTAACGAAATTTTCATCTCGATGTATCTTTTCCATAACGTCTTGACAAAACTTCATTCTCCGGAAATTGTCCTCGGGAAATATTTCTTGAGTTTTCGAATATTTAAAACATTTTAAACCATTACGTTTCCAAATACGTGAAATAGTTGTGTTGCATGTACCCAATTCCTCGGCAGCACTTCTAGTGGATCTGGTGTTATCAATTTCCACAATACTAGAAATTAATACGTCCCGCCGTTCTCTTTCCTCAATTTTTTGTGGTGATACCTCTCTTGGTTTGCATTTCGTACAGTTATTGAGATAGAAACAAGTTTCAAATTTATTTATAATATTATAAATTGTTTGTCTGCAGGGTACAGACGGTCTGCAAAAGTCAGCGCAAACAAATTCATGCACTCCATTGCAGACTTGCCAACATAAAACCATTTTACTAACTGAAGCTTTTCAGTGGGTGGATAAAGAGCCATTGTACATTAATTTTATTGTACGCTTTCAAACTGTAACGGCCGTAGCTAGACTGAGCGCAAAATTTCTAGTCAATCGGTATCGGAGACAATCGTCAGTCGTCACGGTCGTCGCTGGCATTGGATTGGCTTTTTCATGTACGTATATATTGTATGTACTCATACGTTGATTCTCTATCCCTTATGATATTTAACACATACGGTATAGTAGTATTAAATATATTATAAATCTCAGGGTTCTTTTTTTAATCTTCTTCTTTAGGTGCCGTCTCCGCTTCGAAGGTTGGCAATTATCATAGCAATTCTTACTTTTGAAACCGCAGCTCTAAACAGTTCATTATTATTGCATCCAAACCAGTCCCTAAGGTTCTTCAGTCATGAATTCCGTCTTCTTCCCACAGATCTCTTGCCCGGGATTTTTTTTAATAAAAATTTTAATTTCCCAACAAACTGTATTTTATATACCTACTTCATTTTCAATAAACTTACTTTTCAGTTATTGTTTTTTTTTCAAATTATATGAGTCCATAATTCTAATAAAACAAATTTATTCATAAACCTTTCATATGCTTAATTACAAGTAATTTTAGAATAAGTTTTTCTTTGGAGACTGTGGTTAAATAAAATCTCCTGGGGCACAGTAAAGCTAGCACAATAGAAACTTGCACAACTTTACAACGTGTCCACGTATACACTGACTTTAAAATAAAATAAATACACAAACTAAAGTTACGTCTACTTACCCTTCTTAAGAAAACAGCAACACCATACGTTTATTCTCAAACCTCCGACTTTTTCTATCTACTTTTCTAAGAACAAAAAAAGACAACTGTATGGGATATGACCGTCCTCCTAGTATTAATTTTGTTTTTAACGATATGAATGCTTTCGTATGCGTCGAGACCTCTCGAGTTGTGGATATTTTTTGTAAGTTTTAACCCTTTTACTGACCAGTTATGACCCATGTTTAAAGCATGGTATGCCACGCTCGATTTTTCTGGTCTATTAAATTTAATATGTGATATGTGTTCGTCAAAACGTGTTATTATTGAACGTTTCGTTTTACCTATATATTTCAAATTACAATCGTCGCAATTAATTCCGTATATACCTGATTTCAAATTCAAATTAACTTTATCTTTGGTATTACCTAGAAGACTCTTGATGGTGTTTTCAGACCGAAACGTAACTTGGAGACCTTTTTCTTTAGCAAAGCTATTAATGTTTTTCGCTATTGGATGGTATGGTAAATACGTGTGCTTTTTCTCCTAGTTGAGATATCAAACTTGTGGATTCGCGGATTGTCTTTGTTAAATTCGTTTTTCTGATTAATTTATTATTTATTTCTATGTCAAAGCCATTATACCTTGCGATGTTTTTAATGAAATCTAGTTCTATTTCGCATCTCTCTTTTGTTAACGGAAGGTTTAGTAACCGATTGACTAAGAAATTAAAAGAAACTGTCTTAAGTTAAAAACAATGATTTGAATCCGCGGTAAAGAATTTACTTACAATTAATACTGGTAGCCGTAACCCTTGTGGTAATTCATTTTGAAAATAAAATAAAATAAAACAATAACTTTGTTATATATACCACTTTATTCACATATAATCGTGACCGCGGTTTCGACATACAATGTCATTATCAAACTGCAAAAGTTACAGGCCTACATAGAACTTATAAATGACACAAAAATATATGGGGGTGGTTTATGATGTTATTTAAAATTACTACTATATACTTAACTATTATATACAACATTGGAAAAGAGGTGTATATATAAGGTCCAACTGTTCGTTTAAAACGATATCTATTGTGTTGTGTCGGCTTTTAAAAATCTCTAGGGCCTCTAAAATATTTAATTTACGAGCTTTCTCGGCCAAATGCAATATTTTACGGTGACCAAATGTATGTCTTTCTGTAATAAGATGGTTTGCGAATGTTGTGTTTAAGGTTAACTCTATTGCTTTTTTTAATTCTTCTAGTGTTAGGGGTGTGAAATTTTGTAGTTGGTTCCAATTAGTTTCTATTGCTTTTATGGCAACGTTAGTGGGTATATTGGTATACATCGATTTATACATTATTTTGAAATGAAAACTAGACAGTATGTATAACACAGTTAGTCATAGTTGAAATGTAATCAAACAATACAATATAATGTAAGTACATTTAATATAACACTATTACAGAAAGACATACATTTGGTCACCGTAAAATATTGCATTTGGCCGAGAAAGGTCGTAAATTAAATATTTTAGAGGCCCTAGAGATTTTTAAAAGCCGACACAACACAATAGATATCGTTTTAAACGAACAGTTGGACCTTATATATACACCTCTTTTCCAATGTTGTATATAATAGTTAAGTATATAGTTGTAATAGTATATAGTTGTAAACATCATAAACCACCCCCCAAATATTTTTGTGTCATTTATAAGTTCTATGTAGGCCTGTAACTTTTGCAGTTTGATAATGACATTGTATGTCAAAACCGCGGTCACGATTATATGTGAATAAAGTGGTATATATAACAAAGTTATTGTTTTATTTTATTTTATTTTCAGAATTTACTGAGACATTGGTTTCTTTCCGGAAAATGTTAATTTCTATTTTATGCTTACTTCTAATTACTAGTTTATCTAAAAATGGTATCCTATCATTGTTTTCCTTTTCCACTATAAATTTAATCGTCGAAAATTTCAAATTTAACTGTTTAACAAACATATCCAATTCACATTTAAAATTTAAAAATCGAAAACGTCACCTATATCTATATCTATATCTATATCTAAAACTCAATAAAGCGTTTGGCGAAACTAGTTAAAAATACTATAAAAAGCAAATAATGTCAACAATTAATTAATCACGTAAGAAATTGGATTTTGTATATATGATATATTAATCCAAAATATTGATAATTGAATCAAAATGAAAGGTAAAGGAAGTGTAAATCATTTTAATAAATTAATGTACACCGTATAGTTCATGTTTATTTATAATAATTCGCATTTACACGATACATAAATAACAATTATCCTTCAAATATTATTTTTGCAAAAAACTGTAATAAACAGCTAAGCTGGGACAAAGTTTTAAATAAATTAAAATAAAAAAATATTCATTAAAGAGAAGAGGAAAATTGCTTTCTTAATAAAGATCTTGCAAATAGCATTTAACAAAAACAATTTGACATATACTTGAGTGGGTAAAACGTCACCATTTTTGTATCAAAAAAACATTTTTAATAATATCGAAATATTATTAAAAAACGGACGTAGAGAATACAAGTTAATATTTGTGCGAAAATTGCTAACTAGACATGCAGACACATGTTTCATCTTGCTGTAGAATCATCAGTGAATGATGCTGAGAAAGGTAAAATTCACAATAAAAACTCCCTTACTACATGCAAAAAAATCACAAAGGAGGTATGGAAGAACACTCAGCGCCGCTCATTGACTAACATCAATACCACGAACGTCAAACACAGCTATACCCGACGGAAACTGTATTAACGCATCCCTATCAGACGAACTACATTCACAGGATATATAACAAAAACACTTTGAAACATACTTGAGAGGGTAAAACCTCACCATTTTTTATCAGGTTTGTGAGATGTAAAGCCATTTTCACATAAACATTAACTTGTTGTGTTCTCCATACCAGAGTTCTAATAATATTGCGATATTATTAAAAATGTTTTTGTTTTATACAAAAAATAGTATTTTACTTACTAAAATATATATTCTGTATCATTCCAAACGTTAAAAAAATATGATTGTGGAACTATATTTACAAGTGCTTATAAATTATTTATACAGTGAAATGCTACACGAAAACTCACTCATAATGAAGATAACACAAATATTTTCATAATTATGATTATCTGCAATATGTTATTCCAAATATCACACAATTAGTTATCTTTATATTTATACTTCAACTTAATGACATCTTTAACTCTTTTCAAATCGCTTGAAACAAAGGATACCGAAACCTAAATGCCTATGAAATATAAATGCCAAGTGATGTTTGCGTCAATGGTTATCATTGGGAACAATATGTTAGAATGTAATGTCAAAAAGATTTAAAATTATGCCAACAATATTAGAAAAGCATTATTTTCGCTCATACGAAACTGGACGATCCGAATAGACAGAGTTTGCTGGTGGCTTACTAATCAATTTAGAGAAAAGTCGTTGTAAAAATTATAAACACGCGAAGCATTGTAACACAACTGAAAGACTGCACTGATCAATAAATTACCATCACAACTGATGCAAATCAAAAAAGGCTCTTTAAACAGGTCATTCCTTTAGAATGTATGGTATTCTTGAGAATGCAATATCTATCTGAATGAATTTATCAACCAGCAAACAGCTCACTACCTTGGATGTAACTAAAAGATTGCTTAATGACTCTATTTATTTAGTTTAGCAATCAACGTTATCAGTAAGAAGGATGCTGTGTTTACTGTTAGATGACCAAAAACGAAATCCCGCAAGAATTTAAACACAATGTTTCAATATGCGCAATCTAATTGAGTTTTGCGACGTTATAACTGACAGAAACATGAATCCATCATTTCAATCCAGAAACAAAACAATAATCAAGACTATAGACTTTCGTTAATGAACGAGCACCAGGAAGGCAAAAGTGGTTCTATCTGTCAGAAAAGTGATTGTGTTTTGGGTTTCGCATGGAATAATCTACACCGATTATTTTAAAAAAGGAAGAACGACCACATGACTGTATTTTGCTAATATATTCCGTTTCCAGAAGGAATTAAAGTGCAAAGGACCACATTTGGCAAAGAAAAAATGTTGCCTCAGTACAATAATGTATAACAGGTAAATTAATCAAATTATCTTTTAAATTACTGACTCATCCCTCTATTTGGCTGATCTGTCCAGCCTGTGATTTTTCTTATTCCTGAGCCCGAAGAAATGGCTCACCTTGTTCGCACTTAGAAAATTGAAAGCTACTGAAGCAGACAGTAACGCGTATTCGCTCCCTACAAGTCGTCGAATTTATATAAAACTGAATCAAAACAAATAAAACCAGTCATTCATTTCAATTTATTGTTCTGTTTACTCTATTTTCTGCTACCAAATTCAGTGAATAGTATAGTTTAAGATCAAAATTCCATAATACAGGGGCCAATTTCAAGATATTATCCCCTCCATTTTTTTCTTCCGCACGTGACCACGAAATAGTACGCGTGGAAATTAAACAGCACACACGAAATTCAAACAACCATTTGAGCAGGCAATGAACAAGTTCAATCAACTAGTCCATTATCTGTTTAGATGCATTTGAACCTTCTTTATTAAGATTTAAAAAACTGAGCTTGTGATTCACTATAAAAAATTCATTCTACTCAGATATTGATGAAAAATCTTAATTCAATTAATTTTTTGTTTGTAAATTTTGATATGTCACTAAACATTTCCAGAAGTTTTGTCTTGTAAAATAATAGGGAGATAAAATAAAAAGTACGAGGGATGTATGACATTTTCACCACGGATATCTTTCACTAATGTGACTTTTAAATGAGAAACTATTGCTAGTACAGAAAGCTTTTTTTACGCCATCCAAGTAGGGTCTTTGCGATGACCTCCTCGTTCGATGTGAATCTTAACAAGGTGAGCCATTTCTTCGGGCTCAGGAATAATAAAAATCACAGACAGGACAGATCAAGCAAATGAGTCAGTAATTTGAAAGATAATTTGATCAATTTAGCTGTTTTGCATTATTATACTGAGGCAACATTTTTTTCTTGCCAAATGTGGTCCTTTGCTCTTTAATTCCTTCTGGAAACGGAAGAAATTATATATATATATATATATTAATATGAAGCTGATCGCCCCACCGTTGGGCTGACCAAATTAATATGCAGCGAAGGGGCCTAAGGTTGATATGTGGAATAAATGTAAATTGTAATTAATTAATTTGCCCAGAAAAATAAAAATAATTTGAAAATGCACAAGTGTAGTTATAAATATGACCTATAGATGGCGTTAAGTTTAAATATTACAGCTATCAACATGTATAATATTCGGAACATAAATAAATGTATACAAACAATTAATACTTAACTTTATTAGGCCTCCGTCAAGTGCAAAACTTATTGTTAAATACTTTATGTGTATCTTAATCTAAGTACCGGCTAGCTGAGTTATGGTGATTTTACACTTTATGATAATATCTAACTGCGAGTTCGGTGCTAATAGAAGATAGATATGTTTAAAACAAGTTATTCTAAGTGTGATGCTTCCAAATGTATTAAAATAAATAAAACAAGAGAGTGAAAGGCAAAAATTACTGGTTTAATACGAAAATCTATTCAAAAGGTAAGTTTTAAAACATGATAATGAAATACATAAACATGTGTGTAGTCACGTGATTAGATCTGATATGAATGTTAGGTTAATTGTTTATAAAATGATAAATGCTTAAAAATTTGATCGATGTAACTATAATTCTAACACAAGGGAACTGTATTCTTCCGTTTAAAAGGTATACAAATTAAATACTAACATTTTAGGTATTCATATAAAAATAATAAATAATAAAAATAAATATAGGATGTTTCTTATGGTAAGATTATAAAGATTTATTTACTGTTTTATCACTTAGTTTCAGGAACACACTTTTTAAAAAAATGTCGACGCGTACCAAATTTTTTTGATTAAGCTTACTCTCAGTTGCTTTTTTCTTCAATATCCAGGCGTCTTATTTTTAATACTTGTTTATATTTATTTAATCTCGTTAATAAATTTACAAAAACGAAATAAATTATTATTACTAATCGTTTAGATATTTCACAAAAATTATTGTTTTAATTTTACAATAGACAAAAGTGTATTTTAAACGTTCAATATATCGCTAGATACCTGTTTACAATTGGGATATTTCCCGCCTTATACAATTCAAACAAGGTACAGCTATAACCATAATATGTGTCACAAATATTTCCAATCAATTAAGTTAAATATCTTCGGTGAAATTATAATGTAAATGAAAATGACTTAAGTAAATGACTACAAGAAAATAAATAACTATGTGATTCAAATTTGAGCAATTAAAAACGCGGAATTAACTTTATTGATATGGCACGTGAAAAATGGCCTCTTATGTTCATGGGTATGCCCCACTACAATATATATATATATATATATATATATATATATATATATATATATATAAGTGTTTAGATCATTTCTTTTGTAATTTGTAGACAGCAATGTTTACATCCCCCCTTACTTTGCAATTACATACATACTAACTTGATATTTGTAAATATTTCATATAAAAGCCGAAAAACTACAATAATTTATCAATTGTTATATATATATATATATATATATATATATATATATATATATATATATATATATAGTAGTCCATTTAAAAGCTGCGGAAATAAACATATATACAAAAAAACCTTTATTAATTTTATCAATTTAAAGGAATATATATCGATCACCTAAGCCGTTTGTCATACAAGCTGACATCTATCTCAGGGTAGAAAGAACCCACTGTGTGAAATCAGCAAGATTTTGATCTATCTACTTTAAAACAGGTAGACAAAAAAGAAACCTTTCAACATATATCTACGGTAAATAATAATAACACTTCTTTTTCAAACGAAACAATCTAAAAACATTTATTTTAAATACAAGAATACTAAAAAGGTAACAAATACAGGAGTTGGATATGGAATACCTTAACAGGTCGGTGTTTGGTTTTAAAACTTTTACTAAAAATAATAATTATACAATAATAACCTAAGTTAATTTATTCTTGCAGGAAATGTAAAAAAAAAAAACTTTAGATTGTTTGTTTCAAAGGAAATATAAATTTTAAAAACACTAAATGCATGAATCAAAAACTTTATAATGTGTACTGATAGCAGTGATAACCGAAGTGTTCGGAGAAAGAATAACCTTGACGAGGTAATTCAAATCTAAATTGAACCTAATAATGAAGGTTAGTTCTTGAATGAACTGTAAACTTTTAATTAGTATTAAGAACAACCCAATTAACATATGGGATGACGTTTTCTGAATAGTTTACTTGAATCATACAGTTGCGATTATTTGTATAGATATATCGATCTATTTTAGAATAATTAACAAATGACTTCAGGGATAATTCAGGTACAAAGTGTGATTATTTCCTCTGTTGAAGTGATTTTTCTTCACTATTCACTTAGATACGCCATTAATATTTTAAGTTTGAATATGATGCTTTTGATGATAATTAATTAAAAACTTTATTTTCGCTGTTCAAATGATTTTCTATTGATAAATTAATCTTTCCACTATCTTTTGGGTATATTTATAGGTACTTTTAGTCGTTCTAATATTTTTAATCTTTTTTTCTTAGAAAATGCGGACTAAGAAAAATGCTATAATTTCACGGAATATAGCGTCCGTATCTTATGGACTCTATCCCACTACTCTCCAAAAGACGCCTAAAAAAAACAAATTACGTCTCTTTGAAATCTGCTTCACAACATTTCATTGGTTTGTTTAGAATCAACGGAAATGATGCGGAAATTTATAATTTGAATTAATATTCAAATTTATATCAATTACAATTTCCTTCAGAATTAATTACATACTTACAACTAATTACATATTTAAAATTAGATATTAAAACTATTCAAAATACTGTATTTATATTTCCTTTGATTTTCTTTTAATTTAATGAAGTGTTAATTAAATATTTAATAATAATTTTTTTAATTTTTCAAAATTTTATTTATTGTTTGAGGTAATTTGCCTCACAACAATATATATATATATATATATATATATATATATATATATATTATGAATACGAAAGTTACACCACGTACGGCGTCAAAAATGTAACAAGAATGATAATTATTATAATTTGATTAAATTAAATATATGTTAAACTGAAGGTCTGTGATTCTACCTTTTTAGAAATTAAATTTCTTAACCTATGCAAAAAGAAAATAATTCCAAGCTTTGTATAAATTTAAAAAGTTTATTATTAATAAAACGAAAAGACAAAAATAAAAAAATTAACTGCCTTAAAATAATATATAATTCTTATTCTTGCCTTAATTTTGTCTTCACCTCTATGTCAAAACTAAATGTCTCCTTTTCTAAAGAAATAATCCTTTCTTCAACTTATAAATATTATAGCCCATTTCCTTCTTTCAATATGTTAATCTAAATTATATTTTTTTAATAGTTTTCCTTTAAAAATCCATTTACTTTTGCAAAAGCTTGATGATCTTTAATCTCCTTTATTTAAATCTTCTTATATCCTAATTATCCAATACATATCTAATTAACTTTCTTTATCGATTCATTTATACTCTTTTACAAATATATGCTATTTTTCATTTGACCACACTAATTTCTTTTTACTTCTATCTTTTTTAACTCATCATTCTTCTTTTTTTCTTTCAAACGTCCCAAATCGAAGGCTTTAAACACATGTAAACACAGATAAAATGTGTATGGGAGTAACTATATTAAATATTGTCGCAAGGGTTCGCTAAAAAGTTACTAATATTCAAGCCATGCCGACAAAGGATGTGAAATTTACATATTAAACATTAAATCTTTAGATGACAGGAGGCCAAACAAGACAGAATTCAAAATAGTACGAGGGACAAAAACACAAACACTAGTAGCAATGTCGTGACTGCATTAGCTAGATATAACTTAACCAAGAACTTATAACTTATCTAATGCTTTCATATGTAGCTCTGGGGTTCCACAGGGCCGCAATTAGAGCCTTTATTATTCTTACTGTTTATACATGATTTATAAATAATTTTTCGTATTTTTCTTAGAACTGATGTTAGATTTCATTAAAATATTGCGAGATACAATGGCTTTGACGCGAAAATAATTAATCAATTAATCAGAAAGGCTAACATAAAAAAGATAATCCGCGATTCCACATGTTTGTTATCTCAACAAAATCGCAAGAAAAATAAAATTTGGCATATATACATTATTTATAATTTACATATCTGAAACAGTTCATTCCAGATCAAATCCAGCCCAATATCCCTCTTATTAAAATTACGCAACAATATGTATAAATATAGTTTCCTTTTTATTTTCAAATATAATTTAACTTTGTAGTTAGTGCGTTATATGTAAGCCTTCGCTTATAAGTATTATTAAATTTGTTTGCTTACAGTGTTCACAAAAAAGAAATCAATTCATAATATGTTTCTGAATATCTGTATTCAATCTATAATTCAATTTTACTGTTTTTGATTTTACGCGCATAACTACAGAATTCAGTTTCTAACTTCGCCCAAGAAGATAAACCAATTCTTCTCAAGATAAACCAATTATAACAAGAGCAGCCACTTTGCATCAAAGGAATTTTTCATTGAGTAAACTAATTATGTAAATACGAGAGTGATTTGACAGGAGAGTGACTTTTCAATGAAATTCGTATTTTAGGGTAAAAGATATATTTCGTTGTTCAAGATAATTCAATACACTACCATACATCTAGCCCTGTGATATTTTCAACTTTTTTAAACCATCTAAGAATTAATTTTTCGGAAACTGGTCAAAATAGGCATTCGTTACGGCTATTGAGCACATCAGCATAATATTGTACGTCATGGCGAAAATGTCAACTTTTAAAAAGTTATTCTTCCCTAAAATCACCCTCGTATATACATAAACCAAGATAAATAAATACGTAAATAGAGAAATAGTTCAAATTTTACACAATATTCAAGGAAATGAGAATATTTGAACTAAATTTTCTTCTGCTAAAACTTAACGTATGCAAAATGAATCAAATCATTAATTGTGTATTCACATAACTATTATACCAATCATACAATCAGATTATTATTACACTGAACTCATTATTCAAGGTTACACATTATATAACATTACATCCCAAGGAAAACATGTCCATCATAGCGAAATAAAGTGGGTAACTGATAAAACAATTTACAAGTTTAATGGGTGAAAATAACTTCCTAGCTAATGACTAGACTGTCCAAGGTAACCGTAAAATAACATAATAAATGTGATCTTGGACTTTCTCTCAGAGCAATTATAATAACAAATCTCCAAGAAATAGGTCATACAATTTTCCATGTCACGTAAGATTTGCCTTCTATATGCATATATACGTATAACGATATTAATTAATCTTTGAAAGAGTTACATACTATATCGTGTTAATTGCCTCTCTTAAAGCCCAAGTTATTTTTTTGTCAAGGAGAAAAAATAATATGTTATAATTAATGCGTTCTAAATATATATATACATATTTATACATATCTTAATTAAGAAGAGTATTGGGTTGGATTTTGATCTTTAATGAACTGTTTTGGATATGTAAATTATAAATAATGTATATATGCCAAATGTCAGACAGATGTAAAAAAATTGTGACATACGATTATTGTCATTGTGAAAAGTATTATTTATTATTTTAAGATTTGTGTCACAAATAGCTAAAGTTTTTTTAAGGAAAAAGAGGATTGATTATATTATTGGTTATTGATAGCAACAGAAAAAGATATGTTATGCTCGAAAAATCATTAAGGGACCATATGGGAATTTTAACTGAGTTAATTACACTTTTGTTAACTAAAGGCCATGGTAGACTTCTCAAATCTTATTATTTTCGCTAAATAATATTTTATTTGCTATATTCTCGAATTATCGTTCAACCTAGGCTTCTTCTTATGTTAATATCTTCGCATAATTTTCTCTTGTCCCGTTATTTTGGCCGATCCTATATCCATATTATCTATTTCCGCATTTTCTCTCTATTTATTTCGCGGACCTGCAACCCGCCATGTTGGAATTTTTGTTTGACATGCTTGGAATATTTTGAATTTTACTTCATATTAGGTTTTCCTGTTCCCTTATCAATTCAATTAATGTGATTAATGTAATTTTTGTTAGAATCTTGTGAGTCTTTTGGTTGCTGTGTGATGCTATTATACCTCTTGATTAGATCTTTTTGTGCAAACACGTTCGTTTCGATCCGACGCGACACCTACACGTCCCGTAATGTCACTTGCTTTTACAGAAATCTGGACGCTTGAGGTATTTTAATGTTACTTACTTTCTCGGCTTTTGAGTTTTATTATTTTTCGTTTTGCTGATCTTTAGACTTCTATGTCACTCATTAACCCTGTTAGGGTTTTGGCGTAATTAATTTTTCTTCAATCTAATTCTTCACCTTTTCTATGACGTACGTCCGGCTTGTTCTCCTCTCAAGCCGTGTCCGTCGATTACTTGTACTTAAGTCATCGTTGCGATAACTTGTGTTCCATTTGTGTGGGATCTTATATTCATCCGCGGTAAGATTGTATATTTCCTTTAGAACTTTAACTTATGTGTTCCCTTCGACTTTCAGGATTTAATGGTATTGTAGTAATTTACTACCTTAGATTTGGAGGTTTTTAATAGCCAGCTATCGGCTGTACCTCTACGATTTTATTTCTGCAAACCACGTGGAAGGTTGGACTGGCGTTCTATTCCTACGTTTTGCTGTTCATTTGAAGACTGCGAAAATTTCGAGGTAAATCTGTTGTGATTGATCATCTACCGACTTCAGGGGTTTATTTATGAAAACGGTGTGGACGGCACAATTTCGAGAAGTAATATTCCAGGCGTCCTAATGACGTTCTAGGCTGAAAATGGCGGCGTTCTTTGGCGTCTCATAAATCGAAATTAACATTGTGTTGGACGCTCGAGCAATCCCTAGAAGGGTTTTACTCACTTAGGATAGAAATAGGGACGCAACTTGAAACAAACCTAAAGTAGATGTAGAAGTTTCATTTCTTATTTGTTCATCAATATTTTAATTAACTTTGGCAATTTATATATCTTGATAATTTAATTTCAATCTATTAATGCTTGAGTAAGGCGTTGAGAGGCCGAACATACCTCTGTGGCAGACGTTGTGTTGTAAGCTTTCATTCTTATCAGTATCGTAAGATCCTGATAGATGCAAACGTGTTTGTATCTATGGGATTTGTATTTTCTTTTCGTTTATTGCAAGAACCTACTGTTGTTAGTAGTCTGTCTACCTGCTTTACCTTACAATACAGCACCTGTTAATTACACAGAGGTCTTTCTATTTTACTCTACTCGTTGTTAGCTCATTATAGACAGCGAGCAAGGCTCGAACATCTAACTTTTACTTGATAGTTGTAATAACCTCTGGGTTCTAGATTTAGATTATTTTAACTTATATAACTGGTTGTCTGCCTCACTGACTGCCTGTCGTGTTTAAATTAGGGCACTCCAATTTCTTGGAGTACCTACGTAACCTAACCTAACTATTATCTTTGATTTAATCTATGTATCCAAACTGTAAGAACCGTAATTACGTATACTTAATTAGTGTTCAAATTAACCTCTGTAAGTTCAGATATTCAATTTTCGAAATCTTCTTAATTTTTTTATTATCACACCCGATTATACAGGGGGTTCTGTTAGGAATAATACGAACTCTATTATAGTACATTCTTAATTCTTTCTGCTAAGGCAGGGGGATTCTTAGTTTACTCCATTCCATTAAAATTGCAACTGCACCTGTACACTCCAACATATACAGGGGAGTAAGATATACTGGGAGACTTTTATCTTGTAATCATAATTAATCAATTTTTTTTTTAAATTGCAGACTGGGCGAATTGTTTTGAGGTTTACTTACCTCCAGTCAAGCAAATTTTACATTCGAAATCAGTTTTCTTAAGTTTAGATTAAGGCGATAACGCCCACTGTTGTTTTATTGTTAGTATTAGACTCTAACCTACTTAGGGCTGTTAATAGATTTCGGTTGTTGTGGAATTGTATGGTTTATTTGACTTTAGCAATAAATTTTGTAACTGGTTAATCTGTGGATTGCGTTTGATTGTTTTCCCCATGACCCAGTGAGCAAAAGTGTTAGATGACTTGGTGTCCAGGTGACGAACACCCTTGTATTTTATAAGCCCTTTAGGCCCGTGGGTGTTCTGCGTTAGCCCGGTACTTGCCAGACCGAACACAGTGGTGCCCAATATAAGATCAATGCGTTGTGTTGGCCCACGACGCTTTATTACATACTGAGCTGGCCGGCAAGTTTTACGAGGGGCCTTCGAAGACCAGGGGCGGAATTAGGACTTTTCCTAATTCCATCGGTGGTTTTGCTACTTGGACATTTCGAGGGGTAGCAGATACTATTAAAAAAATTTCGTAAAAATTTATATTGAGAAATATAATTATTAAATGTACTAAACAAAATAATAATAATAATATAATAATATCATTTATTACCCAACAAAGACCATTTACAGGGTATAATACAAATGTAAATGTATGCACGTACACAATACACAAAACAAATTACAAAAAACATAAGTAACTAAAATTAAAATTGGTACATAATATAAAATTAAACTCAAGCAAAAATATCCAAATTAAGTAATAAAACGAAAAAATACAAGCAAGAAGTATCTAAAGCAATAAGCACACAAAAGCCAACGCTTAAACGAGCAAGTCGTCGTAAGTGCTATTAGCAGATCGGCTCATTCTGTAAAGAGGCGAGTTAAGTAACACGTTAGTTCTGGGAGTGGGATTGATAAGAGTATTGACAAATCTGAAGGATTGGCGCGGGACATAGAATTTTAATTGCGATAACAATGGTGCACAGTCAATAACCCCATGAAGAATCTTCCAAACAAACCGCGCACCATGCGTGTTACGGCGACTAGTGAAAGATTGCATATTGTGCCTTTCAAGCAGTGAATCATAATCGATTCCTCTTGGAGGATACATCCCGTCAAGCTTATAAGGCAAAAATTTTAGGAATTTCCGCTGCAGGCGTTCAATAGAAAGCTTATGAGAAACGTAGTAAGGTGGCCAGACGGGTGAAGCATATTCCAAACTACTAGCAACGAATGCAAAGAAGAGGGATTTAAGTATGTCAGGATTAGTAAAGCAGCACGCATAATAAATCCCAATTTTCTGTAGGTGAAGCTGCAAAATTTTTCGATGTGGAAAGAGAATCTAAGTTCGCTATCAAAATATACACCAAGATCCCTGAACGTATCGATTTGTGCTATGAGTTCATTATGTATTACATAAGAAGAAGGGGTTTAATTTAGCAATATTTAGCAACATTAATTTTTAATTTGTTAGAAAAGCACCAACCAGTCAAACGATCAAGATTTTGTTGAATAAATACAGAATCATGCTTAGACTTGACGGAAGTATAAATTTTGACATCGTCAGCGTACGCAAGTACATGACACTCAATATAAAGAAGGTCATTAATGTATGTCAAGAAGAGCAGAGGGCCCAGATTAGATCCTTGTGGAGCGCCAGATGTAGAGACGAACTCATAATAGTTCAGAGCAGAATCCATTATAATAAACATAGTTCGATCGATTACTCAGACACGATGCAATTAAATTAAGGAAAGCGGAACTCATTCCAAAGTTACCAAGCTTCGCCAATAATATTCCGTTGTCGATAGAATCGAAGGCAGCTGACAAGTCAGTGTAAATTACGTCCACCTGCTTCCGCCTGTCCAAACACTCACTGATGTATTGGGTGATAGAAACAAGGTTGGTCGCCGTCGATCTACCAGAAAGAAACCCATGTTGGTAAGGAGAACATTTAGCAGAAGGGATGAGTATGTGACATGTTCAAATACTTTTGCAAAGTTTGACAATATTGCCATTGGTCTATAATTATTTATGATAGATTCGTCACCCTTTTTGAAAATTGGACTAATTCTGGCACGTTTCCACAAAGTGGGAAAGGCTGCAGATGTAATAGAGAGATTTACGATTTTTGTTAATGGTATAGCAAGACCAAATCTGGCATAACGTACCAATATACTTGGAATAGAGTCACCACAAGTAATCTCATTATAAAGATGAATTGGATAATTAAAATATAAGAGGATTTAAATAAAGAACATCAAGGATTTGTAAAAATAAATGGATTTTTAAACGAAAGAAAATACTATAAAGATGTAATTTAAACTTTACTATATTGAAAAAAGACAAAGGCCTATATAATATAAAATTTATAGGATGAAGAAAGGATTATTTTTTTTTAGAAAAGAAGACATTTTAGTTTTGACATAGAAGTGACAGAAGAATAATACAAGCACATTAATTTATTTATACAGATTATAAAACAGTTTATTATGTAGAAATTATTTATGAGTAAGTTAGTTTAATTAAAATAAGTATATTTAGAAATTATATATTATTTAAAGGCCGTTTATTTTTCTCTTTTCATTTTATTATTAATATATTTCTTTGAAAAAGGCATTATGTGCCGAAACATCATCATTTTAAGTATTACATATTAACTGGAAACAAGGGGAAAAATAATTAAAATATGCAAACATCTACACTATGTTTGCATATTTTAAGTTATAGCAAACACAAACCGTACATTACAAGTGTAATTTATCAAATAAATTAATAACGCGTATTTAATTGTGCAATTTGTTTTATAAAACTTATGTATTCTGAACTTAAAATTGAAACAGAAAAGTGGCAGATTCAGTTATTGAATATCAATTTAATATTTCTTCATCGATATAACAAATTATATAAAACATGGTGATCAGATGGCAATTACATTACGAAAACACGTGACTAACATAGGCATATGGTAATGGTGAAATCATAGTATACAAAATTGTTTAACAAAAGAGAAAATATTACTTATGGTGCTAAAATTATATTAAATAGGAATCTTTAATAATATATAATATTATTAAAAATGGGGTGTGAAGAACACATTACAAGTTCATATGTATTTTTGAATGTATCTTCTCCAAAGACGTAGGTACGTATTTCACATTTCTACATGATTAACAATACGCCCCTGTTGGAGAAGAGACACATTCAACAAAACATAACTACCTTGCTATCTCGCAGATATTATTAAGACAGAGCGTGAAGGAATATTCAGCGCTGTCTATATAATAATCGCAGAACTAGCCGGGTGTTCTTTATAGTCGGTAACCACCGTATCTATAAAAAACTGTATTATCGTGTCTTCACTACTTGTCGGCGTAAACCGAATACGTATATAACAACATAATTTGAAACATACTTGAGTAGGTAAAACCTACCAATTTTGTATAATACAAAAGTATTTTTAATAATATATAATATTATTAAAAATGGGGTGTGAAGAACACAATACATATGAACTTGTATTGTGTTCTTCACACCCCATTTTTAATAATATTACATATTATTAAAAGTACTTTTGTATTATACAAAATTGGTAGGTTTTACCTACTCAAGTATGTTTCAAATTATGTTGTTAAATAGGAATCGTTCATTAGTATAGGTTAGGCATGCATTTATTGGCATGATTTTAATTTTAAACTGTATCTAAAACTGTCTGATACGTTAATATGAATTTCGAATACTGTGCTTATAAATAAAGTGGTTTAAATACTTATAGGTTGTACTGGGATGGTTCGGAGGATGGATAGAAACATTTTTGTACTAGAAAGCAGGATTGGAGTCTTTTTGTCGCGTCTTGGATGGATTGAAACGGATTTTGTTTTATTACAAAATTTTCTAACCTCTTATAACTTGTGTGCGGTATAATTTATGTGTCAAAATGTAGCGCTATTTATTCGAAGAATAAATACGTTGCGATATAAATTGCCGGTGAGGATTACTGTTTTTTTCTATTTTGCTTTCGAAATGAACTCATTATGAAACCCAAAACAGTATTTACAGTAGTTATGGAAAACCAACATACATCGAGTAGACATGCTTCCACTACATTAAATGTTAGCCATACATCGATAGTAAACATATTAAAAGAAAATAAAATGCATCCCTATAAAATGATATCTACTCAGGAGCTTATGGAAGACGATTTTGAAAGAAGAACTTATTTTTGTGAGCGAATGATGGACATGCTGGATAACAATATTATCAATTTAGAAGACGTTATGTTTTCTGATGAGTGCACTTTTTCTCTTAGCGGTCATGCTAATCGGCAAAATTGCCGCTACTGGTCTACAGAAAATCCTCACTGGATGAGGGAAGAACACACACAATACCCAGTAAAAGTTAATGTTTGGGCAGGTATTGTTGGAAACCATATCATTGGTCCCTTTTTCATTGAGGGCAATTTGAATGGCGATCGTTATTTGGCACTACTTCAAAATGATGTCATTCCAACTTTTGCAAATTTATATCCTGATCCAGGAAACCCTCAAGTTCCAATGAATACGATATGGTTTCAGCAGGATGGAGCACCACCACATTAGCAACGCAATGTCCGGCAGTACCTCGATGCAATATTTCCCAATCGGTGGATAGGAAGGCGAGGATCGATAGAATGGCCAGCGCGATCACCTGATCAGACCTTACTTGATTTTTTTTATGGGGATATTTGAAGAGCATTGTGTACAAAACTAAACCTTTGGATTTAAATGACTTAAGAGAACGAATAACTCGTGCGATTAGGTCGATCACGCCTGATATGTTAAATAATGTTAGAAGACAGTTTTATTTAAGATTAGGATGTTGCCAAGACGTTCATGGTGAACATTTTGAACATCTACTTCATTGACATTCATATTTTTTTTTGGCGTTTTAAATTTTTCTTTACATTTTGCATTAAATTTGATTTTTTGAGTATATCGTAGCGAATTTCGATAACAACATGATTTTATTTTATTCTATCTTAATTGTTGCAACAAACATGCAAATTATAACATTTTTGAATAGAGAATAAAGAGACCTTTACAACGATATATCACAAGCCTATACTTCCCATTTAAAAAAATGGGGGTTGTACCTGTCATTCGAAGGGGGTTGAAGGTAGGGATCGCATTTTCACGTTGAAGAATGTTAATTTATAAATTAAATATGACATGTTTCGGGATTTTTTATAAATATGTACAGTAACCGAAATAATGAATTTATTCCATTTGGCTTATACACACTGTATATATATTGTTATGGGACAAAATACTGGTAACTGGAAACAAGGGAAAAAGAATTAAAATATGCAAACATAGTGCAGATTTAAGATCTAGCAAACCCAAACCTTACATTACAAGTGTAATTTATCAAATAATATATAATAACGCGTATTTAATTGTGCAATTTGTTTTAGAATTTTTATAAAAATCATTTTGTCATATTTAAGTAATAATATTTACTTATAAATTTGGAAATCCGACAATAATTAACTTATTCGATAATATTAATTTTATATGGAAAACTTTCGTACTGACTGTAGTGTTTTTTTGAATAACTTTACTGCGAGAATTCAATGTTTGTATTTATGCGCATATGAAATTAATAGAGATTGAAACTAACCTAAATGTCATTTCTAAATTGATATGATTAATTTTGAAGCCTATCTAAACGTTTATTTCACTTAAATTAATTATTAGTTAGCGTCTTTTTAATGAACTGGTAAAAAGAACGTGTCGTTTTAGTAAACTCAAATTTTAAAATCATAAAGAAATGGGAATAGTATATTAACAAACAAGTTTCATAAGGCACCATTTTGCCGCACGAGATCAGTTTTAGTAAACTCAAATTTGAAAATCATAAAGAAATGGGAATAGTATATTAAAAAACAAGTTTCATAAGGCACCATTTTGCCGCACGAGATCAGTTTAGAAAACGAGCCGCGATAGCGGCGAGTTTTCTAAAGAGCGAGTGCGGCAAAAGGCCTTATGAAACGAGTTTTTTATACTATTTTTTCTATTTTGCGTTTTTTACATTAATAAATTGCTTAATGTGGAATTATTTAATTTGAAAGTTCAGAGTTTAATTTTTATATAAAGCATGCAGTTGGTCACATTGATACTTGACATTTTCAAATTTAAATCTTGCTATCCGCGAAGTATATTATATTACATATTATTTACTAATTTTCGTTAACATTACTTGATACTTCATTTAAAAATATAAACATGAGTGACATAGAAACATATATATATGTTGTTGTCAATTGTATACAACATACGTTGTTTGTGTAAAATACGGACATATATCATATCTGTCAAATGTACATAAATTCTTAAAATCAAATGACAGCAATGATATTTATTTCTGTATTCGAACAACGCCAACATTGAAAAATGAAAAAAAGCGTATCGAAATGAAACTCATTTCGATACTGTTTTGGATTTCATAATGAGTCCATTTCAAACGCAAAATAGAAAATAGTATATTAAAAAACAAGTTTCATAAGGCACCATTTTGCCGCAAAAAAGATTGAGTGCGGCAAAAGGCCTTATGAAACGAGTTTTTTATACTATTTTTTCTATTTTGCATTTTTTACATTAATAAATTGGAAATATTTAATTTAGAAGTTCAGAGTTCAATTTTTATATAAAGCATGCAGTTGGTCACATTGATACTTGACATTGTCAAATTTAAATCTTGCTATCCGCGTAGTATATTGTATTGCATATTATTTATTAATTTTCGTTAACATTACTTGATATTTTATTTAAAAATATAAACATAAATGACTTAGAAACAAATATATCTTGGTGTCAATTGTATACAATATACGTTGTTTGTGTAGAGTACGAACATATATCATATCTGTCAAATGTACTCAAATTCTTAAAATCAAATGACAGCAATGGTATTTATTTCTGTGTTCGAACAACGCCAACATTGAAAAATGAAAAAAAGCGTATCGATATGAGCTTCATTTCGATACGCTTTTTTTCATTTTTCAATGTTGGCGTTGTTCGAACACAGAAATAAATACCATTGCTGTCATTTGATTTTAAGAATTTGAGTACATTTGACAGATATGATATATGTTCGTACTCTACACAAACAACGTATATTGTATACAATTGACACCAAGATATGTTTGTTTCTAAGTCATTTATGTTTATATTTTTAAATAAAATATCAAGTAATGTTAACGAAAATTAATAAATAATATGCAATACAATATACTACGCGGATAGCAAGATTTAAATTTGACAATGTCAAGTATCAATGTGACCAACTGCATGCTTTATATAAAAATTGAACTCTGAACTTCTAAATTAAATATTTCCAATTTATTAATGTAAAAAATGCAAAATAGAAAAAATAGTATAAAAAACTCGTTTCATAAGGCCTTTTGCCGCACTCAATCTTTTTTGCGGCAAAATGGTGCCTTATGAAACTTGTTTTTTAATATACTATTTTCTATTTTGCGTTTGAAATGGACTCATTATGAAATCCAAAACAGTATCGAAATGAGTTTCATTTCGATACGCTTTTTTTCATTTTTCAATGTTGGCGTTGTTCGAATACAGAAATAAATATCATTGCTGTCATTTGATTTTAAGAATTTATGTACATTTGACAGATATGATATATGTCCGTATTTTACACAAACAACGTATGTTGTATACAATTGACAACAACATATATATATATATGTTTCTATGTCACTCATGTTTATATTTTTAAATGAAGTATCAAGTAATGTTAACGAAAATTAGTAAATAATATGTAATATAATATACTTCGCGGATAGCAAGATTTAAATTTGAAAATGTCAAGTATCAATGTAACAATGCATGCTTTATATAAAAATTAAACTCTGAACTTTCAAATTAAATAATTCCACATTAAGCAATTTATTAATGTAAAAAACGCAAAACAGAAAAAATAGTATAAAAAACTCGTTTCATAAGGCCTTTTGCCGCACTCGCTCTTTAGAAAACTCGCCGCTATCGCGGCTCGTTTTCTAAACTGATCTCGTGCGGCAAAATGGTGCCTTATGAAACTTGTTTTTTAATATACTATTCCCATTTCTTTATGATTTTCAAATTTGAGTTTACTAAAACTGATCTCGTGCGGCAAAATGGTGCCTTATGAAACTTGTTTGTTAATATACTATTCCCATTTCTTTATGATTTTAAAATTTGAGTTTACTAAAACGACACGTTCTTTTTACCAGTTCATTAAAAAGACGCTAACTAATAATTAATTTAAGTGAAATAAACGTTTAGATAGGCTTCAAAATTAATCATATCAATTTAGAAATGACATTTAGGTTAGTTTCAATCTCTATTAATTTCATATGCGCATAAATACAAACATTGAATTCTCGCAGTAAAGTTATTCAAAAAAACACTACAGTCAGTACGAAAGTTTTCCATATAAAATTAATATTATCGAATAAGTTAATTATTGTCGGATTTCCAAATTTATAAGTAAATATTATTACTTAAATATGACAAAATGATTTTTATAAAAATTCTAAAACAAATTGCACAATTAAATACGCGTTATTATATATTATTTGATAAATTACACTTGTAATGTAAGGTTTGGGTTTGCTAGATCTTAAATCTGCACTATGTTTGCATATTTTAATTCTTTTTCCCTTGTTTCCAGTTACCAGTATTTTGTCCCATAACAATATATATACAGTGTGTATAAGCCAAATGGAATAAATTCATTATTTCGGTTACTGTACATATTTATAAAAAATCCCGAAACATGTCATATTTAATTTATAAATTAACATTCTTCAACGTGAAAATGCGATCCCTACCTTCAACCCCCTTCGAATGACAGGTACAACCCCCAGTTTTTTAAATGGGAAGTATAGGCTTGTGATATATCGTTGTAAAGGTCTCTTTATTCTCTATTCAAAAATGTTATAATTTGCATGTTTGTTGCAACAATTAAGATAGAATAAAATAAAATCATGTTGTTATCGAAATTCGCTACGATATACTCAAAAAATCAAATTTAATGCAAAATGTAAAGAAAAATTTAAAACGCCAAAAAGAAATATGAATGTCAATGAAGTAGATGTTCAAAATGTTCACCATGAACGTCTTGGAAACATCCTAATCTTAAATAAAACTGTCTTCTAACATTATTTAACATATCAGGCGTGATCGACCTAATCGCACGAGTTATTCGTTCTCTTAAGTCATTTAAATCCAAAGGTTTAGTTTTGTACACAATGCTCTTCAAATATCCCCATAAAAAAAATCAAGTAAGGTCTGATCAGGTGATCGCGCTGGCCATTCTATCGATCCTCGCCTTCCTATCCACCGATTGGGAAATATTGCATCGAGGTACTGCCGGACATTGCGTTGGTAATGTGGTGGTGCTCCATCCTGCTGAAACCATATCGTATTCATTGGAACTTGAGGGTTTCCTGGATCAGGATATAAATTTGCAAAAGTTGGGATGACATCATTTTGAAGTAGTGCCAAATAACGATCGCCATTCAAATTGCCCTCAATGAAAAAGGGACCAATGATATGGTTTCCAACAATACCTGCCCAAACATTAACTTTTACTGGGTATTGTGTGTGTTCTTCCCTCATCCAGTGAGGATTTTCTGTAGACCAGTAGCGGCAATTTTGCCGATTAGCATGACCGCTAAGAGAAAAAGTGCACTCATCAGAAAACATAACGTCTTCTAAATTGATAATATTGTTATCCAGCATGTCCATCATTCGCTCACAAAAATAAGTTCTTCTTTCAAAATCGTCTTCCATAAGCTCCTGAGTAGATATCATTTTATAGGGATGCATTTTATTTTCTTTTAATATGTTTACTATCGATGTATGGCTAACATTTAATGTAGTGGAAGCATGTCTACTCGATGTATGTTGGTTTTCCATAAACTCAAGCATCACATCTACTTTGATTTCATCACTCAGTGCATTGGCAGCTGGTTTTTTTATCTGCCTTACATGACCAAACTCTCGAAACTGCTTCTCTATCTTACTTATTGTTCCTTGAGCTATAGCCGGTAAATCAGGAAATTTCTCATGAAATAGGCGGGTTACTTCTTGTTGTGTTCGGGTTCTATCTCCGTAACCAATCATTTGTATGACTGTTATTTTATGCATTTCCGTTAATCTAACCATTTCCCAGAATTGTATTTTACGAAACTCAAACTAAAATTATCAAACTGTCAATTTAAATGACAACTTTTAAATACAAAACAATTTACTAAGGCGTTTTAAACAAACTAATGTTGCCACGGAAACTTTTTAAAGTATTTTTAATGGATACCATCTAAAAAGCACATTGGTATGGTTTTTACTCACTTTCTTATTATGAAGACCTAAACGGGAAGTAAGTAATGCAATGATGCCTTTGATGTATGTATTAAATCTTTATAAACGCAAATGAGCATCTACTTCATTGACATTCATATTTTTTTCTGGCGTTTTAAATTTTTCTTTACATTTTGCATTAAATTTTATTTTTTGAGTATATTGTAGCGAATTTCGATAACAACATGATTTTATTTTATTCTATCTTAATTGTTGCAACAAACATGAAAATTACAACATTTTTGAATAGAGAATAAAGAGACCTTTACAACGATATATCACAAGCCTATACTTCCCATTTAAAAAAATGGTGGTTGTACCTGTCATTCGAAGGGGGTTGAAGGTAGGGATCGCATTTTCACGTTGAAGAATGTTAATTTATAAATTAAATATGACATGTTTCGGGATTTTTTATAAATATGTACAGTAACCGAAATAATGAATTTATTCCATTTGGCTTATACACACTGTATATATAATTGGTAAAATTCTTTTGAGTGTAAAATGCAGGATCAAATTAACTCTAATATGTATATAATTTCACTGTTAATAAACGCACGATTTGCGTCAAAGTATCAAATAAAACTATTTATTGCTACGTAATGTTTCAAAACTGTATTTGTTTCTTCATCGGACCTAATAAAATATTTACAGATTAGCCATACAAAGTAAAATATAAAAATGTACTTACATTAGCAATTAACAAATTCTTAAGCGATCTTATGAAAATACCAATTCGCAATAGTACTAAAACAAAACTATTGCGAAAAGTGCGAAACATGTTATAAGAATTAAAAAAGACAAAGTTTAAAATGTTTGCATTTGCCGGGCTAGTGGCTTGGTGGCTTGCACAATTGCCTCGTAGTCCGGCAGTACCGGGTTCGAACCCCGGTGCTTCCTTTCTGAGTTTGGTTTTCTGTAGTTTTCCAAATTCCACGGCAAATGCGGAAAGGTAACATCTTAAGTCGGTCTACAGCCGCAGGCGTAATAATAACTCATGGCCAGCCGATGCCCCCTGTAATTGGCGCAAGCTGTTTGGGGATGCTAAGGCATGGATTATTAAAATGTAATGGTTCAAATGTCAGTGCATTTTAGTAACTATGGCAATAGCGACATGTCATCTATAAAATACTATGTCACGATTGCGATAGTTACTACATAGGCCAAACTAAACAATATTTATACAAAAGAATACAAGTCCACAAATACTCTAAAACTGACAAAACTGCTATATCTACACACAAACTACAACGCGATCACCATTTCGATTTTGAAAACACACAGATAATTGATAAAGAACAACACACAATGAAAAGGAAAATTAAAGAAATTATTGGTATTAAACAGGAAAAAAATTCAATTAACAACAGAAGTGATATAAAAAATTTTATGTTTTATTTAAATATCTGTACATTTGCTTATCATGCTGACAGTTCTGTGTTTGGATCTCTGACTGGCTGTCCGAGTAGGTTTTCGTGGTTTTCCTTCTCGTTTAAGGCGAATGCCGACAGCTTAACATCATAAGTCGCTCCACGGGCGCATACATAATAATAACTCATGTCTTGCTTTTCCCTGTTTTTGTTGTCTATCTATTTTAGAATATTAAGGTATAATTTATTATTATTAAACTGGATGTATCTTTAAATAATTTTATCCATGACAACTACAAATGTATAAGTTTTTTATTATTATTACAATCTATAAGCTTGTTTACCCCTAGGGTGTCAAGCTATTTACATTTTGCTTATATGACTATTCCTGATATATAAATCTTGCCCATTCCTTTTTGTTTCTCGCTATTCTCTTCCCTTCGCACAATGTTACTCCTCTTTTCTTTAAATTTTCCACTATGACATTGTCCCACGTTTTTTGTGGTCTTCCTCTTGTTTTCTTCTGCGTTGTTCTTGCTAGCCATACTCTTTTAGTCTGTCTTTCCTCTTCCATTCTTACTACATGACCGAACCACCTTAGTTGTTGTTTTGCAATTTCTTCCATTATGGGTTGTACATTTAATTCTTGTCTTATTACTTCATTTCTTATTTTGTCCCTTCTACTAACTCCTTTCACCGCTCTTAGGTATTTCATTTCTACGGCTTGTAGTCTGCTCTTCATATGTTTATTAAGTATCCAAATGTATAAGTATGACATTAATATACTGTCATTTATATTTTAAATTCTTTGAGAAGGGCATCATTTGCCGAAACATGTAAGATTGTTTTAAATATATGCATTTTTAAGTAAAACCAGACCTTAATTCGACAACTAATTAAATCTACCATAACATACAAAGGTCACGAAATAATTATCTAGATATATAACGTGTGTTCATTTGAAAAGTCAATCTAGGTTACTTTGAAATTTTGATAGAATGAGACGCAAATATATTAGTATGTGTTTGTTGTTCCGTAAACGTAAATCCAAATGACATTTGATAATGTCAATCACAAATATCAGTTAGTACATAAAATAATCGTGCGTCGATTCTGGCTTAAATAAATTGCTTCTCAGTTTTAAAATGGCTTTCACTTTAGAACATAAAATTTTTTTAGTCCAGGCTTATTTTCGAAGTGGTAATGAAATTGATGGTTTATGGGTTTATTCAGTTCAAGATTGCATGGTAGAATTTCAAGTTTAGTTTCCACATTTTGCAATAGATTATATACAATTTAAGAATACTTTGGATAGAAATTTAAAACTTTTTTCTGAAACTGGTAGTCTCTTAAGAAAATCAGACAGCGGAACAGTTAAGAAACGTACACTTCAATTTGTCAATCGTGTTGAAGAAATAATGGAAAATGAACCACAAACATCGTAAGCCAAAGGCGAATCATTAGACCAATATTTTTTCAGGGAACGTTAACTGCTCAAAGGTACCGTACGGAAATTTTACAACCATTTGTCAATCAGTTGCATGATGATGAACTTCAAAATACATATTTCCAACAAGACGGAGCACCTTGTCACTGTACTGCACAATCTTTGGATTATTTAAGAGAATTTTTTGATGAGCGTATAATTAGTCAAAATACTGAAATTGCCTGGCCTGCACGTTCATGCGATTTAACACCTTGCGACTTCTTTTTGTGGCCTTATCTAAAAAATAACATATTTCGAACATCTATATTGAATTTGAATGATATGCTACAGAGAATCGAACAGAAATGCATGGAAATTAATAACAATCCAGTAATGTTGCAGAATATCATCAGAAATTTTGAACGGAGGATTTTAAAGTGCATTGATCATGAAGGACAACATCTTCAACATTTGTTATAGTTTTCAATAAATACCTATTATTTGTTATTTATTTGTATGTATGAAACTGTCAAAATATACGACTTCGTAGGTTAAATAGTAAATTTTAATTTACGACATACTTCAAAATGTTCTCAGTAAATCACATGCTACTAGATTGACTTTTCAAATGAATGAACACTTGTTATATATATTATTCGCTATTCCATTTTCTATTTTATTTTAAAATATAGTTTGACTTTGTAATTTCATTAATAATCTTAGAGTATGTAGTACGTTGTATTTGAGCCCTTGCCCATAAGTATTTATAAATTTATTGTTTTGGTTGCTCTAAAAGACAATTTATTTTATAATTTAAAAAGGCAAAAAGAGAAATATAAAAATATGCTTTGTTTCGACGAAAAAAATATAGATGTAGTAGTCGGCAAGGATGGATAATTGGTTTTGATAAGATATGAGATACGTATAAATTGAATAATATAATGTAAATATGGCTGTACTTTCCCAGTGAAGCATTTTAAAATTTTGTGGGTGTTTTGAGCCGACCAATAGCACGGTAGTAAATCACTGACTAATCGTGCCGGGATCACGGAATCGCATCTGCCTGTAAAAATATAAAAGACAAATAATAAAGAATAAGAGAAATGTGAAAATGTAGATGGACCCAATTTTGTTTTCTATAATCGTAGACTAAGCTATAAAAGAGCAGCAAAAGAAATAAGAGCATTACCGGTGGGAAACTGGAAAAAATAGTACTGTAGGAGTTACTTTACGCAGATGATATAGCAATTGTGGCAAAGTCTAAGACCATTACGATAATAGTGAACAAAGAAAAACATAGTATAGACAAATAATAGAACAAGTTTTAAAGTTTCAAGTCTTTGGACACTTTTGTACAAGACGGAAGATTAGAAATAAAAATTAATGATGAGTAGGAACAGTGGAGAAAATGTTCAATGCGTCGAGGAAACATTTCTTCGGGAAGTAAGAAATACCTAAAGACATAAAGGTAGAGGTTGTAAAGAAAGTGGTGTCTTTGACGTTATTACATAGATGTGGAACCTGGGTAAAGACGTAGACAGATAAAAGCCGTCTAAATGTCGTCGAAATGATATTTTTGAGAGGAATTGAGGAAAAGATAGAATAAGAAACGTAACATACATAGAACATTTAAATACAGGCCGTCCTTGAAATAAAAAAAAACCTATGAAAAATGGAAAGATGTAATTATATATAATATAAATCTAAAATATTTTCCCAAAATTTCCTCTCATAAGCGAGAATAAAATGACAAAAATTTTTTAAAAAATGTATCACGCGTCTGTGCGATTATAAAAAGTATCAAAGACGATATCTTAAAATTGACCGACAATAACAAAAACAATCGTTTTTTCGATCGTTTCAATCGTTATTTATACACATTCTGAATATTTTGAAATCATAGTGTTACGCTCCGCATATAGAATATTTTAATTTATTTTTAAATCATATTTCTTCTTTAAATATCTCGATTTTAAAATAATATTTAACTTAGACATTTTTCTGTGTATTCATATCCAAAGAGAAAGCATTTCTTTTGTTGTATCTTAACCGAGACCCTTCGTTTTCTACCTGACCGTCAGCAACCCTAACGTTACTGTGGAATTTATTTCTATATACATTTCATTTTAGATTGTTTTAATTCAATATACATCTTTTATATGTTGTGTTTCATATCATTAGAGAGCTTATGTCACAAGGGTTAATTTAATAATATTTATGCCATCGATAGAACAACTCTTCAGGTCGCGCTTCTTATTAAATATTATTCAAGATATCGACTCTCTCTTCGACTTAGATCATAAAACAGACCCTTTTCAAAAACCAGTGTTCTATCGAAAAACTATCAATCTTCTCTTTAGAACCTTCGTGAGTAAAACAACTCCTCGTGCTGTTCAAGTACACAATGCAACTCACCACGCCGTCCGGCCTCTTTCGCTTCTAAGGCCAAACATTGCTCTGCATATCTGTCCAGGTATATGACGCACCACATGGCCGCCCATCGCCACGCAAAGGTAACTCTGTATTGTTCGATACAGAGATTATTTTATATGTAATCGTAATTAATTAACATTTAATTTACTACTCAAGTTAACGTTCGTTTTCAGGGTATTTTGTGTTAATTTTTAATTACTTATTTACCGCTCCTCGTGTATATATTACTTTTGTTTTAATTACTTTTAAATATAACAATTTCGGTTTCTTTCTTATGTGAATATAAATACAAACTTTAAGGACAACGCTTATTATTTATTTAGTAAGTAAGTTATATATATATATATTATTAACAATCATCACGCACGTCCTGGAACTTTGAATAAACTTCACCAGCACCACTAATTATTTTATTATCTTAGAATAATTTCATTATTATTAGCACGGCACATCTACATCCCGATATCCAGCACAAGCCGCCGTTTGTAATAATAGGAGTCACGTAATACAATTTACAGGCTGTTTTTAATTTCAGGATTAACGTCGTAATCAGTGGCGGTAGCTGTATAAGGTCGCGAAGTCGCGCGCCCCTCCTAAAATTTTTAATATAACACACAATTTAAATGTTTATTTAAATATTTATTATTACTATTCATTTTATTATTATTATTCATATAAGTAGTTAAAACTTCTAAATTTCAAAAAACTGAACTCCGTTTTCGTTGTCTAACGTTGTTAGAACCCACAGAATTATATTAAGGCGCAAATACGTCGCGGACATCATAAATCATTATAGATTCCTGGTAAATGTGACCCAATATTGGCCGATAGTACACGATTCCATAAAAACATTTAGGATATTTTACGGCGCTGTTATTTAGCGGCCAGTGTTTCAGTGCTGTCTACGGGACTATCATACATGAATGTAGTATATATGGATAGCGCACATCTAATCAAAGCAGTGCATTCTATTGACTTCAACATTAGAGAGAGAAACTACCGAGTGAGATAGAGCTAGTACTGGCAAGAAAACGCGCGTTCCCTATTAAAATACATGGGCGATCGTCCGGGACAGGTAAATATAACTGTTTAACTGTAATACATTTACCAAGTTACTTTAAAAAAATATTCGTGGATTTTTTCTATCTTTAAAAAATAAATATTTTGTTACTGAATTACAATTTTAATTTAATTTAAAGATGCGGTACACGGAATATATAGAGTACAGCTTTAAAAAATCCGAGTGAGTATGAATTAAATGCACATGTATTTATAGGATGAAATTAATTTTATAGTTACTTAGTAATAAATGGCAATAGAAAACACATGGGTAGTAAAACACAACTAGATTTAATAACGTTTTCATTTTATTTTTCATTCTTCTTATTTTTGTTTCAAAGTATTTAACTTTGTGATTCAGTTGCAAATTAATTGCATTTTTAGCGAAGTAATGTAAATATAGAAAAAATTTCGCCCGGGGGGAATTTTTTCACTTAAAAAATTCGAATAATTAGCGTCGTAAAATGTAGAAAGCAATATTTACATTTATGTTTCAGTGTTTTAACTACTTTCTGAAATGTTAACCAATATTTTTTTTTCTTTTTATGAGATCCTCTAAATGTTGTACCCCTCAAAATCTCAAAAGTAGTGTGGTTCCGTTCTTTTCCTACAATACAAGATTTATATTTTGTATAATTGATAATATATTTACTTGTTACCATTTCCTCTCATTAAAATTTTTCTTTTAGATACATTGGGAGCTTGAAGCTTCAACAACCAATTCTTCCACAGGTGCTTAAAATCTTGCATTTTGTGTTTCTTCAATTTCTCTATTGTGTAGCTCTTGAATTTCGTTTCCACTTTCTGTATTTGAAGTGCGTACAATGACTCCTCTAGATTTAAAATTCGTTGGTATAGAACCTTTCTTCAAGATTCTATTGCCATGGACAATTATTTCGTAATCATTTGCACTAAAATGGGTACTACAACTATAAATTTCTGCTGCCGTTTTTGAAGGTTCAAAATCTTTTCTTTTTAATATTATAATCCATTTTTTCCGTAACTGTGGATCACAAGGGAATCTACAAATTTAAAACATATGCTAATTTGATAGAAAAATGTAAAAATAAGTACACTTACTTATGGTATTTTATGTTACTATTTTTAACAAAACGGTTTGTGCAACCGTAAGCGGAACACGTAATGATCATCTTTTAGACAAACTATAACGCAAAAAAAACTACTACTGTTTATATTAATGCTAGATACAAACAGTTGTAATTTTACTTAATGCAATTTCAATACCGTTTAAAGGAATAATTTACCCTGCGTGATACCGAAGGGAGACTGAGGAGTTGCCGTTGAAGTCGAGTTGGCATCAACCTATATCTATAATCCGAAGGTTTAATTTTCGTTTGATTACTCTGTTCAATTAATAGTTCGCTAAAATTTTCATTTGTCACATATATTCGTAATATCATATTTAATGTAACGTAAAAATTATTAATTTGTTGAATGACTGTCATAGTTATTTATAATCCTTCCGAACATTTAATAATGTGTTATTGTTGACACAATTTTACATTCATTATTTTGTATTGAATTTTTGCGATGTTGTCTTTAGTTGTATAAATATTTAACTCGCATTTTAGTAGTGGTAAATTTCGTACATGAAGTTGTACTTCGCAAAGAAAGATGACAAGTAGGAAAGATCTACACCAGACGAAAATATGAGATAGAATTAACGAAGCTTGTATTGAATTGATAGCTCTGTATTCTATAACGTTGTATTCATAAGGCGTAGTTCTCCGATTTTCTACTTACCGGTATATAGTTAACAAGAGCTTTTAGTAGCGACAAGGGAGTCTTTAAAATGTATTATCTTAAGGTGACACTCCCCTTGCTATAACAGGAAATCGATTCAATCTATTTTTAATGGGCTTATAGACATGTAGTCACTATATGAAGTTCACATGGTGAGTAGGTGTTACTTAAGTTAAATTAAGTTTTTTTTATTATAGTTCAGCCAGACGAAGCACGAATTCGCATTCGAAATATTGACAAAAAGGTTAAGAAATTCAGTATATATAAAAGTATAGCTGAATGTAATGAGTGCATTTAAATAGTTCTGAGGTTAATTCTTTATGAACAGAAAAAGCGAAGTAAATCAAAAAAACTTTTTTTCAATTTTCTACATTCTCAAACTGTTTCCTTTATATGAACTGTCGAACGCTGGTGATGTCGTTGAAATGCCTGACAAAAATTTTTTTACGTATTTTAAAACGCTCGCCACGTTTTTTATATTGTCATCTAAACGTTCTTCTCTTGAAGTAACAAAAAATATTTGCCGATGCTAGATCCGGTGTGTACGGCAGATAGTTAATCACTGACACAGATTTCTTTTGCTAGAATATGTGTCATGTAAAAGAAACTAATTAACGACACCTCTTATGCTACTAGATTTCAAATATTTTCCCAGCAGCCCTCGTGTTGGCAATAAAATAAAGAAGTAATCAGAAACTTGTTTTCCCTGGAATTTTCCATCACATCAATCCTTATAAATTATCTAATAATTAGATCAGACCAATTTCCGTGCGCGCCATGAGCGCCGGTATGGGAGTGTAATTCGTAATATATTAGAATATGCGATAGAATAGGGACGCAACATGAGCTTGTTACCGATATAAGTATAGAAGTAGAGACATTTATTCTATCAGAAATAATTAAATATACATTTTGTTTTCTGCTATTAAAGTAATATGCATAAACACACGAAAAATAAGAATAGTACATATTATAGCAGCGTTGTATGTACCTATAAATAAAATGGAAAATGTATGAAATCAGTGATTGTGTGCACTACAGAGGATCTAAAAAAACACTTACCGTTTTAAGCGTCTTCCAAGGATTGACAAACTGGAGAAACTCGATTGTATATTTTCAACATCAGGTGCGTTTCTAAGGTTATTTCTGAAAAACATGTCCACCGTGAGGAACAAATATGTTTATATTCGGAAAACGAGCGTTCTACATCTAGTGATGTTATATTCGCATAATCAAAATACTTTTTTAAGCAACTTAACGCATCTGTAGACGTGCCCTCACAAATACGTGTTAAGGTGTCAAAATCTGCATTTCTGTCTAAAACACTTTCAAATTTAATTAGAACACTTTCACTTTTTACGTCTTCTACAGCACACAGTTGTGCGTGAACATCTTTAACGATTTGCAGTGATTCCTCTAACGACAGCGACGAATTTTCTAATTTTGTTATTGCTTCTTCTAGTCCCAAGTAATTCTCACGAATACTTTGTAAATCCATTTTAATCTGGGCATCTTGAATTTTTTTCTGGCTTGTATTGATAGCTGCACTTTCTTTCGGATCGAATGATAAAACCACGTCCTTAATTTTTTCAAAATGTTCATGATAGTACAACTCCGCTCGTAACCATTGTTACGCTTCGCATATAAGAATATTTTAATTTATTTTTAAATTATATTTTCTTCTTTAAATATCTCGATTAAAATATTAACTTAAGACATTTTTTCTGTACATATTCGTGTGCAAAGAGAAAGCATTTCTTTTGTTATATCCCTAACCAGGAGACCCTTGTCTTCTACCTGACCCGTCGTTCACTGTGGAATTTCTATATACATTTCATTAAATTGCTTTAATTTAATTACGTACATCTGCTATGGCGTTTCATATCATTAAAAAGCTTATTTCACAAGAGATATTTTAATAATATTTATGCCATCGATAGAACACCTCTTCAGGTCGCGCTTCTTATTAATTATTAGTCAAGATATCGACCCTCTCTTAGACTTAGGTCATAAAACAGACCTTTTCTTAGACCAGTGTTCTGTGATTTTGAAATAATAATATTAACACGTGACCGTATATAGGTTAATGTACTTGAATATTAATGTAGACACTTACCTTACAAAAAGTTCTGATTAAACCATTTATTTATCTTCCTAACTCTCTCGTTTTTTTTATTTGATAACATATCCAGGTTTTTATTATATTTTAACTTGCGAATTCACTCACATATATCTACACTAGGTACCTAACCCACTCTATTGTTATTATTAAATTACAAATCACTTTATCAATCTGAGCTAGCTGGTGCCCATTAAATCATACTAATTAAGATAAAGAACTAGAAGATTATGTACCCTGAAGAGACGGAAGAGATTAAGTAAAGTACAAACTTTATTTATTTTTACGTACTATTAATGATTATGCCCTTAGTTCAAGCGACATCTGTGAACATAAGCATTAGCAACATCTATAGGTCGTTATTGAACTTATGTATTTATTAGCATATTCAATATGTAAATTACATAATCTTAGAATTTCATTACATTTCAAATAAAATATAGTAGGTATAGTAGGTGCCATTTATTACCAACGTTTTATAACAATATATATATATAATTATTAAAAATTTTTATAATTTTATAATTGTATATTTACATATTTAAGAAACTCAATTATTTGTCGAAACATGTAAAAGTGGAATTAGTTTAAATAAATAAATATTTAATTAAAACAGACCTTAAATTGCCCAATAAATAAAATCTCCTATAACATACAAAGGTCAAGAAAACCGTGTGTTTTATTAAATGAACCAAAAAGAAGTTTTATCACAATATATTATAAAAAAGGCATATTTAAAATAAAAATAGTACATCAGGATGCAGTTAATGAATTAGGATAAGTGAATATGTAATTAGGTTTAGTTTAAGCTATGTAATTAAAGAAGAATATTTAGAAAGATACGATTTATACGATTAACTTTTGTTAACATCTAAAAGTCAGAAACAGGTAGTCGGAAGAGCAAAATAAAGGTTATTATTATTTTACCAACGAGAAAATTCAGTCATACTTCAGCAATGATAAAGAATACGTAGATATTTGAAGTGTTAAAAGAATACTTAAAATTTAAATAGTTAAGAAGAAATAAAAATAAATAACTCTGTTCCAGATATTCCGAGCTCAATGATTATCTACAGTAATATTAATAAATTTTCAAACTAAAATATTAAAAAATAATGTTATTTAATAATGAATGGATCCGCTGCGGTTTCTTACGCATTCAATAACTCTTTGAAGCATGCTTGAAATTAAATGATTTATAGTATCCTGGGAATATCTTGAATTCAGTGATCAAATTAATCAACTCCTACTGGGTGTTCGGATTTTTTTGAAAGTTATTATATCATCAGACAATCACACAATGGATAGATTTACACATATATAATGATATAAATAAATATAGGCTTGAGAAGCATAATTAAAATTTGAAGAAGAAACTATGATAACGCAAATAAACATAAGAAGTAAGAAAGGACTAAAACCATATGAAATGAACGTTTAAATATAAATCATCTGAGTCAGTATTTTAATTTAAGTTGCAAGTGGAATTATACACATTTATGAAGTAAATCCAAAAGCATTAAGAACAGACGCGGACAAAGTTTACAAAAATGAGAAAATACATAAATTTTAAAGATCTGAACTTCATTTAAGGAATAATATAAACATTTAAAGTTTATATTAAATATAATTAAATGAGTTAAGTATATTAAGATTAACTTAAAAAAAATTCAAATTTAAATTTGCTTATCTAAATATACCGGGTTTTTCTTTTATAATTACATGTAGGTATAATCCATTGACTTATTATTCATTTAGCATTACACATAAGGATAAATGTATGGTGGCATAGTAGGCACGAGTTATACAGCAGTGATATTTTTCCAATTGTCAAATATTTCTGTTTTTCATTCATACTTAAATCTTAAATTAAATACGATTTGTTGAAAAATACATAATTTATTTAAAATAGTTAATTATGCCAACAGGCCTATACCTTGTGCGACAATTTTAAATATTTTTAACAAATTCAAGGACGATAAATATTATTTCTTTAACCCTTAAATGCATGACTTTTTTTTTCTGTTTGAAAAAAATATTTTAAATTGTAACAATGTCAAGGAACCTAGGAAAAATAATAAAAAAAATCTATCGTCGTTTTTTTGGAAAATTTGTTGAAAAATATATTTGTTGCCTTTCGGCTACATTATGCATTTATCGCACATATATATATATATATATATATATATATATATATATATATATATATATATATATGTATATATAAAGTTATTCATTATGAAAATTTCTAAAACAATTATTGTTTTTATTTAAACAAAGAGCTATGCCGCACTTGTCACATTTAGTACGGGTGAAACCTTTACACTTGGGGTATTTACATCTCATTTTTCCCTCTTGAATAGTAGGCCAATGACCAATTTGGTCGTTCCTCACTTCTTTTGGCGGTACGTGTTGTGTAGGGCCCCTCTTCTGTTTCTTGACGATTTCATTCTCTAAATTACTTGGTCTACCACGTTTATAGGAAGACGTTCCTACCAAACAAAGACTTTTCGCAACTTGACAACGAAATTTACTTTGACTAATTACATCTGAATCTTTGCCGTTTTCATGATAAACTCGCTTATATAAGAGCCACGCATTTACCATAGCCAAGTCAATAAGGTGGTAAAATATCCGAATATACCATTTTCTTCTCTTTATGCGTATTTTGTATCTTCCCATAAGACTATCTAAAAGGTCTACGCCTCCCATGTGCCTATTGTACTCTCGGATAATATGAGGACATTCTATATCAATAGTCTTTTTTTCCTTTCGATCATACCGTTTGATGGTACTTACGGGAATTTTCCCTACAAACGATGAAAGAAGGGTCACGCATTTATTATCCTTCCAACCCACAGAGGAAATATCTACTCCATCAACTGCGGCCATATATTCGTAACTTGTGCCACGGCTAACTTTCTTCATTGCTGACTCTGTGGGCAGTGGACAATTAGATAATCTATTGCGTCTGACAGTTCCTAGGGAATGTATGCCCTCTTTTGCCAAATGAATCATAAGTGGTAAGCCTGTATAGTAGTTGTCGTGATACAATCTACAATTTTGGTTTCTTGGTATTTTATCAGCTAAGCGTAAAATTGTATTTCCTGTTGCTCCCAAATCAACAGAGCCTTCAACATTTTCTGTCCCACTATAAATTTCGAATTTGTATGCAAAACCCGAAACTCCCGACATCACAAAGAATTTGAAACACCATTTATGGGGTTTCATTGGCATATACTGTTTGAGGTAGTGCCGCACTTTAGTAGAGCACATCTGTTCGTCGATACTAAGGTGTTCTTCTAATGGTATACAAGAAAATAACGAATTCAGGTGCCTTACTAATGGTCTTATTTCATAAATTTTATCATGTCCGTCTTGTCCTCTTGGTACAAATGCTTGGTTGTTATTGAAATGGATGTATTGTCGAATTTTCTCGAATCTATTTACGGTAAAAATATTTTTATTTGATAAAATTCTAGATCCTCTGACCAATACGATCTCGTATTTGGCATGTGTACAAGGGACATATATAGCAGTATTCCTATGTACTGCTTTATTTCCATTTCTGTAAAGGTTGGTGGTCTTTTTGGTTTAGTTTGAAATGAATAAATGTTGGTTTCAGTAACAATTTTCTGTATCAATTCATCGGTAAAGAAATAAGTAAAGAATTGGTATGGTGTTTCTAATTCTAAAATATTAGCTGGTAAATTTGTACGTCCATGAAACTGTAATTGTTCTTCATTTAGTTTCAATGACTTGGCCTTCCAGTTTATGTTTTTGCTTGTAAATCGCTTATTTTGCGCAGACTTTTTTTCTGAAGTTGGTTTGTCTTGAGGGATGTCTGCAAATACATTTATACTATTATTTTCTGTATGTTCTGGTATATTATCAGATTCGTCGATTGTATCATCCTCAGAATTGCTGTCTGACTCAAATTCATGGTCGATGTTGCTTTCAGGAGCGAAAATTGGATCATCGATATCGCTCGAGTCACTCTCATCGGCATCATCTTCACTCTCTAAACCAGTGAAATTTTCCCAAAATTCAACTATTTCGTTATGAGACAGACATTGTTGTTTACGACCACTCATTTTATCCTGTAAAAATAATATATTCCATATCAGAAGACAAATACACATCACATCTTGTAATTGCCCCAAGTGCATTTTGTTGCCATTTGGAAACAAAACAGGAAGTCAAGATTTTGTAAAACATTGAAGGAATATTGAAATTTCAATATTACGCATTGAAAAACTTACTTTCTTTCTTCGTAGAAGTCAATTTTTTATTTAGTAACTACTTTTTCCAAACACTCAACAATAACACTAAAACCAACGTGCACCAACACTTCGGCAAGGCTATGTTCAACTATATTATACCGTACATTTAGTACAACTTGCACAATCTAGCGTGGTGTATAGGAACTACATGTCCACACAGGAATGTTCCCAATTATCTACACTATGCGCAGAACCCATATTTGTATTTCTAGTCTTATTACCGCATTTAATATGAGTATGTTGCCAAATAGCAACATAATGCATTTAAGGGTTAAGGTTGAAATATGTCTAAGATAGTAAATTTAGTGTATCAAAGAAGATAACAAAAAAGTACAAATGGATTTTACCATTTAATGAAATTGTAGAACATCCTCACATTACTTCTAATGAATTACCGAACGTAACTCACGCATTGGAGGCATTTCAGTAACACGATAAAACAATTAACACCTCGTTGTTATCTTACGAAAAAGTGGTTTTATAAAATGGAGAAATTTATCTTAAAAAGCTGTAGTGGAATAATAAATATGTTGCAACTTATTTAATAATCCTAATATCTTTTAGACTGTACAATTATCCAACAGCATCACTACGGGAATTAAAGATTGAGGAAGAGAAGACATTATGCAACAAACTTTTGGAATCTGTTAAATCAAAGATATGAAGGAGGATCAGTTAATAGAGTAACAACTGTTTTACATCCTTGATTTAAAAGAGAAGGTTTTCGTAGTACTGAAAATGCTACCGGGGTTACTTCTTTTCTAGAACAAGAAATGTTTAATATTATGAACAAAATAGATCCTGAAAATAAAGAACAAATGCCTGTAATCGAAACAGACATTAGTCCACATCAAAAGTAACTTTTATTATTTGGATTTTTGCAAGAAATAATAAGAGAAACTAAAATCAATTACACCTGATGTAATAATAACTAAAAGGCAATCAAGGCCTCAAAGGCCAAATTCAAATCAGAACGTAGATCATCTTTTATTTTGGAAGGTAAGTTTAAAAAAAAGTTAATTACATTTTTTATTTGAATGTTCTTTTAGCTAACAGAAATGGAGCTGAAACCCTTAAAACAATGTGCTAGGAAATACTTCTGTATTCCAACGAATTCAACAGAACAGCTCGTTTAATAATAGAAGGTGTGCAAGACTAAAACCGAAAAATGTTAACATGATAAATGTTCCTAAATAAATATTTTAAAAATATTTATTAAATATTATATTATATATTAAAATTACACCCAACCTTTTCCTATTCGTTAAAGAAATAACTCAATGGGTTTCATCTTTACTATGCTTTCTAACTGTTGAAGATATACATGTTTAAGCCAGTTTAAGCTTTCAAAGAGAAATTATTTCGATTGCTACACAGAATATGAATAAAACTCTTTAAATCTATTATCTAACTTAAAATTTACCGCGAAAGTATTCTAGAATCTAGTTTGGCAATAATACCTGTACTGGCAACAGTGGGTAATACCAATCAAAATAAAGCCACGAAGAATTAGGTTATATTTTTAGATAAGAAAGAAAATCTCAGTTTGAATGAAAAAATTAATTTATTCTAACGATTAATTAAGACGAACAATACAACTTAACAAAAGTTAAGACAAATTTCATAGCAAATTTTCGAAATGTCCTCGTTCAAGGCAATAAGCAAGGCGGTTTTGAAAGCAACGCAGGGTATTCCGAATAAATTCTGGATTTATTCCATCGCATGCAGTACGTATATGGTCTTTCAGTTCATCCAAGTTACGTATTTACACGTTATTATAAATTTGACTTTTTAGGTAACCCCAAAGGAAGTAATCATTTGGAGATAAATCAGCTGATCTTGGGGGGCCATAGTATGGGGCCAAACCTGCCAAACCTGTCTTTGAAATGTGTTACTTAAAAAAATCCTGACGGCGTGAGTAGAATGCGCCGGAGCCCCATCCATTTGGAACCAAAGTAGATCAACTTTTAACATCTCAATTGATGGAATGATGTGGTTTCGCAAGCGATTCAAATATTTTTCTGCCGTAAGGTTACCGCCAATGAAAATGGGCCAATAAGTCTATCGCTTATTATTCCAATCCAGACAATGACTTTTTGAGGGTACTGCATTCGGGTTAGGTTTTGGGCATGAGGATTTCTACGGGACCAATACCTAATGGATTAATGGAAAAGAAATTTAGTATTTTTCAATGGATAAATGTAAGATACAAACCGGAAGTTCTGAGAGTTGACTTCCCCATTTTCAGTAAATGTAGCTTCATCAGTAAAAATTATTTTATTTAAAATTTCTTCGTTTTGATTTAGCAAGTTAAACATTATATCGCAAAAATCAGTTCGTTTTACTTTATCTTCCCCGAAAAGCTCTTGATGGTTTGATACCTTCTATGGCTTATATTTGAATTTTTTCAGTGTTCTGTACACCGAACTGTAGGATACTCCAAAATGCCTGGCTACATCTAAAAGTGATTCTACATAACACAGAATATTTAGCTTCATGTCTTCTGTTAACACTTAATTGATTTAATTTTTTTTGTGGGAATTTAGAAGACAACCATTTTCTTTGAATCTATCATAAATATTTAAAATTGTCTTTGCACATGGTATAGGCCTGTTAGGATAATTAACGGAAAACATGTATCTGACCGTCCTTAAACTGTTATTCTTCTGAAATAAATGCTTTCTACATATACAACGCTAATTATTCGAATTTTTACAGAAAAAAATTAGCCCTTATGCAGGATTCGAACCTACGTCCTTTGGTTTAGCGGACCACGCTTTTAACCATTAAGCTATTAAGAGACCGAAGTTCGAATCGTCGGGAAGTACTTAAATTGCATTAAGAACCAGATATTATATTGTGCCCGTAGTTGGCAATTTTGTGCAAATCAATTGCATTTTCCCGAAGTGATGTGAATGAACTAAATGCTTTCTACATATACGGCGCTAATTATTCGAATTTTTACTGAAAAAAATTCGCCCTTGTGCAGGATTCGAACCCAAGTCCTTTAGTTTGCCGGGCCACGCTCTTAACCATTAAGCTGTTAAGGGACTGAAGTTCTCATCGTCGGAAAGTACTTAAATTACATTAAGAAACAGATATTTTATTGTACCCGTAGTTGGCAATTTTGTGCAAATCAATTGCATTTTCGCGAAATGATGTGCATGAAATAAATGCTTTCTACATATACAACGCCAATTATTCGAATTTTTACTGAAAAAAAAAATTCGCCCTCATGCAGAATTCGAACCTATGTCCTTTGCTTTGCCGGACCACGCTCCGGCATGTTATTCTTCTGGTACCACATTACCACTGAAACTTTTTGTCTTTGCTATATCTATTCATGATTTAAATAAATTATTTATCTTTCAATAAAATGTATTTATTTAAGATTTTTGTAATTAATAAAAATTGAGAAATACTTCACATTAGAAAAATTGTATTTTCTCTCCATAGCAATCCATTTTAAGAATTAAGCTATTGTTTGTATGTAGATGCTAGTGTATAATTGGTTGCCTACTATGCCACCATACATTTATCCATATGTGTAAGACAAATGAATAAAAATCAATGCATTATACCTATGTGTAATGATAAAAGAAGAACCCGGTTTAAATAAATAATATTTGTATTTGTAATATTTTTGACGCCTTCAACATGAAACAAATTGTAACTAATTATCCAATTCCTATTTATAACAATTTTAGCGTTATCAACGTGGACAATCTAAACTAAAATACGAGGGGAAATTATTATATTGTCTACCATCCCATGAAAAAATTAAGTGAAATAGCAAACGTTTGCTGTAGAATAGCTGTCACATTTGAATTTATACTGACTAGGTTTAGTCTAAATCCAGAGAATTTTGCTCTTCTTTATTTTAACCAAAATGAGTGAAATTCAATTAGAACATGAAACGTGATAAAAATCCTGACGAAAGTAGGAAATGGACTCAAAAATATTTATCAAACGTTTATAGGGAAATCATTATTATAGTTTATATTAAATTTTGGTCTAACGAATTTCGATGGGTTAGGGAATCAATTCAATGCCATTCAAGATGCAGAAGGCCTATCGAATCAAAAACTAGGGAAAACATCAAGAAAGTCGCGGAACAAGTCTTAGCAGATCGAAAAAAGATGTAAATGATTGCGGTTGAAGTGGAGATATCTTAACCCAAAGTATTAAAAATTTTAAATGATGATTTAGGAATAAAGAATGGGTCAGTACGATGGATTCTCAGTTTACTTCCGAAGAAAAATTGTGTCGGCGGCAAATTTGTAAGAAAAACTTGAGTGGTGCTTATATCACTGAGACCCATCGACAAAACAAAAATCCATACAATGGGTCCACAAGGGATCGCCACCACCAAAATAGGCAAGGACAAAATTTATCTGAACACTTATCATGACGGCCTTTTTCGGATACAGATGGAATCTTGTTAATTTAATACATGAAGGAAGACTTTACAAATACAGAAGAAGTATATAAGTAAAAATCCGAAATTTTAAAACTGCCATGCAGCAAAAAAGACCCCAGAACTTTGGTCAAAAGACTATGCTGCTCCATGACAATTGCAGAGTTCACAAGGTTTGCCAAATCCAAGAAATAATCAACCACGGTAGATTTATAGAGATGGTACATCCACTCTACATCCCGGACTTGGCGCCGAGTGATCATTATCTTTCCTACATTTAAGAAGCATCTGCGAGGACGACGTTTTTCTTCAGATGATTACCTGAAAGAAGCAGTAGAAGAGACTTTTGAAAACTTACCAAAAGAACTATTTAAAAGATAATATGATATTTATTCTAGTCTTAATAAACAATAACACAAACAATTAAAAATATGTGCATACTTAGCAAAATTTTTGTTAATAACAATACATTTTAGAGGTACAGAAAACGAAACTTAAAACTTAAAATAGACTTCAATATTTCGTGTTGCCTCCTCTAGACCTAACTACTGCAAACGGCGTGGCATACGACTAATTAGCTCTCGAATTGCATTCTGATGAATATTCGCCCATTCTTCTTGAAGAGCTACACGAAGCTCGTTTATTGTGGTAGGTGCTATTGTACGAGATCTAACACGTTTACCTAACATGTCCCAAACATGTTCTATAGGATTTGCAAGCGGAGAACATACTGGCCAGTGGATTTTTCGAATGACAACTCTGTCAAATATTCACTGACGCATCTCGCTGAATGTGGTCTTACGTTATCCTGCATCAGGACAAGGTCATCACCAATAAATGGAGCGAATGGAACCACGTGATATGCCAAAAACTTCCTCAATATACTTTTGTTCCTTCAGTGTGCCCGCATCGATGAACACTAATTTATTTTATTTATTAGTTAATATATCGTAAGATAAATAAAGTGCTGTGAGTTAGTTTCTTGTTTTCTTAGTTTCAACTGCTAATTACATCGTAATTTTTGTGATAGATCCTGTTTAATATCGTTTGATTGAATCTACTTCTCCCAATTATTTCGACGTAAGTGTGCATTGAATTTCGTTCAGTTTCAATAACTTACGCATACATTTTTAGTTTTCATTTATTTAGATCTAGAGCATTGTTTAAGTTACTTTTTCAGATATGATATGGAAGAACGTCGAGAACGGCATCGTAAAACAATTGCGAGTTGGATTGACGGTGTTACCCTACGCATATAAAATATTTTAATGTATTTTTAAATATATTCTTCTTAAAATATCTCGTATTAAAATATTAATGTAAGACATTTTTCTGTGTATTCGTGTCCAAAGAGAAAGCATCTCTTTTGTTATATTCTTAACCGTAACCCTTAGTTTTCTACCTGACCCTAACGTTACTGTGGAATTTCTTTCTATTTACATTTCATTAAATTGTTTTAATTTAATTATACATCTTCTTTTATATGTTGTGTTTCATATCATTAGAAAGCTTGTCACAAGGGTTATTTTAATAATATTTATGCCATCGATGGAACACCTCTTCAGGTCCCGCTTCTTAATTAATTAGAATTCAAGACATCGACCCTCTCTTCGACTCAGGTCATAAAACAGACCGTTTTCAAAACCAGTGTTCTTTTCGATACAAAACTATCAGTCCGATCTTCTCTTTAGAACCTTCGTGAGTTAAACAACTCCTCGTGCTGTTCAAGTATACAATGCAACTCACCACACCGTCCGGCTTCTTTCGCTTCTAAGGTAATCCTGTATTGTTCTATATATATTATTCTTTTAAGCGAATCCATATTAATTAAACTAATTAATTTCGTGTTCCTCCGGCCAAACATCGCTCTGCATATCTGTCCAGGTATACGACGCACCACGTGGCCGCCCATCGCCGCAAATCAAAGGTAACTCTGTCTTGTTCGGTACAGAGATTATTTTATATTAATCGTATTCAATTAACCCTTAATTTACTGCTCAATTAAACGTTCGTTTCCGAGTATTTTTGTGTTAATTTTCAGTTACTTAATTACCGCTCCTTGTGTATATATTACTTTTGTTTAATTACTTTTAAATATACGAATTTCAATTTCTTCTTATGTAAATATAAATACAAACTTTAAGGACAACGCTTATGTGTTTTATTTAGTAAGTAAATTGTAGATTTATTAAAATTAACCAATACCACGCACGTCCTGGACCTTATAAGAAACTTCACCAGCACCAAATTATTTTATTTATCTTAGAATAATTTCATTATTGTTGGCACGGCACATCCACATCCCGATATCCAACCAGCACAAGCCCCCGTTTGTAATAACGGTCATAGTGATTGTATGTCCATTGTCAGTGATTCCGAAATTTATTCCAAAATCTATAAAATATAGCTAAAAAATTCCATGAAATCGCACGTACAATGTTACTTAGCATTGCAAACACATGCACAGAAATTGGAACCGTTGGAATCTGACAATTTTAACGAAGAACTCTGTGAAACTTTTATGGCGTCTAATATTCCATTAAATAAACTTAACAATCCCAGTTCAAAAATATTTCTCCAAAAATATACTTGGAGAAATGTTTCTGATGAATCCACCTTATGCAAATATTATGTTTCTAAATGTTCCACGAAAGCAGTAGAACGCATTAGAAGCCATCTTTCAAATCAGTACCTATGGATAAGTGCCGACGAAACTGTCGATATATTAGGACGCTGTGTGGTGGTAAATGTTGTAACTGGTGTATTACATCCAACTATTCCATATAACGCAAATGTAATAGCAACAAAAGTTATAAATACAGTTGATGCGGAAACAGTAGCTAAAACCATTTGCGAGAATTTGCACCAAATGCTTCATTCGGACGACCGGTACAAAGAAAAAATACTTTTAATTGTCAGTGAGAGTGCTGCATATATATTAAAATCAGACAGACAATTAAAGGAAACATATCCTAATATGCTGCATATTACTTGTGTAGCACATGTTCTCCACAGAATCTGTAAATATATTAGAGACAACTTTCCAGAAGTTGATAGACTTGTATCCGCTTTTAAAAAAGTTTTCAGGAAAGCACCATTGAGAGTAGCTCTTTACAGGGAAGAACTGCCATCTTTGTCACTGCCTCCTTCTCCAGTAATAACTAGATGGGGGACATGGTTGGAAGCTACTAGTTTTTATGCAGAGAATTTCGATAGTTTACAAAATTTAGTTGCATGTTTAAATGACGATGCTCGGAGTATTTCTGAGTGCTAGGAAATAACACAAATTCCACATTTAAAAAATCAGTTTTACTTTATTCAGGAACACTTTGGAAATTTGACAAAACTAATTGCTTGTTTTGAAAATCAAAATCTCAAATTAAAAAATGAATTATCCACATTAAATGTAGCTATTAATAATTTGAAAGACATTCCAAGTGACTTCGGATTAGAAGATCCCGAATCCCGGGATCTCGGGATCCCGGCCGGGTTTTGATCCCGTAAATTCCGGGACTGTACTTGGCTAATCTCGGGAGTTTCGGGATTGCCAGTTTGTATTCCGTAATCCATTGCGCCTTGACAATGACCTCACCTAGATTATATTGAGGGCACTTATTACATAAAGACAAAAAATCAACCTTAGGTACGCCGTACGATAAAAGAACTACACAGGTACAGCCCAAATAATATGTAACATAGAAGGGACTTCCCCGCCCAGCATACTTCAATACAATACTGTTAAAGTAATTCCCCAACGGGCCAACAGGGGAATCACCCGATCACCTCATATGATATATCATAATGTTGCGAGGAATTCCCCATCGGGAATTCCCTGTACGAAAGTATAAGTATTCTTATTAGGATTTACTTTTTTAATTTATTATTCTACCAGGGACAAAGTTACGTTGGTTACGTCATTTAAATTTAAATGTCAATTATCGGAAACAGTTATTTTAAATGGCGGGAGACTTTGTTCAATATAAAACAAAAACAGTGATACGTCGTCAGCGTGGAGTTATTTTTTAGTTGCGAAAGACGGGAAAGACGGGAATAGTGCTAAATGTAAGTGATGTGCTGCCATTCTCAAGACTTTGGGTGGATCGACTAAGGGATTACATACACATTTGTCATCAAAACATAACATTAAGATTTTAGCTAACGTTAATCGTTTAACAGCTTTGACAAGTCTAGATTCTGAAAATCTGAACACAGCACCGCCACCAACTAAACGAAAGTTAGAAGATTATTTTACTAAAAGTGCCGACGATAACCTGAATGATGTTTTGGCAAGAATGATTGCATTAGATGGATTTCCATTCGGTGTATTCATAACTTCAGACGATTTGAGAAAATTGCTCTTAGCGAAATACACAGATTTAAAAATCAGCCGTCACAATTCGAAAGCGTGTTATGAATTACAGTGAAAAAATCAGAAATCAAGTAACTGCAGAATTAAAACATTAGAAAAGTGCAGGTGAAAGATTCAGTCTATCTTTCGACGAGTGGACATTAACGTCCAATAAACGATACATGGCTGTCAACGTTCATTCATATAAAAACTTTGGAGCTTAGGACTCGTTCCTATTCATGGAAGTATGACGGCTGAAAATTGTCTTCGTATATTGAAAGACCGTCTAAGTAAATTTCATATTTTCCTGGAAACTGATATCGTGGCTACTGTAACCGATGGACCGAACGTTATGATAAAGGTGGGAGAGCTTGTTTGCACTGAACAACAACTGTGTCTCGCACATGGTATCAATTTGGCCGCCTGTGATGTGCTTTATAAAATCAAAAATTATTTTCAAGGCAGGCAAGATAGCCCTATCTCAGACTCAGATAATACTATAAATGAACCAGCTGTGACTGCTGATTATATGAACGATAGCGATGATGATGACAATTTAGAAGACTTAGACAGTCCAGAATCAGGTTTAATCTTAATTTCACAAAATGAACTTGAGCGAGAACACATACCAGAGTTAACGAAAGATGAAAATATTAATGAGCTGATAAATAAAATCCGCAAAGTTGTAGTGGATTTCAAAAGATCGCCATTGAAAAATGAAACACTACTTCAAAAGTATGTGAAGATTGAACATGAAAAAGAGCTGTCACTTCTTTTGGACTGTAAAGCCAGGTGGAATAGTCTTTTAACAATGCTGGAACGATTTTCTCTTTTAAAAATCTGCATTCAAAAAGCTCTTATAGATCTCAATCATCCAATCCGTTTAGAAGATGCTGATTTTTACTTGGTAAATAAAATTGTTGATGTGCTGACACCAATTAAATTAACAGTAGAAGCAATCTGTCGACGAGATGCTAATTTATGCACAGCTGATGCCGCTTTGAAATTTTTTATAAAACAATTGTCTAGCAAAAACTCGGCACTCGCCAATAAAATGCAAACATCCTTAGTGAAACGTATAAAGCAACGACGAAATCACGAATTAACTGGTGTGTTGAATTATTTACAAAATCCACGAAAAGATGGTGAAAATCAGTTATTATCGGATTTGGAATGGCTTGACTTATTTCCAGTTCCTATACAGGCTTTAGTGAGGGCGCAAATAAAGAGTATTGTTAAAAGACTAAATAGTCGAGATGACACGAAAGAGGAAGGTCAGGATCACAAACAGATGATGAACCAAGACAATAAACCTCCCAACCCCAATTGACATTAAAGGAAAAGTTACAGCTGGAAATTAATAAGAGCATGGAATCCCCAGATCCTGAAGTACAAAATGAATCGGGGTTGGTAAATAGTATTAGACGCGAAATGAGCCTGTTCGAAAATGGAGGAGTTTGAAGATATCATTTAGAATTAGCATATAAATATCTATTGTTTATTCCTCCAACCAGTGTAGAACCTGAGCGAGCGTTTTCAGCTGCTGCTTATGTTGGCAATAAACTACGAAGCAGGCTTGGAAGTCAAACATTGGATGCTTTGATATTTCTGCGATTGTATTTTCGAAATTCTAAATAGTTTGTTACGCTCGAAAAATGATCCTTATACCATTTGGGAATTTTTAAGGAGTTAATTACATTTATTGCTAACTTTAGGTCATCATAGGCTATTCTAAATTCAATATTATCGTTTAATATAATTTTATTTACTTTAATTACTCATTATCGATCATCATAGGCTATTTCAAACTTTAATATCTTCATATTATTTTGTATATTCAAATATTTTGGATGTCTCTATATCCATTTTATTCTTAACCGGATTATTTTTATATACTTCGGCGCAGTTTGACATTTTAGAAATTTTATGCGAAGTCATGCTTCGTTTATTTGAATTGATATTTCGATTTTTGTTTCTTCTTAAACAATTAAAATTAAACTGCACAAGTCATTGTGGTATTTTTTATTAGAATTTTTGTAAATCTATTAGGATGCTTTGATTTATTGAATATCCTTTTTTTAAATTTAATTTTGGGTTCTCATTTTCATTTGCTCAGAGCGACATCTTCGCGCAACTTAGTTTAACTTCCGATTATAGATTCCAATTTTAAATTGGCTAATTATCCTTTATTGCTGCGAATTAATTACCGAATTTTTGTTTGTTAGCTTCCTCATTTACTCTTTAACCTTGTCAGGGTATTTGGGTAATTATCTTCCTTTCTTTCAAATATTCCGTCGAGAATAGTTTTTGTTACTATGACGTAGTTTTCTTCCCGAATAAATAGTCGTAGATTCGTTAGGAAGATCCTCTTTCTTTACTGTTCAAGCTCTGAAGTAGTCAGTTGTTTGAAAACTCGAAATCAATTTTTGGAATTTATATAGTGTTACTTTCTGCTTGTGCAGGATTTGGTCAAATTTGACTTTGTTAATTAAATTCACTGGTGTAGTGTCTTTATTCGGGGATTTTTCCTCGGTTTTGGAAGTTTTCATGACCACGTGTTGCTTCAGGTGAGTTTCTAGATAAGGGGACGGCTGTTATTTTATCACGGCATTGGTCTCTGCTTTTTAATATTACTTTGGGATCTTCCATTTATTCTTTTCCTTTCTCATTTATTTAGGGCTGCTAGTGCAGGCTACTGAAAGCTATTCTTTTGTATCGAATAAGGGAAAGTTGGAGCGATATTTTCTGCGAGACACTGCGAGATAATTATGCGAGTGAGTAGCTAACATTACGTAACAGAGTAATGTAAATAACTCTATTATATGCGCTCTTCACGCATTTTTAAATCATAATATGTTATTAAGGGCTTGTTCGTAGATGTATGTAATAATAATAATAATAATAATAATAATAATTGTTTATTCGCCCAACAGGTTCATACCCAGTAATAGGGAGAAAACTGTGTAATACATACATACATACATATGACAAAACAGAAAAAAAGAAAAATATAGTAAAAGTTAAATTACAGATATACATAAACAAACAAAAAAGTGTACATTAATAAATTAGAACACATACGCAAACTCATTTAATGATTTCACCAGTAAATATATCGCTGTATATTGCATCAGCATTCCGCATCATGTGGTAAGCAGGTGATTTCATTAGTAAGTTGGTTCTCGGGGTGCTCAAGTTGAATGTACTCGTATAGCGAGTATTAACTGAAGGTACATTAAATCGAACAGCAGCTAATATCCCAGCGCAGTCAATACTATTGGTGACAAGTTTAAATAAGTAACGAGAACTTTGTTCAATCCTCCGATCAGTAAGTGTCTGGAACCCAAAACGTAGCCTTAGTTCATCATAGGAAACATTTCTGTCTGGGTACACCCCAGTATTTTTGAAAATCAAGAATTTCGAAAAGCGTCGCTGTACACGCTCAATAGGAAGTTGCTGCGATATATAATGAGGGAACCAAACGACAGACCCATATTCCAATTTAGGAAGAACAAGAGCGAAATATAAAGACTCCAGAAGCGCATCATCATTGAAATATTTACAAGTTCTGATAGTAAATCCCAACATTCTTGAGGCAGACGAACAAATTGTTTGAACGTGACTGTTAAACGATAAAGATGAATCAAATGACACACCAAGATCCTTAATTTCACTCATTCTGGTAAGTGGAACATCATAAATTGAATAGAAGGACAAGTATGGACGGTTTTTCCTAGTGAAAGTCATAGCATAACATTTGTTAACGTTCAAAACAAGCTTATTCCTGTCGGACCAATTGGCCAGTGCACTCAAGTTATCCTGAAGCATGTCTACGTCGCGTTGATTATGTATGCAATGGAAGAGCTTAACGTCATCCGCATATTCTAATACTTGACAAGACATTAATGGAAACAGATCATTGATGTATATATTAAAAAGCAAAGGTCCCAAACTCGATCCTTGTGGAACTCCAGACAATGCAACAAATTCCAATGACTTAAAACCATTATAGAAAACATATCCATATCTGTTGGACAAGTAAGAGTTGATTAACTTACAAAAAGCAATATTCAGACCAAAACAATTAAGTTTCAGTATAAGGAGTTTATGATTAATTGTATCAAAAGCCTTGGAGAAATCTGCATAAATAACGTCAACCTGTCCCTGGCAATCCAACTCTTCACATACGTATTGGGTAAAACTCACAAGATTAGTAGTAGTCGAGCGCCCTGTCATAAAACCATGTTGAACAGGTGATATATGGGAACGAAGGATAAATTGAATCATATATAACTGCTCAAAAATTTTGGCAAAATTTGAAAGTATGGATACAGGTCTGTAATTACATACATCCGTAGTCTTACCCTTTTTGAAGCCGGGCACTATGCGCGCACGTTTCCAACTATCAGGAAAGGTTGACGTTCTGACAGCAAGGTTAATTATTTTGGTGAGCGGCTGTGAAAGAACGGAGCAAAAATGTCTGACCACGAAGCTTGGAATTTGATCATCACCAGCAGTAAATTTGTTTGGAAATGTAGACATAATACTTTCAATACTTTTCTGTGTTACAGGGTAGATGGCAAGTGACTCAAGTAGTGTAAAAGTATCATGTACAGTATCAATATCCGTGCCCGAATAGGCTACGGAGAAATGTGATGCAAAACAATCGACGATGTCTTGAGGTGAATCAGTCCAAGCTCCATTGTAAAGCAATTTGCCAGGAATCCGTGAAGTACCCTGCCTTGCGCGCACAAAAGACCAAATCTCTTTATGATTTTCTTTGATAGAAGTTTCTATGCCATTCAAATAGTCTTTATAACTACTGGAAATTTGTAACTTCGTCAAGCATCTCATTCTTTTGTACTCACCAAGATAAAAAGGGTTCTTATTTAATCTCCATTTACGCCGGTAATATTGTTTCGTTTTTAAATTGCGCTTAAGTTCTAAAGTAAACCAAGATTGGTAAGATGAAGGAGAGCAGACCGTTTAGGAACAGAGGACTCAAAGGTGTTATTTAAAATGTTATAGAAACAGTTTAGAGAGTAGTTAACGTCGTCCATATCATCCAAACATGACCAGTCAAGTTGCTGCAAATCATTATAAAGCTGATGAAAGTTCGCCTTTCTGAAATTATAAGAACTGCTCCCAGACGTAGGAAAGTTTACTGTGTCGGGAGATGATGCAATTTCCATATTAATCGATAAAGCTGGGTGACGTGCATCTTCAGGAACCAAAGGCAAATCATCGTGGGATATTCGCAGATTATTATTGAAGTTAGAAAAAACAAGATCCAGAAGTCGAATGTCAGTATTTAAGATTGTATTATATTGTCTCAGTTGTAGCAAGTTACAAAAATCCAAAAAAGAAGAAATTTCCGAGTGACGTAAATTAAAATTTGTATGCTTGTAAAAGTTTGATAAGTTAAAGTCTCCAATGAATAAAAGTGGTTTATCCATGAAAAAAATTGCAAAAGATTCAAGGAATAATTCAACGTCATCACTGGGCACAGGTGGAATATATATAACACATATGTATAGTATAAATGACTGAAATCTACATTTGCAGGCTATTAAATCAATTAACGGAATCAATGTAGCAAATTCAGAAGTATCTATAATTTCGAACGAAATTGTATTAACAAGAGCAATAATCACACCGCCACCAGTGGACCTTCCCACAGTGTCAAACTTACGATCACATCTAATTACATTATAATGATGGGAAGAACTCTGAATTTTGAAAGGAATCATTTAACCAAGTCTCAGTAATAAGGACAATGTCGAATGACAAATCACAACAGTTAGGAAAAAATAAATGCGATTTTGAACGAAGACCTCGAGTGTTTTGATAGTATAATTTAAGAGAGTACGAATTACTGTAGGGCGAAGCTAGTTTTCCGAAGCCATTTCTGTATTTGATTTTCAGGTTTCGCTCTCCAGCCCCCATACGCTCGTGCAATTGAATTTTGACGCTTTTATAAAGTTCACGTTTCATGATTGTTTGATCACGAGAAAAACTCAGGCGAGACCACTGATCGAAAGATCTTATCCGTGCCGATTTTTTTAATACTTCGAAAACCTTAGCTTCAGAAGGAAATCTAATTCTGATTGGACGACATCTAGCAGCATTACTCGAGTCAAATCGACCCAACCTCAGCACTTGAAATTCGGGCACATCTAACTCTACAGCAGTAAATATTCCTCGCAACTGCGCAGAATCTAGTGTCATTTGTTCGTTTTTAGAATTGCCAGTTTCGGAACAATTGTATACAATAATATTAGTTTTACGAGTTTCACGATCAGCGATCTCCTGTATAATTTTCTCCGTCTCTAATAAAGGCAGCGAGGGAGAAGCTGAAGTATTAACCGAGTCCTTCAAAGTTTTTATTTCCTCACGAAGTGAGACTATTGCCGCCTTTAAACTATTCAGATCATCGCCGAGACTGGCACAAGAATTACAAGACCAAGACAGACCGGACTTAGAATGTATTTTACGCGCCTCCGCATTCGTAATATCAACGCATTCAATGTTAAAACATTGACTACAAATCGAGCATGATACGGTCTTATGCGGTTCTGCCCGGGTACCACAACAATTACATTTTACAGAATTCATAATTAATACTTAAAAGAAAAAAAAGGTGAGGAAAAAACAAGGACACACATATACAATGTCCTTTAATGCTACAAAATAAACATTGGATATTTTAATACTGCTGATCTTCTCCAGGAATGCTCTTACAGCGGCAGCAGTACCAGCATTATACACTGGTTCCGAATAGTAGTGCTGAGCAGTTAATACTTAGTCAGCCATTAATTTAATATTAACTGAACGAATATGTATCACTTTCGCTTTATTACTTTTTCTTAACTTTTTTTGCTATCTGTTTTGATTGAAAGTTCTTTACTTCTATATTTTAGAAATTTTCTTTTGGAATAGTAAAATTATTTATTTGTATTAGAAGCAAATCACGTATATAAATAAGAACGAATTATTAGAATTTGCCAATATCAGTGACCTTTCGCCAAAATTTTGTTCAGTACATTAGCCTACCTAATGTAATCGAAGCGCATAATAATTTGATCATTTCGCTTCTCAAAAAATATATATAAACAAATTCCATTAATGCATTATCTTCTTCACATGGATCAGTTCTATCTTATCTTTCCCAGTTTCGCCTATCCTGTGCTAAATGTATCTCTGTCCACTCTATGTTACTTTTAGCAGCTGCTGTTCTTACATCATCAGTCACAAGTTCTTCTACGATATTCCTCTTTTGTTCTTTTTCCTGGAGTCTGAAGTTATATACCCATCTCATTAATCTATTTTTTTTGTATATAGCTAACCCAACCATTTCAAACTGCTTTTCTTGTATTATTTCTTCCCACCGAATTCATTCCTAATTATCTTCATTACTAACACTGTCTCTACGTATTTAATTAATAATTTTTAATTTTAATTTTTTTTTATCTAATTTATATAATATTTATTCTGCTTTTCTCTTTTTTAATTAGTGCCCATTATTTATATTCATATAAGTATTGGTGCTACATTTATTTTTACGTTCTTCGATAAATCCGTATGGATTAGAAATGTTAAGTTTCCGACTTCACATTTACTAACAGAAATCTTGTATTTCAACGTCATCTCAAGATATTTTTGTATCGCACAATGTTTAGGCCAATAAATTTGCATTTTTAAAAAATTAGTAGCAGTTATAGTACTCACAGATAGAAATTAAGCATTTTGAAAGCCAGTTAATTGTTTTAGAGGATATGCTTGTAACTTTCTTGCTGGTGGGAAGATTTTTAATAATTAAAATAAGAAGCTTTGTAAAATAATATATTTTTTCAAATATATTTTAAATTTTATATCTAAACTAATTTATATTCTGTATATGAAAGCCGGTTTTCGACCTCAGTTTCTTGATAAAAAATTGCTTCTATCTGCACTTAATCCGTCTGAGGGTAACTTTCTGTAAATAAAAAGAAAATTCTCCTACAAAGAACTTTCTGTGGCATTTACGCTCTCTTTCACGTTTTATACCGAACTTATTAGATTAACTTTGAATTACGCGAAAAATGTTAGATCTTGCAATACAGTTTAATGTATTTTAAGGTGTTATTTTAGTTCTCGGTTCGTTAATTTTCTCAAAAGTGCGACTAATTGCTGTAAATGTCAGTAATTTTTGTACAATAATCCAGGGTAGACAGAATAAGCCTGTTTGGAAAATTTAATATAAAAGACTTAATCCCTACGAAGCCATTTTGAATTTGTATTTTATTATCACAAACCTTCGCGAATATCTCTGACTTACCTATACTTCCATATATGTATATTGTAAGGTAGAAAATAATCTTAAATATAAGGCGTAAATTGAAATTCGTCTCCCGGAATTGTTTGGTTGACGTATTTTTCTGTTGGTATTTGATTTACATACACGATTAAATACTAGATATTTTCCATATATTATAAAACATAAGCCCTATATGTGTACCAGACGATAATGGAACACAAATACTAAAACAAGGGAAAACAAAATTGGCAATATCCGTGTGATTTTTAAAGATATATATTTCGATAAGCTTGTCTAAAAGCTATTGGAAGAATATGTCATATCCAATCTACTAAAAAGTAATAACCAGAGACCGGACACATCGGGTTGAAATGACGTCGTCATTACGACGGACGATATAAATAGTCTACAACATCTGTAAGTACCTCACGCAGTTATTGAATGCACTATTGATCTGGCTAGCGCGCACAACTGTGTTCATCGACAATTGCGACGTCTTTTGTTGGATATTTACAGTTAAATTTCTGTTTTCATGAGCGTAGATAGAAGCGGGGTTTTTATAATTTATTTTATTTACTAGTTTATATATCGTAAGATAAATAAAGTGCTGTGAGTTAGTTTCTGGTTTTCATAGTTTTAACTGTTAATTACATCGTAATTTTTGTGATAGATCCTGTTTAATATCGTTTGATTGTTGAATCTACTTCTCCCAATTATTTCGACGAAAGTGTGCATTGAATTTCGTTCAGTTTCAATAACTTACGCATACATTTTTAGTTTTCATTTATTTAGATATAGAGCATTGTTTAAGTTACTTTTTCAGATATGATATGGAAGAACGTCGAGAACGGCATCGTAGAACAATGGTGAGTTCGATTGACGGTCATACTAATTGTATGTCCATTGTCAGTGATTCCGAAATTTATTCCAAAATCTATAAAATATCGTTAAAAAATTCCATGAAATCGCACGTACAATTTTACTTAGCATTGCAAACACATGCACAAAAATTGGAACCGTTGGAATCTGACAATTTTAACGAAGAACTCTGCGAATCTTTTATGGCGGCTAATATTCCATTAAATAGACTTAACAATCCCACTTTAAAAATATTTCTCCAAAAATATACTGGTCGAAATGTTCCTGATGAGTCCACCTTACGCAAATATTATGTTTCTAATGCTACATGAAAGTAGTAGAACGCATTAGAAGCCATCTTTCAAACCAATACCTCTGGATAAGTGCCGACGAAACTGTCGATATATTAGGACGCCGTGTGGAAAATGTTGTAGCTGGTGTACTACATCCAACTATTCCATATAACGCATATGTAATAGCAACAAAAGTTATAAATACAGTTGATGCGGAAACAGTAGCTAAAACCATTTGCGAGAATTTGCACCAAATGTTTCATTGGGACAACCGGTAGAAAGAAAAAATACTTTTAATTGTCAGTGAGAGTGCTGCATATATATTAAAAGCAGACAGACAATTAAAGGAAACATATCCTAATATGCTGCATATTACTTGTGTAGCATATGTTCTCTACAGAATCTGTAAATATATTAGAGACAACTTTCCAGAAGTTGATAGACTTGTATCCTCTTTTAAAAAAGTTTTCAGAAAAGCACCATTGAGAGTAGTTCTTTACAGGGAAAAACTGCCATCTTTATCACTGTCTTCCTCTCCAGTAAGAACTAGGTTGGGGACATGGTCGGAAACTACTAGTTTTTATGCAGAGAATTTCGATAGTTTACAAAATTTCGTTGCATATTAAATGACGATGCTCGGAGTATTTCTGAGTGCAAGGAACTAACACAAATTCCACATTTAAAAATTCAGTTGTACTTTCTTTAGGAACACTTTGGAAATTTGCCAAAACCAATCACTTATTTTGAAAATCGAAATCTCAAATTAAATGATGGTTTAACGAAGTTAGATAATTTGAAAAGTATTCCAAGTGACTTCGGATGTGGCCTTCGGCAAAATTTAGACGCAGTGTTTAATAGAAATCCAGATTTAATAACATTGCGGCAATTGTGTATGGGGGCAATGCCACAATATCTAACTGCAAAATACGCGGAAATAAAATAATATTTCTAGAATGCACCTATAACCAGTTGCGATGAAGAAAAGACGTTTTCTATTCGCAAGGATGTATTTTATTCAAAGAGAACAAATTTTACAGAATAGAACCTTGAGAAAGTATTGCTAGTAAATATTAATACTCCTTTACTCAACTTGAACTACAAAATGAACAAATGAAATTGTATTTCGTATTTTGTAGCCGTATATATACCCGTTTTATTATTATAAGTATAATTATATCAATAAAATTAAAAACTTTAAAAATACAAATATTCAATAGTACGCTCGTGGACGACGAGTCATTAGCCTCTCGTGTCCGGTCTCTAGTAATAACATATATAGAATCTGCGTAAGGTGGTGGAATGTCTATACATATAACGTTTTTTTGTTATAATTCAAAATCAGAATCATATCGCCAAAATTTTGGATGAGGATAATTAGCCACCATAATTGGCCTTCAAAGTTTGGAATTATAAAAAATAATTTTTCTAGATTTCTTACTGGGGAAATTATTACGGCGATACGAATGAGGAGGGCGGTTTGACGGGAGAGGGACTTAAAACTATGAAATGTCAGCATCTGCACATTCCAGATGGATATGGCTTTCACACATTTTTCATTTGCCCGGATAAACTGGACGGTTGACGCCGTGACGCGTTGTAGCTACATTCTTAGGCAAATGTGATTTTGTCATTTGTAGAAATTAATATAACGAATTAGAACGGCAATTGCATGTAATGTGGGAATTTATTAATTATGAATTATCATTAACATTGCGTTGTATCATCATTTGCATATATACACGCATTTTAGAAATGAAAGTCGTATCTATTTCAGGATAAGGTGTACTGATGATTAGTAAAAACTATGAAATGTCGGCATCTGCACATTCCAGATGGATTTGGCTTTCACACATTTTTCATATATATACAAATATATATATATATATATATATATATATATATATATATATATGTATATATAGTAAACTTAATAAGTCGGCGATTAAAGGTCTGGTTTATTACTTCAAAGTATATATATTTAAAACAACCCTACATGTTTCGGCAATGATGCCTTTGTCAAGGATATAAAAAATATAAATGACAGAATATAAATGTCAAATAATTGAGTTGCTATGGTTTAAATTATTCAAAGATACATTCCAATTTATAATAATAAATCATGCCTAAGTATTCCAAAAAATCGATAGCAATGTGTGAACATATGTGTTGTTCGCTGCTAGCAGCTTGTGTCTCTTTCTGGGTATGAACTTGTGTGTTGGTTGCTGCTGGCAGCTTGCGTCTCTCTCTGGGTGTGTGATTTTGTATTTGTGTGAGCGCGTAAGTATAGGGTTTTGTATGTTGGTGCGCTCGTGCGTGTGTTTAGTGACCGGTCGCGTAAATTTAGAGAGATCGGATAACCAGCCGTTGCGTAGGGCCACCAACCCTTTCCCGGCAACTTCTTTACTTTTCCGTGCAGTACTTCGACGGCCCGACCCCCGCCCCAACGAGGCAAGGCGCAGACTAGCGAAGCGCACCCTGCATGGGGTTGCTCATCGCCAACCGAGGGAACACTCTTAGTGGCTACCTCAGTCGATGACGGTCACACTTTGTGCCATCTTAACGATTTCCGCAAAAGCGGGGGCAATGCACACACGTCGAACGTGTGTGTGCTGTTAACGGCAGCCTAACCAGGTTGCCGCCCAGGACCGGTCCTAGTGGTGTGTGCATTGCGCGGTGCCGTGATTTGCGCCGCGTAGCTTGGTTCTTCACTCCTGCTGGAAAGGCGGAATGGCACCTGACCGCCCATCGGGCAGCCCCCCTAGAGTTTCGTAGCGCATATGCTAGGCTACAACCCCGTAGAGGACCACATCAGCACAAAACAGAAAACAGGGAAAATCAGGGAAAAGCAAGACATGAGTTATTATTACGTATGCGCCCGTGGAGCGTCTTAAGATGCAAAGTTGTCGGCATTCGCCCAAAACGAGAAGGAAAACCACGAAAACCTGCTCGGACAACTAGACAGGAATCAAAATACGGAACAGTCAGCATGATAAGCAAAAGTATATGATATTTAAATGTAATTGATATTTAAATAACATAAGGTATATAACAAAAAATATATTATTATGGTAAATTGTAGATCGTTACAAAATTAAGTTATAGTATATACTGCTTAAATTTTTTATATCATTTCTGTTGTTAATTGAATTTTTTTCCTGTTTAATACTAATCATTTCTTTAATTTGTCTTTTCATTGTGTGTTGTTCTTTATCAATTATCTGTGTGTTTTCAAAATCGAAATGGTGATCGCGTTGTAGTTTGTGTGTAGATAAAGCAGTTTTGTCTGTTTTAGAGTATTTGTGGGCTTGTATTCTTTTGTATAAATATTGTTTCGTTTGGCCTATGTAGTAACTATCGCAATCGCGACATGGTATTTTATATATGACATGTGTTTCTCGATTTTTTTCTATTTTAGGTTTAAGTTTTGAAAATAAGTGTTTATTAGCATTGCCCCCGCTTTTGCGGAAATCGTTAAGATGGCACAAAGTGTGACCGTCGTCGACTGAGGTAGCCTCTAAGAGTGTTCCCTCGGTTGGCGATGAGCAACCCCATGCAGGGTGCTCTTCGCTGGTCTGCGCCTTGCCTCGTTGGGGCGGGGGTCGGGCCGTCGAAGTACTGCTCGGAAAAGTAAAGAAGTTGCCGGGAAAGGGTTGGCGGCCCTACGCAACGGCTGGTAATCCGATCTCTCTAAATTTATGCGACCGGTCACTAAACACACGCACGAGCGCACTAACATACAAAACCCTACACTTACGCGGTCACACAAATACAAAATCACACACCCAGAGAGAGACGCAAGCTGCCAGCAGCAACCAACACACAGGTTCATACCCAGAAAGAGACACAAGCTGCTGGCAGCGAACAACACATATGTTCACACCTTGCTATCTATTTTTTGGAATACTAAGGCATGACTTATTATTATTATTGGAATGTATCTTTGAATAATTTAAACCATAGCAACTCAATTATTTGACATTTATATTTTTTATTCCCTTGACAAAGGCATCATTGCCGAAACATGTAGGGTTGTTTTAAATATATATACTTTGAAGTAATAAACCAGACCTTTAATCGCCGACTTATTAAGTTTACCTTATCATACCAAGGTCACGAAAATATTATATTTATATATATATATATATATATATATAAGTAAAAAATTAATTAAACGGGTAAGCGGTCTGTCCAATAAAGAAAACTCATTTGTTTCACTCTGTATTTCATACCCATTCGTTACTTCATCAGGAATTTAATTACAGAGTTAAAATTTAGCAAAGACACCACTAAACATGTTAAAATCAATTCTCTACATAAAAACATATGTTTGTTTCACGTCAACCTTTTAAAAACAAATTAATTTCATTTGTTTTTACTAATTAATTTTTTTACTAATATAGTACTGTCGATAATACTTACAAGTCTATATATATATACAGGGTTATTCACGCTAAACGGCACGGAATATTGTGGCCAAAATACTTGATATTCAAAAAGTTTCACTTTTGGGATATATGAGAGTCTATTATGGTTACTTTTTAAAATTATTTTCATATTATACAGGATGTTTCAAAAGCCCTAAAAGTATCAAAGTTGTGTTTTTTTTTTAATGGAATCGCCTATATATTATTACATTTTAGGATTCTCCGATCAAAATAAGTGCCGGTTTTACCTAAACCTTAAGGTTTTTGAAATAATTTGAATTTTGTTATGTATTTGTTTGTTAAGTGCTTTAGCAGCTATCTTTTTTGTTAAGTATTCCCCTATACCTATGTACAATATTTTGAAAGATATTTAATTTTCTTTAAAGAATCCGTTTCCCTATACATTAAAAATCATAATAGCCATGAAAAACATAGTAGCTGTTGAAAACTATTTATGAAAATAGATTAAACTTCTGTTAAAGTAATATAATAAAAATCATCGTTGTATTTTTGTTTCATATTTCTTGGTGTTCTGAAGAATATTTATTTTAGGTGGAACATAACACAAACATCTGCGTCTTGTTTTCTTTCGTATATTATATTTTATACTTTTCCTTAATAGTTTGTAAGATATTTAAATAGCTTTTGAACCCAAGTGCAACACACAATTAAAAAAGGAAAAACTTAATTACAGAAAACTATTTTGTAGAAATAATTTACTTAAGGTATATTAAAACAACGGTGAAATAAATTAATAAACATAAAATTCAAAGTAGATGTTCAAACAGCTGTCCTTCTAATTGTGTACATAAATTAATTCTTCGTAAAAATTCTCATTTGACTTTGTGGAGGGTTTCGGCAGGTGTTCTCTGCAAACATTTCTTATCCCATTTTTCATATTCTCTCTTGTTGTTAGTTCTTTCTCGTAAACATTACTCTTTATGTAACCCCACAAACAAAATCTAAAGGGCTAAGATCACATGATCTCGGCGTCCATTCTATACAACCATCTCGTTCAATCCATCCGTCAGGAAAAGAAACATTTAAAAATTAGTGGTAATGTGCCGGCGCCCCGCCTTGATCGAATCACATTGTATTCCTAGGTAGAAGATCAACTTCTTCTAAAAGAACAGGTAAATATTCACTTAGGATGACAAATGGCAAGTAGGTAACTCCAGTTAGATGTTCTTTAAAAAAAAAAGGTTCAACAATTTGGATATCAATAATGCCGCACCATACATTAAAACTCACAACATTTTGGTTATTCATATTACGTAATCAATATCATCCACATTGACTACGATTTCTAAAAAAAATGTTTATTTTTTAGAAATAGTAACCAAAAACGAATACATTACATATTAACAGCACAATTTTAATTTTTTTAGAAAGGCCTATATAAAGTACCGAAATGTCAAAATAAATTAAATATTGTTTTAATTACCTGACCGCTGCTCCCAAGAAACAATTACTTTTATTATATATTTTGTTATATATATATATATATATATATATATATATATATTTAATAATATATAATATTATTAAAAATGGGGTGTGAAGAACACAATACAGGTTCATATGTATTTTTGAATATATCTTCTCCAAAGACGTAGATACGTATTTCACATTTCTACATGATTGTCAATACGCCCCTGTTCGAGAAGAGACACATTCAACAAAACATAACTACCTTGCTATCTCGCAGCAATTATTAAAACAGAGCGTGAAGGAATATTCAGCGCTGTCTATATAACAACCGCAGAACTAGTAAGGTGTTTTTTATAGTCGGTAACCACCGTATCTATAAAAAACTGTATTATCTTGTCTTATATACGTATATTCGTATATAGCTACCCCATTTTTAATAATATTATATATTATTAAAAATACTTTTGTATGATACAAAATTAGTGAGGTTTTACCTACTCAAGTATGTTTCAAATTATGTTGTTATTTACGTATTCGGTTCACGCCGACAAGTATAAAAGTCCGCCGGAAAGTAGAATTATTTTTTTCTCTTCTAAATTTACAATTAAATGGATGTACTTACATCAATGCATTCAGAAAAAATTTGTATCTAATGATGTAAAAAATTATACGCTGGTAATTTGAAAAAAACTTTGACAATCGCTAGGAATTGAAGATGGTGCTGCAAAAAAAGTAAATGTAGCCTCAAACATAGTACTCATCAAACCAGAGTTACAGCTTGGGGTGTTTTTTGTGAGACACCTATCAAATTAGAATATATGTACATTCTAATTTGATATTTGTAAATATTTCATATATAAGCCGAAAAACTCCAATAATTTATCAATTGTTATATATATATATGTGTGTGTGCGCGTGTGTGTGTGTGTGTGTGTGTGTGTGTGTGTGTGTGTGTGTGTGTGTGTGTGTGTGTGTGTGTGTGTGTGTGTGTGTGTGTGTGTGTGTGTGTGTGTGTGTGTGTGTGTGTGTGTGTGTGTGTGTGTGTGTGTGTGTGTGTGTGTGTGTGTGTGTGTGTGTGTGTGTTTGTGTGTGTGTTTGTGTGTGTGTGTAAATGGTTAATTATTTCTTGGAATTCGGCTTGATAACTATTCATTAAATAAAAATGCTCATTTTAACGTTTCGACTTTTATTTTGTCTTCATCAGAATAAATTTGATTACAATACTACGTGTTTTCAATTTGTATTCTTCTCTTTTAATTTTTTAACAGTTTGAACTATTTTACTTAAAATATAAAATTGACACATTATACATTCAACATATGGAAGTAGAAAGTCTACCATACCACCTAGTATTGTAATCAAATTTATTCTGATGAAGACAAAATAAAAGTCAAAACGTTAAAATGAGCATTTTTATTTAGTGATATATATGATATATATATATATATATATATATATATATATATATATATATATATATATATATATATATATGGTAGATTCAATTAATTGGCGATTTAAGGTCTGGTTTTACTTGAATATGTATATATTTAAAACAATCTTACATGTTTCGGCATATGATGCCTTTTTCAAAGAATTTAAAATGTAAATGACAGTATATTAATGTCATACTTATACATATATAAGTACGACCCAATTTGAAATTTGGGGCATCTGATTACGCCTAATGGTATTTACATTGACCCTAATACTCATATTCTTTCACTTTCCTACGAATTATTACACTTTGTATTTAGACTTCAAAACAGAAGCGAAATTGCATTTTAAATATTAAAAAATTGGGATCGTAGAAACCAAAGCGATCTTTGGAAACTAAAGCAAAATTTGACATTATTTGTTTATTAGCTTTGACAGTTCATAAAGTGTTATTAAAATTTGTCTCAAAGTTGCTTCGAACAAGGTTGTATTTAACATGAATAATGACGATTTTACAGATTACGAAAAATTGAATATGATCCTCATTTATGAGGAATGTTGAAAAAACAGGCGTGATGCCTTTCGTATTTACGGAGATCGGTATCCTGACAGACATACGCCAAGCGCTATGTATTATTGGCTTCAAATTTGGAGACATGTGGTGCCTTTTCAATGGAAAAAACCGTTTTTAAAAGAAATACTGCAACTGATGAAGAACACCGTATCGGTATCTTGGGGAGTGTGCTTAATAATCCGCTTATTTCAATTCGAGAAATTGAAGCAGAATGCGATATCTCTCGTTTTTCTATTCAACTAATCCTAAAATCCGCCAAATTCAGGCCTTTCAAAATTCACCTGCATCAAGAATTAGAACCAGGAGATTATGACAAAAGACTGGGTTCTTTTGCATGGCTAGCGACTGCCCATGAAGATGGCATTATTGGTTCAATGTTATGGACAGATGAGAGTCCCTTTCATAATAACGGAACCGGAAATCGACACAATTGCCATTATTGGTCTGTAGAAAATCCTTATTGTATAAGAGAAACCAACTTTCAGAGAATTTGGGTAATTAATGTATAGTGCGGCATGATCGATGGGTACATTATTGGACCAAAGTTTTATGAAGGAATCTTAATTGGTGAGGTATATTTAGAATGAATTCCTTCAGAGCGAATTTCCAGGTTTTATGTATTTTAAGCATGATGAGGCACCCGCTCATAATTCTAGAATTGTGACTGATTATGTTAATCAGCTTTTTACTAAGTGAATAGGCACACATGGGCCAATAAGTTGGTGTGCAAGATCACCCGATTTAACGCCGTTAGATTATTTTCTATGGGGATATTTGAAGGATAGGGTATGCTACACGCCTCTTGCAGATTTGGAATATTTAAAAAATAGAATTAGGAATGAATGCGCAGCTCTTAATGCCGAGTTATTTAAGAAGTGTTACCTCTGATGAACTTTTGCATGGAGCTGAAAGTTGCATTGAACCAAATGGACAACATTTTGTATAGCATCTTTTCTGAAGCTCACGTTTGAAATTTGGTGCCACTAAGAAATTCATAAATACCATTCTTGTATAAATAAAATTAATAATAATAATTATAATTAATAATTATAAAAATAATTCATATAACGTTATTTTTCTGTTACTTGACTTTCAATAAATTGTTTCTAAATCACTTTTGCCCAATTAGATATTCTTTCTAACAGAGATCTTAGAAATGCATTTTTGGGTAGTATATTTTTGCTACTTTAAATTCAAATACGAAATATTGAATATGCTTTTCATAATTTTCTACAATCCCAATTTTTTAATATTTAAAATGCAATTTCACTTCTGTTTTGTAGTCTAAATACAAAGTTTGATACTTCAATGGAAAGAGAATTTTCCGTAGAATTCAAATTTTGAGTAAAATATACAGGGTGCTATTTAAAATAAAAAAGTTAGGGTCGTTCCGGTTAAACCGGAAGTGAAAGAATATAAATATTAGGCCCAATTTAAAGAATATTATATATATATTAGATGCGCCACATTTCAAATTTTTATTTTATTAGGTAACGGAGGTACGCCATTGAAACAACATAACTGAGGCACATGATACAAACTGCTCAGTTATTTCAGCTATCTCTAAATGAAAGGGTAAGAATTGGCACAAGAGAAACACTCAATTGAATAGTTACATGTGGTGGACACAACTTGTAAAATTAGTGTCGAAATGTTAATAAATTAATATCACGACCACATCGTATATTTCAGATTAAATTAGATGTATTTCAAAATTTACTTTTCATATTTTTAATTTTCATTTTTGTCATTCAAGTCAATTACGCGAAATTAAAAAGGATAGTTCATTTATTTACATTTGAATTTTATATCAATACTAATTGAACACGCCCACTTTTCAAATCATAAGAAAAACCCGCGAACAGGTTACATTTGTATTGGAAATTGTAACATAACCTAACATCAAAAAGCCAGTCATATCGACTTGTTAATTAATATTTTAAATTTGTCTCTCTGTCTAAATTAACATTTTGTGTATATTTTGGTTACTATAAATAATTGTAAAAGTACAAATCAAGACAATTTTTACTTTCTAATAAGGCTTTATAATACCACCGGCGATGAGCCTAAGAAAGAGTCAAATTTATTCAGTATCTTGGTCATGCTCTACCGACATCTATTTGTAATCAGAGATACTGCGTACTATTGGCTGGTAAACTAACATTACATGTTCATATTAAAAGGCGCCCAACCCAATCTTACAGCTAAAGTACGATTTATTCACGATTTAACTACTTAATATTCTCTTATTATTATTTCATAGTTTCTCAGTCTCTCAGACATATATCATTTGACGCCCATACGCGGTCGGCCTTGTTTATACCCTATAAACAAATATAAACTCTCAGATACAGCTGACGCATAGATAAATAATTCTATTATAAACCAAGATATCCTTTACCTGAATTTTGTATTTGTAAAATCTATGTTTGTTATTATATCTAATTTTGTAATTCTGCCTTTTCATTTGTGGAGGAAAGTAAGTATTAGGTTTTACGAGGGATACTCGATATTGAAAGGACTACCAGGAATCAAGGTTTGTCGTAAGGAAAATTAACTTGAGCTTACATACTTTAACAATTTACCTGTATAATTTATTCTACTTACGCGTGTCTAATAATTGCATTGATATAAAAACATTAACACGTATACTTTACAACAATTAATTACAACTATTTTTCTTAATATCACATACCATAACCACGTATTTACACTTAATATCATCAACGTAATACTACAATGGACACTAGACAACGATCCAAAGCTACTAAAGACACGGTTGAAGAAGATAGAACTGAACAAGGGGATGTTCCCATAACTCTACCTTCAGGTTCTGAAGAGGTAAGTACACCGGATAACAGCATGATGATGAACATGTTAACTGCAATCATGACACAAATGAATGATTTAAATAACAAATTAGAAACGAATAATAATGACCTAAAACAAAACTTAACAAATATGAAACAAGATTTAAACAATAAATTAGGAACAGAGATACAAAACTTAAACACGAATATGCAAACAAATAACAGTGATTTAAATAACAAATTAGGTACAAACTCTACAAATTTAAAACAAGACCTAACAGAGATAAACAAAAAATTAGAAACAAATACTTTAAACTTAAAACAAGATCTAACCAATATGAAACTAGATCTAACCAATATGAATAATGACTTAACAGCTAAATTAGAAGTCAATATACAAAATATCAATGAAAAATTTGAACTTAATAATTTAAATATCGATAATAAACTAGGTGCTTTTAAAGTAGATTTAGAGGGGAAAATAGCAGAGATTTCAACAGCTCAAAAGGCAATGGAGGAGATTGAGCTTAAATATTTGATTAAATTAGATGAAACGGTTAACTTCCAAAACCTGCAATGGGCCAAACAATTAGACGCTACTACTAATGAAATTTATAACATTACTGAGGAAAAAATTAATAATACAAATAAAGAAATACAACAGAAGGTTAATAAAATTATAATAGAAAATAACAATTTATTAGATACAAAATTAATAACATATACTAAAATAAACGAAGACAATACCGAGCTTTTAAAGCAATCTTTAAATCAAAACATCAACACACAGAAAAACAGGGAAACCTATGATAAAGAAATTAATACAATTAAAACAACTCAAAATGACAATTATTCTAAAACTCAAACGAACTTACAACTATTAGAAAATAAAATAAAAAACTACACATTACCTATAAACTATATTAACACAACAAACCCTACAATTAAAATAGAAAATCTACAACATTTCGACGGGGACATCACACGAGTACACCCGATGACTTATCTTTATTGTATTTTAAGATATTTGGAAGACGTCACCGAGGAGAAACAAAGAATAGAGGTAATCCGAGCGACTCTACGTAACAGCGCACAGGAGTGGTTACAGAGGATCGAGGATCACTGCCTCACTTTAGATCAATTCGTTATTTTATTTACTCGCAACTATTGGGACGAGAACCAGCAAAATAGGGCTAAAATTCGTCTATTAACTGGTAAGTATAGATTGGGACAGGTGACTAGAGAAATGTACGCTTCGCGTATTTATAACCAATGCAAACACATAAGCGATATGAAGGAATCAATGATTGCGAGACAATTATTGAACCATTTCATCTTCACGGACGGCTATAATTTGTCAAAAGGTGACTGATATGGACTCCTTAATCGAGATTTTACGTTGCTTGGATGATTTCACAGAGAGCAATCATCACCAACAGCAGCACAACTTCCGTACTCCAAATAACCGAAGTCACCCATCTCAAAATTACAACACCAATAACGGACCGCCTAACTCACCTCCTCCTAGATATACAAATTATAATAATAATAATCGGTTTCAACATTCTGCAAGACCTTTTAATAATTATAACAACAATAATCTTAATTCGAATAATAATCGTAATAATTATAATAACACACAAAATATGCCTAATTCAAATTATCAACAAACAAGGACTCCGAACAGCCATCACTATAATAACAATAGCTCTAATTATCATAACAACAATAATACTAATTCGCACCACCAAGCTCATTTACCTAGAGGGGCAGTTAATAATATATACAATCGAGGTCGAGGTCGAGTAAATAACATATACCGTAGACATAGATCCTTGTCACCTATTCGCACGAACCCGGAGGAGGTACAAAAAAAAACTTCGACGGAACAAGTGGACCTCTATACCGACCCAAAACCAGGCCCGCCCTCACAACACAATTAAATGACACTAACGACTATAACATACCCTAGAATATGCAAAATATTATATTCTACCAACCACCCGAAGAATTTATTAGAAATGAAGATGCAGGCGACCAAATAACTAAAATATACTTTTTACCCATTATAACATTACAATTTGACAATATAAATTTGAATTGCTTAATCGATACGGGAGCAGAAATTACACTAAATCAAGAGAATAAGGCTAAGCTAATACAGGGATATGAACAAAATATTATTAAAACAAAAGGGACAGATATGGTGGCAGCAAATGGTAGAAGAATGGGGACTGTTACAAAACAATTATGCACAGAAATATTTATAAATAAATCTAAATATATAATTCATTATTATTTAATCAAGAAATTGCAATACGATTGTATCTAGGTATCGATAATATAAAGGGACTGAAAATGATCTTACATTTTGAACAAGGTATTATTAATATTGAAAATAATAAGGTTACTATAGAAAAACAGCTATCTGATGAGGAGATTAAGAAATATAATTTATATAAGAAAGAAGTGTTACTTAAAGAAATTAATAATATTTTACTATATAATGCACCGTACTATAGTGGAGATAAAGAATGGATCAATGAAACAGATGGATACGAAGATGATTTAATTAATGAAGATATTGGTATGAAGAATATGGACGTTAGGCAAGGAACGATAAATAGTTACGAGGGAGAAGATGAAGTAGAGATAAAAGTAGAAAATTCATCAAACGGTAACCTTAAGAATCGATATAAGAGCGCAGATGTAAAATAACTTTTAACATAAATTAGCATATGCAAGGTAAAACCATAAGAAAATATATATAATGTCAAAAAATTAAACTAGAAGGGCTAGAGGGGAAATATGGAAATTAAATTTATTTTATATTGTTAGAGTTTCATTTTATTAATTTTATCTTAGTTTACGTCAGATTTGTGGCAAAATAACTCAATAAATGTTACTAAAATTACTGTTCGTTTTTCATCATTTTTATTATTTAAGTTAAGCTGTATTATGTTACTGGCTAGTTTCCAGAAAAAGGCCTTTTGTGAGGTTACTTTAATGAAATAAACTTGTTACGTTATCGAAATCGACCACATGATCGGTAGTGGAAAAATGAGTAGCTATAAAAATACCTAAAGGAATTGCCTTTTACGTCGCATAGATGATGCAGACTGTTTCGCTATTTGTTCGGTTTGTCAGATGTAGTACTCCCAACAATTAATCTTTCAGTAAACAAGTAATGTTTCTATTAAAGTTCATCTTTAAGATATGTAAATAGCCTACTTAATAGGATGGCCATGTATATTTTAATTTTGTCTGTTAGAATTGAAATGTACTGCATACTCCTGTACGAAAGTGATCTGACGGGAAAGTGACTTTTCAAAAGTTGTCAACACTTTTGTCATGCTGAGTATATTGCTAACTTCAGCCACGTTTTAGATACCTGCTCTACAACTATTTAAAATAAACTCTTTGTTATTCTTTTGTGTTAATACTGCGAAAAAAAGGTATTCGTATGTTAATTAAATATTTTTATGCGAAAACCCATTAAAGAAACTTAAGAAAAGTTACATAAATATTATAATGAATCTGTTCCTTCAATGGAATAGGTGGTTCACTGCTGCACATATTGTCATATGAGCACATAAAATGCTTAATATCCGTTAACTACTAACTTCCTCAGAATTGATTAGCAGAATCTATACCATTGAGTAACCACCGAATAAGAATGTTCGGGATAGCTAATGCCGTAAACATCTCAATCAAACGGATACACAATATTTGGCATGGACATTTAAATATGAAAAAAACGAACTCCAGGATCGGTGCCGCGTTTATTTATTCTTGAGCAAATGCGAACTTGCGTTACAATTTCAAACGACTGTTTGACTAAGTTCAAACAAAAATCCAAGAAAATATTTTTGTTGATATGTTACCGTAGATAAAAGCTGAATATATCACTATACTCCAGAGCCAAAACACAATCAAGACCATAGATTTCTTCTGATGAACGTGTTCCGAAGAAGGCAAAATTCGTTTTTTGGCCCAATAAGATTAATCATCCATATTCACCAGATTTGGCTCCGTGATTTTTTCTTGTTGCCAAACTTTAAAAAATGACTTGATGGAAACAGATTTGAGACGAAAGATTACTTTTTAGGCGACCAAAAAAAATTGAAAAGTCGCTTAGAATTACCTTGGAATTATAACCTTATAAAATATATCTTTTACCCTAAAATAATTATTTCATTGAAAAGTCACTCTCCCATCAAACCGCCCTCATACCTGACATCTAAATCAATATTATTAACGTTTGTATCAGGTCTATGACTATTGGATGGGTTGGCAGTTATGAGAGGGCTTATTCAATCTAAAAAATTAGATGTAAAATTAGCTAAATATGCTGAGTGGAAGGGAATGTCGGATGAAAAATGATCTTTATGTACAATAGCGGTGAGATATGAATTCTGTTTTGGCAAAACTGCTTCAGCAACTCCAGATTTTGATGTCTGTGATTAAACTGAAATATTTTATAAATTCTAATCAAGTTGATGTTATATTGCTTCACATTAAAAAAAATATGTAAATAATTATGAAGAATTGCAACTACAGCTGGTGCATTAATGCCCAATATCTCTAGAAATTCAATTTAAGTTATGGCGGTTTTGCTTAATTATCTTTTATGTCGTAGCTATATTTGCCAAAGTCATCTCTATCGGTCTTTCGGACCAAGATTCATCATCGTCCATCGTCTAGATGAAATCCATTATTATTTTTAATATCTGTGTGCCATCGCTACATAGTCCTTAAAAAAAGATGATCAATTAGCAATTAAAACGATAACTCTGAAAGAGATGTATGGATAAAATTGTGTCGTTAAACAGCCTACACGTTTAGACACACACTAAATCGTTATTTAGAATTTATACGTTTTAACGTTAGGCAAAACTTTCTTAGTATCCTGATATTTGTACCTATAATCAGTACAGTTTTTAATAACAAATAAATAAATATTAATTTCTTGATTATAATATTTAAAAATTATAATAAAAAAGAAAAATAGATTAAAAACATTTTCTTACATTTAATAAAGAACTGGAGGAGAAAAAATCCGGCGTACATATAAATTAAACTTTTACGCTAGATACGTAGGAAAAGTTCCGTTCTGATCAGAGTTATACAAGTGTCTGTAATAGGTCTTTACAAAAATTTACTATATGTTCCTTACAGAAAAATCTGCCGATTTAAGACAACTTACCTTGGTAGAAAGTTGCTTACTCTGGGCGCTATACGGCACTGAAGCTACACTTCTGAAATCGTTTTTTTATTATAAATATAAAACAGCTGACTCAATTTTGCTGAAATTTGGTACATTGACATGATTTTATGAGACAAAAATACCCATATCAAAATTTTGGGCAACATCATTCCATAGGCGTAGAACTTAGGTTTAATTGCACATTTCAAATTTCTACGCCAATGGAAGAAAAGGGGTTTAAGTATAAAATTTAGATTGCGTAAGTGTCGACCATTTACACATATACAAACAGTACATTTTCTGTAGTAAATAAGTTACATACTCTAAATTTTATATTTAAATCCCACTTCTTCCATTGGCGTAGAAATTTGAAATGACCAATTATTAAAAAATCGCGTTAGCCGTTTCATATTTATGATAAAAAAAACGTTTCAGAATTGTAACTTCAGCGCCGTATAGCGCCCAAACTAAACAACTTTGGACTAAGGTAAATTGTCTTCAATCGGCTGATTTTGGTGCAAGGAATATGTGTAGGTTTTTGTAAAGACCTTTTACAGACACCTTGTATATTACAATACTATTGTAGCTTATACCGTCAACATTTTCATTTAAAGTAATTCGAATTGATATTTACGACAACAAGTACACAAACATATATATGTTAATGTCTAAAAAATTGTAAATTGCACGTATTACTTTGGCCACGTGGCATCAATTATTCGGTCAGCGGCAGCGCTCCCATTCGTAATTTTATCAAAATACCATCACACGGGCAAGCAGAGATAACACTTCGGCTCTTTTTTCTGGTGAATTTCATCAATAAATTGTCTACACGCGCTTTCATTTCATTACATTTTCATTATACACATATTTAATAACAGGCAAATGCGAGTATCATTTTTCATATCGCAACAAGATTACATAATGTGTTTATTTATTCAGCTTAATTACGAATAAATATGATTTTGGCGTAGGATAACAGCGACTATTTTTTGTTTGATATATAATAAAACATGATCGCATTCTGGTAATCATATTAAATAGTTTGAGAAAAGGTCAAGGTTTAGCATAATACGTCCAACAAACTTATGAAGATATAATTACGTAGCTATGGAATTTATTCATTTTAGATTAGACCTACATGTTTGTTGTTGCTATTTTCCCGGTTAATTATCTTTTAATAAATTGCTTTTCATATACTTCTTTGAGCTATTTCAACTTCACATGGCAATATACATACACTCCGCAGAAAATTATGGAATCACATTATCTATGCAAAGTAAATTGCAATAGTGTTTGTTCTGGTTTTATGACATTATCACGCACTGAGTTCAAATTATTTTTTTTTCTAATTTCGCGAACATTAGATGCTTTACGTCTTCCTATTTCCTTCAAAAATAGGTAAGTTTAAAACTACAGTTTTTTTTTAACATTTATCACGTATTTCCATGTGCAACTCTCTTGCCTGGTTTAGTAAAGATGAATAGCGGTGGCGCAATGCACGTAATTTGAGTCACGAAGAAATTGTTCCAGCCATTTAGTTAATTAACGATTGTAGGAGTCAAGGATATGTTGGTAGAGTGTTAGATGCCCGACAATCGACAATTTCGAAACTGGTGCGCAGATATAGAGTAACTGGAATATATAACAGGAGACCAGGACAAGGTAGGAAGCGGTCAACTACGGCCATAGACGATCGCTTTTTACGACTTACCCTACGAATACGATAAAAAAACAAGCCGCTTAACGTTCGAAATGTAAATGTTACGTCGCAAACGGTAAGGAACCGATTTAAAGAACAAGAAATACGTGCAAGAATACCGGGCAAAGGCCTCATACTCACTAGAGAACACTGAGATCACAGACTACAATTGCACGAGATTATCGTGATTGAACCGCCGAAGATTAGGCTAACATTCTATTCGCAGACGAGTCCAGTAGGTATTGCATATTCTCATCAGATAGACCCCTGCCAGTATATATACGAGATAGTGAGCGCTTCAGTCAGTGCAACTTCAGGAGAACAACAAATTTTGGAGGTAGTTCGATTACACAGGACTACAAAAAAAAAAATTTTTTTTTTGGTGCATCTCTGTTTGTTTGAATTGTCGATAAAGTAGGTAATGTACAGTATATTGACATACATCATTTTAACTCATCAGCTCTAGTTTACCTACTACCCTCATTGTGAATTGTTGTCGGTCTTGTTATGGTCTTGTTCGCAACTAGTCATTATTACAATATCATCGATAAAGTTTGTGTTACTATTTCATTATGGCTAGTACGTCCAGACGTTGTGTTAACGATCCTGATATATTTTGTTATGTTTGTGGTGAATACATACTGAAAAATCAGCGTAAATCGATTACAAACACAGGGCGTCGTTTGTATTTTGCTTACTTCGGTATTGAAATTCTACACCAAGATAAAGTGTGGGTGCCTCATAGTGTTTGTAAAATATGCGTTGAAAATTTGCGACAATGGGAGAGAGGGAAACGTAAGTCTTTGAAGTTTGGAGTGCCTATGATATGGCGAGAACAAAAAAATCATTATGACGACTGTTACTTTTGTATGATTAATATAGTGGGCATCAACAAAAACAATCGCTATAAATGGAAATATCCCAATATTTCTTCAGTACAAAGACCTGTTCCTCGTTCAGAAAATGTTCCAATACCAACTTTTCACCAGGTAGTGCAGCAATCTCAGGAGGATGAAGCTGAAATACCTATTTCTTCCCAAGTAGATGATGACTTTCAATACTGCGGAATAACATCAGATCCTAAGCCATTTTCGCAGAATTTGCTTAGTGACCTCATCAGAGACTTAGATCTTTCGAAGGAACGTGCTGAGTTACTAGCGTCAAGATTAAAAGAAAAAAATTGTCTTTCCTCAGATGTTCGAGTGTCTACATATCGCAAGAGAGAGGGAAAGTTATTGAAGTTTTTTTCATCTGATGAAAATTTTGTGTATTGCTATAATGTGAGTGGTTTGCTGGCTTTCATGGGTTTAACGATCTATCAGCCCAATGAATGGCGTCTCTTTATTGACAGTAGTAAACGAAGTCTAAAAGCAGTTCTTCTACATAATGGAAATAAATATGCTCCCGTTCCAATTGCTCACTCAACATGTGTAAAAGAAGAATATGAGGTAATTTCAAATATTTTACAAAAAATAAAATATATTGAACATAACTGGGTGATCTGCGTCGACTTGAAGATGGTTAATTTTTTATTGGGTCAACAGAGTGGTTATACTAAATACCCATGTTTTATTTGTCTCTGGGACAGTCAAGCTAAATCACGTCATTGGACTGCAAAAAATTGGCCTGTGAGAGATGCTCTTGTTGTTGGGGAAAGAAAGGTTATGAATGAACCCTTAGTTTCATGAGAAAAGATCATTCTTCCGCCATTGCATATAAAATTAGGGCTAATGAAGCAATTTGTTAAGGCTCTCGATAGAAATGGTCAATGTTTCCAGTTTATTTCTCACAAATTTCCTGATTTAAGTACTGGAAAACCTAAAGCAGGTATCTTTGATGGACCTCAAATACGTAAATTCATGAAAGACACAACTAATTTTGAGACTTGTATGAATGATGTGGAGAGGCTTGCTTGGCAATCTTTTGTACCAGTTGCACAAAATTTCCTCGGAAATCATAAGGCTGACAACTATGTAGAACTAGTAGAGGAAATGCTGGTGCGATTCAAAGATTTAGGCTGTAATATGAGTATAAAATTACACTATCTCAATAGTCATCTACATCATTTCCAACACAATTTAGGAGATCTAAGTGAAGAACAAGGGGAACGTTTCCACCAAGACCTAAAAACAATGGAGAATAGATACCAAGGAAGGTGGGATAGTCATATGATGGCTGACTATTGCTGGGGAATCATGCGAGATTGCCCGAGTCAGTTTCATTCTAGAAAATCACTCAAAAGACAATTTCTTGATGCTTAATGTCAATAAAATATATATTTTTTCGTGAATTGTGTTTTTTTTTTTCTCGGGAACTAGAGCTGACAGAAGAAAACGGGTAACATTTTTGATATCGCCATGTAGGACATACTTAAAATCGGGTCTAAAATCTCCAGCGCCAAAATGGATGTAGGCCAGTGTTATGATATGGAAAGGTGTATCTTCCGAGGCTAAGATGGAAATGGAGGTTATTCATAATGGCTCTATCACCCCACTTGTAGTTCCATTTGCACCTTACATAGGCCCGAATTTCCGTTTAATGCATGATAATGCTCACCCCCACATAGTACAAAATTACTTAAATAAGGTTGACATACGTATTTTGAAGTGGCCAGCTAGAAGCCCAGACGTGAATCCAATAGAGTATGTCTGGTACCACATTGAGTGGGCACCACGAACCAGCCAAGTTCTACCAAGAACGCTAGAAGAGCTACTGAAGAATGGAACCAGGTGGGTCAAGACTACATTAGAGGTCTTATTGAGTCTTTACCCAGGCGGATGGCAGCCGTAATATGGGCCCGAGACGGAAATACTCACTATTATTTAAAGCTTCAGTTAATTAAATTCTTTCGTTGGTGTTAGTTTTGCAACTGTTATGTTTATCAAGTTGCGGTCTCTGGTCTTTCCTTTACATTTTGTTCTAATTTTAATATGTTTGTGTACTACTTAGTTATAGAACATAAAATTTTGAAAAAATAAAAAAAAATTTTAAAAACTTGGGTGATTCAATTTTTTGCGGAGAGTATATATATATATATATATATATATATATATATATATATATCACAACGAGTTTGTTGCTTCTTCAGGAGATACTACAAGATTGATGAACAAGACATTAAATAAATTAGTGTATAAAGCAATAGTAAAATACTCACAGAATGTAGAGTTAAACAAAGGTGACGTACACCGACATATTAAAATTGATTAAATATAAAACATTAATGTAACTATAGATATAAGGTGTCACATCAACCTTTAAAAAACATGTATATGTAAAAATTAAAAAATAAAAAAAGTTTTTTGCTATGTTTCGTTTTATATTTTTTTTATATTTTAATTTTAACTTTTAACTAACATTAACTTTTAATTCCCAACCTCCATCAATATATGGATTACCAAAAATCCACAAAAACAATATCCCTTTAAGACCAATAGTATCAAACATGCAAGCCCCTACTTATAATATAGCAAAATTCCTAGGTGATAGCATATCTAAGATGTTGGGAAAAACGGAATATCATACCAAAGACTCATGGCAATTTCAAAATTTTATCAAGAAACAAAAAGTGTCAACTGATCACAAAATTATATCACTTGATGTAGAATCTTTATACACTAACATTCCTACAAATCTAGCTATAAATATAATAGTATCGATATAGTATAAAATTGGTCCACACACATCACTAAATCAAACTGAATTTTTCAGGTATCATTTCTGTCTCGACAACACATATTTTCAATACAAAAATTCTTTTTACAGCCAAATATTTGGTATTACCATGGGCTCTCCTTTAGCTGCCCCTATTGCTAATTTGGTAATGGAACATGTGGAACAAAACTTTATCAATCCATTAGACTTCAACCCCATTTTCATTAAAATATATGTAGACGACATCATAACATGTGTACCGATAAATAAAATACACTACCTTTTAAATAAATTCAACAACTTTCACAACAAATTAAAATTCACAATTGAAGAAGAAATTAATAACAGTATTAATTTCCTTGATATTTCTTTAAGCTATGATAGACAGGGTACTATTTATACAAATTGGTACAACAAACCCACAGCTTCTTTTCGATATATTAATTACCACTCAATTGCACCTACAGTATACAATAAAATGATTATAAATAATCTGACTGGTAGAACAGTAAAACTATCACATACTCAATACAGAAAAGATAATATCTTAACAGACAATAACTATCCACCACAACTTATAGAGCAAACAATTAAAAAAAGAATTCACCAAATATACAACACTGCAGACACCAATAACAATTTAAACAATGAAATAACAAATAGCACGATTCCATATGTTCCACCATTATCAGAAAAAATTAAATATACTTTAAAAGAATATGATATAGCTACAACATATAAACTTAGCAAAGGACACAACAAGTACCGCAGGTACAAATAATTGTACATATTAGTTTCAATATTTATGTTATTTTATATCTTTTATTTTTGAAGTAATTAAGTAATAATCAAATATATTCAAGCATAAATTATAAGCTGGGCATATTCTTAGTATTATATTTTATGTTAAAATTTGTTTCCGCCTGTATATAGGTTCATTTTAGTACTTTAAAATTCACAACTTTGGGATTTTTATGTAATAAACTGACCATGGACGGTCAAGGTTTAAACATGTTCCAAAATTTCATAAAGGTCTATTTCTTTGTATGAAAAACGTTTGATTGTATAGTTTTATTACCTAATACTTGTAAATACATAATTATATTTCAAGGAATTTGTAGTAAACCTTTTACTGTAGCAATTATTCTCTTTCTATGTATTTAAGTTAAGAAAATTACTTTATGGACAGATTGACCTGCTTTCTATTGGAGTTCTATGAAGTACTGTGATGTCAAAATGTATATTTTGCAGGTAAATACTTATTTCCAATTTGTATGTCTTTTAACTGTCGTCCAATAGAAATGGTCAATCTATATTTTAGAAAATTTTTACTTCTCCCACTTTTATATTTATGCGAAGAAACAGTTTCAAAAGCAGTATACTTTTAGACAAGAAGGCTTCAATTTGTCCTTGGCAAGAAAGTCAGAAATATTCAATATTTAAGGTATATTAATGGAAACATAAAAACTACAATTTGCTTTCATGCAAGTAGTTATTTAATGTAGTTCAAATTTTAATTTCTTCCTTACAACAAGAAATAAATAAACCTTCCGTTACTTAAAAGTAAATTTCTATTTAAAAGTAAAAAGTGAGTGTTATTAATTTTAATCAACTAAGATTAAAATCATCACGTGAAACCTATTCACATCCTCCAAAACAGGAGGATTAAACACTAATTAGCATATATTTTTAAAACTAAAATCTAAAACAGAAAAAATCGAGAAACACATGTCATCTATAAAATACCTTGTCGCGATTGCGATAGTTACTACATAGGCCAAACTAAACAATATTTATACAAAAAAATACAAGCCAACAAATACTTCAAAACAGACAAAACTGCTTTATTTACACACAAACTGCAACGCGATCACAATTTCGATTTTGGAAATTAAAGAAATGATTAATATTAAACTAGAAAAAAAATTCAATTAATAACAGAAGTGTTATAAAAAAACTAAGCAGTATATACTATAACCTAATAATGTAACGATCTGCAATTTACCATCATGAATATATGTTGCTATTATATAAATTTCTATTATATGTTATTTATCTGTACACTGGCTTATCATGCTGGCAGTTCCGTAGATCCCTGACTAGGTATTCCGAGTAGGTTTTCGTGTTTTCCTTCCCGTTCAAGGCGAATGCCGACAGCTTAACATCTTAAGGCGGTCCACAGCTGCACACATAATAATAACTCATGGCCCCCGTAATTGACGTCTAGTTGTTGGGAGTACTGAGGCATGAATTATTATTATTAAACTTTAATGTATCTTTGAATATTTTAATTTTATCCATGGCAACCACAGACATATAAATATGACATTAATATACTGTCATTTATATTTTAAATTTCTTTGAAAAAGTCATTATGTGCCGAAACATGTAAAATAATTTTAAATATATACATATTAAAGTAAAACAGACCTTAAATCACCGACTAATTGAATCTACTATATATATATATATATATATATATATATATATATATATATATATATATATGTAGATAATTATTTCGTGACCTTTGTATGTTATGGTAAATTCAATTTGTTGGCGATTTAAGGTCTGGTTTTACTTCAAAATGTATATATTTAAAACAATCCTACATGTTTCAGCAAATGATGCCTTTTTCAAGGAATATAAAATATAAATGACAGTATATTAATGTCATACTTATACATTTGTAGTTGCTATGGATAAAATTATGCATTTCAATTTAATAATAATAAATCATGCCTTAGTATTCTAAAATAGATAGACAACAAAAACAGGGAAACGCAAGACATTAGTTATTATTATGTATGCGCCCGTGGAGCGACTTAAGATGTTAAGCTGAACTTAAATCGCCAACAAATTGAATTTACCATAACATACAAAGGTCATGAAATAATTATCTACATATATATATATATATATATATATATATATATATATATATATATATGTATAACATTTGATAAATTATTGGAGGTTTTCGGCTTTTATATGAAATATTTACAAATATCAAGTTAGTATGTATGTAATTGCAAAGTAAGGGGGGATGTAAACACTGCTGTCTATAAATTACAAAGCAAATCATACGAAATTTTTAATTGAAAAAATGTCTATGTTGGGACTCGAACTCAAGTCTACAGCTTGCCGGGCTGTCGTCATTACCACTAGACCACAATAGACCCAGGTTCAAGTTATTCAGAAATGCATTATAAAGTAACAGTGTTGATGAATCAGATGTCAGTTATTGAATGTAGATGTCAAGTTGAAGGCAGAAGTCAGTTTTGAAAGCTCATGTCAGTCTTGATAGAAGATGTCAGTTAGTGAAAGCAAATGTCAGTTACTGAAAGCAGATGTCTGTTTTGAAAGCAGATGTCAGTTATGAAAGCAAACGTCAGATTAGAAAGCAGATGCCTATTTTGAAATTAGATGTGAGTTATTGAAAGTAGATGTCAGTGTTTTGAGAGCAGATGTCAGATTTGAATGTTTGAAAATGCTAATTATTACTCCAAAGCTATATGAGTGATTAGATAATTTCTAAGCCGTTCATTAAATATAACATTTGATAAATTATTGGAGGATTTCGGCTTTTATATGAAATATTTACAAATATCAAGTTAGTATGTATGTACTTGCAAAGTAAGGGGGGATGTAAACACTGCTGTCTACAAATTACAAAGCAAATCATACGAAATTTTTAATTGAAAAAATATCTATGTTGGGACTCGAACCCAAGTCTACAGCTTGCCGGGCTGTCGTCATTACCACTAGACCATAATAGACCCAGGTTCAAGTTATTCAGAAATGCATTATAAAGTAACAGTGTTGATGAATCAGATGTCAGTTATTGAATGTAGATGTCATCTGCTGACATCTGCTATCAAGACTGACATGAGCTTTCAAAACTGACTTCTGCCTTCAACTTGACATCTACATTCAATAACTGACATCTGATTCATCAACACTGTTACTTTATAATGCATTTCTGAATAACTTTAACCTGGGTCTATTGTGGTCTAGTGGTAATGACGACAGCCCGCAAGCTGTAGACTTGGGTTCGAGTCCCAATATAGACATTTTTTCAATTAAATATTTCTTATGATTTGCTTTGTAATTTGTAGACAGCAGTGTTTACACCCCCCCTTACTTTGCAATTACATACATACTAACTTGATATTTGTAAATATTTCATATAAAAGCCGAAAACCTCCAATAATTTATCAAATATTATATTTAATGAACGGCTAAGAAATTATCTAATCACTCATATAGCTTTGGAGTAATAATTAGCATTTTCAAACATTCAAATCTGACATCTGCTCTCAAAACACTGACATCTACTTTCAATAACTCACATCTAATTTCAAAGTAGGCATCTGCTTTCTAATCTGACGTTTGCTTTCATAACTGACACCTGCTTTCAAAACAGACATCTGCTTTCAGTAACTGACATTTGCTTTCACTAACTGACATCTGCTATCAAGACTGACATGAGCTTTCAAAACTGACTTCTGCCTTCAATTTGACATCTACATTCAATAACTGACATCTGATTCATCAACACTGTTACTTTATAATGCATTTCTGAATAACTTGAACCTGTCTATTGTGGTCTAGTGGTAATGACGACAGCCCGGCAAGCTGTAGACTTGGGTTCGAGTCCCAACATAGACATTTTTTCAATTAAAAATTTCGTATGATTTGATTTGTAATTTGTAGACAGCAGTGTTTACATCCCCCCTTACTTTGCAATTACATACATACTAACTTGATATTTGTAAATATTTCATATAAAAGCCGAAAACCTCCAATAATTTATCAAATGTTATATTTAATGAACGGCTAAGAAATTATCTAATCACTTATGTATATATATATATATATATATATATATATATATATATATATATATATGTAGATAATTATTTCGTGACCTTTGTATGTTATGGTAAATTCAATTTGTTGGCGATTTAAGGTCTGGTTTTACTTCAAGATGTATATATTTGAAACAATCCTACATGTTTCGGCAAATGATGCCTTTTTCAAGGAATATAAAATATAAATGACAGTATATTAATGTTATACTTATACATTTGTAGTTGCTATGGATAAAATTATGCATTTCAATTTAATAATAATAAATCATGCCTTAGTATTCTAAAATAGATAGACAATAAAAACAGGAAAACGCAAGACATTAGTTATTATTATGTATGCGCCCGTGGAGCGACTTAAGATGTCAAGCTGTCGGCATTCGCCTTAAATGAGAAGGAAAACCACGAAAACCTACTCGGACAGCCAGACAGGGATCAAAACACGGAACTGTCAGCATAATAAGCAAATGTATAGATATTTAAATAACATAAGATATATAATTATATAACAGCAACATATATTATGATGGTAAATTGCAGATCGTTACATAATTAAGTTATAGTATATACTGCTTAAATTTTGAATATCACTTCTGTTGTTAATTGAATTTGTTTCCTGTTTAATTTTCTTTAATTTCCCTTTTCATTGTTTGTTGTTCTTTATCAATTATCTGTGTATTTTCAAAATCGAAATGGTGATCGCGTTGTAGTTTTTGTGTAGATAAAGCAGTTTTGTTCGTTTTAGAGTATTTGTGGACTTGTATTCTTTTGTATAGATATTGTTTAGTTTGGCCTATGTAGCAACTATCGCAATCGCGACATGGTATTTTATAGATGACATGTGTTTCACGATTTTTTTCTATTTTAGGTGTAAGTTTTGAAAATAAATGTTTATTAGTATTACTAAGTTTATATGTTGTAGCTATATCATATTTTCTTAAAGTATATTATTTTTTCTGATAATTGTGGAACATATGGAATCGTGATATATGTTGTGTCATTGTTTAAATTGTTATTGGTGTCTGCAGTGTTGTATATTTGGTGGATCCTTTTTTTAATTGTTTGGTCTATAAGTTGTGGTGGATAATTATTATCTGTTAAGATTGTTTTAATTTTCTTGATGTTATCTTTTCTGTATTGAGTATGTGATAGTTTTACTGCTCTATCAGACTGATAGAGCTGTAAAACTATCACAAATATCTATATATATACATATATATATATATAACATTTGATAAATTATTGGAGGTTTTCGGCTTTTATATGAAATATTACAAATATCAAGTTAGTATGTATGTAATTGCAAAGTAAGGAGGGATGTAAACATTGCTGTCTACAAATTACAAAGCAAATCATACGAAATTTTTAATTGAAAACATGTCAATTAAAAATTTCGTATGATTTGCTTTGTAATTTGTAGACAGCAATGTTTACATCCCCCCTTACTTTGCAATTACATACATACTAACTTGATATTTGTAATATTTCATATAAAAGCCGAAAACCTCCAATAATTTATCAAATGTTATATTTAATGAACGGCTAAGAAATTATCTAATCACTTATATATATATATATATATATATATATATATATATACATATATGTTTTAACTGGATTCCGGATTTTCTTCCGCGTTTCCACTGTTTGGTCTTTGTAAAAACCGGTGCTGGTTTCTGGACGACGTTTCGACAAAATCACATTTGCCATCTTCAGGGCTGAGATAACTGTCTGCTTCTGCTTCTGGTTACTCGTAAACTGTTTACATATATATAGTAAATTCAATCAGTTGGCGATTAAAGGTCTGGCTTTACTTCAAAGTATATATATTTAAAACAACCCTACATGTTTCGGCAATGATGCCTTTATCAAGGATATAAAATATATATGACAGTATACAAATGTCAAATAATTGAGTTGCTATGGATAAAATTATTCAAAGATACATTCCAATTGTTGGCGCGCTCGTGCGTGTGTTTAGTGACCGGTCGCATAAATTTAGAGAGATCGGATAACCAGCCGTTGCGCAGGGCCGCCAACCCTTTCCCGGCAACTTCTTTACTTTTCCGTGCAGTACTTCGATGGCCCGACCCCCGCCCCATCGAGGCAAGGCGCAGACCAGCGAAGCGCACCCTGCACGGGGTTGCTCATCGCCAACCGAGGGAACACTCTTAGTCTTAGTGGCTACTTCGGTTGACGACGGTCACACTTTGTGCCATCTTAACGTTTTCCGCCAATGCGGGGGCACTGCATACACGTCGAACGTGTGTGTGCTGTTAACGGCAGCCTAGCCAGGTTGCCGCGCAGGACCGGTCCTAGTGGTGTGTGCAGGGTGCGCTTCGCTGGTCTGCGCCTTGCCTCGATGGGGCGGGGGTCGGGCCGTCGAAGCACTGCACGGAAAATTAAAGAAGTTGCCGGGAAAGGGTTGGCGGCCCTGCGCAACGGCTGGTTATCCGATCTCTCTAAATTTATGCGACCGGTCACTAAACACACGCACGAGCGCGCCAACATACAAAACCCTGCACTTACGCGCTCACACAAACACAAAACCACACACCCAGAGAGAAACGCAAGCTGCCAGCAGCAACCAACACACAAGTTCATACCCAGAAAGAGACACAAGCTGCTAGCAGCGGACAACACATATGTTCACACCTTGCTATCTGTTTTTGGAATACTAAGGCATGATTTATTATTATTCAATCATGTATCTTTGAATAATTTTATCCATAGCAACTCAATTATTTGACATTTGTATACTGTTATTTATATTTTATATCCTTGATAAAGACAATATTGCCGAAACATGTAGGGTTGTTTTAAATATAAATACTTTGAAGTAAAGCCAGACCCTTAATCGCCAACTGATTGAATTTACCATATCATATCTAGGTCACGAAAATATTATATATATATATATATATATATATATATATATATATATACTTTGATTACACAGGTCTGAATAAAAATCTTTTTTTCCTCCATCACGTACTATTTTTTTGAAAAATACAAGAAGTTTCTCTAAAAAAACCATAACGCTAATGAAAAAGCCACCGTTTTATTACAATGAACTAAACAATATTTCTTATAATTAAACAAGCAATTTCTTCATGAAATGTACTTAACATTCCGTCTTCATTCTTTTTGTGTATAAAACCTTTTCTTTTTTTCTTTGATACTTCTCCGAATATACTTCCACTTTCCATTCTCTGTTTCCCACTTGAGCATCCAATAGTAGTCAATATTGACTACCCAACTTCCTTAGCAGCTTCATAATCCCATAACCAAAGTCGTATATATGACGTTACTTTCGCCGGGGGTTAAGGCGTCTCGAAGTGGCCAGTCAGTTTTTGTCCAATGGAAATCTCTGTCTTAACTGTCCCACAAAAGCAAAGAAAGCAGGGATATTTTGCATAACCTGCCTGCTGTCCCAACATCATGATTAGTATTTTGAAATCTTCACAAACCATCAAGCGATGTTCTTGATATTTTATTTTCTCGAGAATCCTTACCAAATCGTTATAGCTTTCCTCCAAATGCACCAAGTGTCCTACAGGAAGTGGTGCAAGTTTATTCCTGTTATGCAGTAAGACTGCTTTTAGACTTCTTTTTGACGAACCAAGAAATAGGCACCACTCAAATGAATCATATTCTAACTCAAAACACTTCATTATCCCTCAAACACCACTACAAAGAACGAGATTTCTCTGTTTGGAAAACAATTTAGTGGATTCTCTGTCTCTCTCGTTCCCTGTGCCACGAAAATGAACTTTCAAGTGACAACAGGTTTTTATTTTTTAATCTTGACCCCCAGCAATTCGGCAGCATCTTTTGAAATGCCTAAATCTCTAACCAGATCATTGAGGCCGCTCTGAGAAAAAAGTTGGGGTCCCTCGCCAACAAAAAAATCTGAACTAGATTCGTCCTGGTGAGATAATGTGTTTCCATCCTCAGAAACACTCAGGACATCATCCAAATTGGAAAGTGGGTGAAGAACTGGTATTTTTTGTATTGAAACCTTTGGCATCTACCGAACGAAAATAGCAGTCCGTAGTGAGGTTTTGGTGTTCACCCTACATCATAGGAATGCCAAAACTAAATTAGTGTTTTTTATCCTTAAACCACAATGAAAATCTTTCTCGCACCTTCTGCACACATTATGAGGAGCCCAGATTTTGTCTTGATCCCCAAGCTTCAACTTGAAGTAAGCAAAATACACTTTCTGCACGAAATCACTTATATCTCTTTGTTGACTTTTAACAGTGTATTCACCACAAATAAAACAAAAATTGTCAAGAGAAATAATACAACCTCTTGAAGCCATAATATATAACTAAAAACACGAATACAGTAACGTTTGAATGCAAAATATAAACTGTGTGTGTCTTATACAGCAATCAATATACTCATTTCCAATATCTTAGCAAACATATATAAAAATGCTAAACCCAGCCAGTAAGATTCTTCACTTTTCGCTATAAACAAATTAAACCGGTTGGGACATGATCAACCACCAACACTACCCTTGCCCTGTCACCCTTTCACCCCCACCCTTCCCGCTCTTTGTATTTGTTCTTGAGTCTCACTCTGATACATATTAAATGAAAATAAGAAATCACATTTGCATAGGATTTTTAGAATCAAGAATAGGACACCAGATTTCGCATTAAACGAGCGTTTCACTCTAAATGAAACTATAAACACGAGTTTTGCCTGACAAGTTGGAATTTTTTAAGTATTTTTCCCAGTTTTAGTGAAAAATCCTGTGCAGTTTTTTGGTTGCAGACCTGTGTTTCATTGCATGAAATTTTACAGCCAAATTTACTGCTAGATTTAGTATCATACGGCCTAAGTTTTGATATTTCCCGATCTTCTCTTCTAATTCCCCAATAATATCAAACGGGACCCCGTCGCACCTGTTGTCAGAGATATTAATTTCTCTCGTTTTGTGGAATATTTTTTAACTATTATAATACTTAAACTATTATTATACGACATTTCATTTTTCTATTTTATGTTTCATAAAATAAATAAATATTGAATGTCTAATACAAGGTTATGATATTTTGCAGTAATGTTATATGCTACTCATAGTTGCAGTATATTTAGATATGTTGTAATGATATAGTAATACAATGTTACATCAAAATCGGTCGCTATAATAGCTCAATTCATCCAGAGTTAGCTGTTTTTTAATCAAGAACTTCTTACAAATGAAACAGACATGCAATACACACGTCTGTAACTGTACACCCGGAAATACACCTCGTATTTTCCAAAATTTACTTCTACCTATGACACGTGTTTCTGTCATTTACTATCAGACTTCATCAGTTAGGCTGGTGAAATAAAGCTTAAAGAAACACATCATAAGGTATAGCAAATTTTGTCTTATCAGGTGGCACCATATAATCTAGTGACATCTGACGGACAAAAGAGACTATGCCGAAAGTGGCAATTTTCCCTTGACCGGCGATGCCGGTACAGAAGAGAAAAAATACGTATATAGGTGCAAGTCAATTAACACGATGCCAGATGGCAGCAAATATACCAAAAAAGTTTAGGTATATCAATACGTTAAGCACGTATTACACATTTGTTACAAATGAAACAGACATGCAATATACACGTCTGTAACTGTACACAGGGACATACACGTCTGTAGCTGTACACATGGACATACACCTCGTACTTTCCAACATTTACTTCTGCCTAAGACTATCAGACTTCATCAGTTAGGCTGGTGAAGTAAACCTTAAAGAATCGCCTCATAAGGTATAGTAAATTTTGTCTTATCAGGTGGTACCATATAATCTATCCTAACTAATGAAATCTAATAGTTAATGACAGAAACAAGTGTCTTAGGCAGAAGTAAATGTTGGAAAATATGAGGTGTATGTTCATGTGTACAGTTACAGACGTGTATATTGCATGTCTGTTTCATTTGTAACAAATGCGTAATTTGTGCTTAAAGAATTGATATACGTAAACTTTTTTGGTATAAGAACTTTGTTCCGGTTTCCCGGAAATATTTATAATAAGGTTTTGTTTCTATCTTATTTTTTCTTTACTTTTAGTTTTTCTTTATTACTATCATATGATTTAATGTATGTTTCCTTTGGACGCACCTGTATATTCGTATACATATCCATATAATATCAACCGCTGTGCACAAAAGCATTTAACTAGAATTATTTTAGAATAAGGCATGCAAATCTCGTTAATATTTATATTGCAGCGTTTATACTACAAAACCTTCGAAGGTAATTATCCCCTAAACTTAGGAGATGGGAATTTATGTAGCTTACTTTGAAGGTCCGAGCCGCTTATTGCCATAAAATAAATGCGTATTATAACCATGGGTCATAAGAGAAATTTTTTGTATCGATACATTTTATTACGGTCATGTTATTATACTTTGTAAAGATATTGCAATAATCTTTTATTCTCAATTTAAGTTTGGACATTCCACAAATACGTAATCAATGCATTTGAGAGATATTGTTGCAATATCTAGTATGAACCGTTATTTACCCAACCCCCTTTCACAGGGGTGGGGACCATTTCACCCAGGAAAAATAATGTAAGGGACATTCATTCGAAAAGTTCACCAAGGCAAGACATAACATGTCTTGGTCTTTAACGTACAAACGAGAAATAACTTAGCAATTGTTATGTATCTCCTGTATCAAGTGTATTAATCTCGTAGTAAATAAATCCGTATACATATTTACATGCGAGCATTCCTTTCAACAAAACAAAAAAGTGAAAAATCCAGCGTAAATCGTTCGAACTTCTTGTTGATTAATAATATGACAATAAAAGTAAATACCCGCGAATTGCGCAAAAATACTGTGATGTGAGTCATGCATTGATGTCACCTGCCGTATGCGTCAATACGTCCGAGGGCTTTCTGGTAAATACCAAAGGGAAGAGTCGAGAAAATCTCCAACGCCTTATAAAAACGCTCCAAGGAAAGCATAAAACACACTTAACCAGCACGCGTCGCGTAGTTAACATAGTAGTTATGAATGTAAATATAAATAAATATAAATATAAATATTGTTATTGTTATTAATTATTAACCGTTATTTTGTGTATTTTATTATTAATATAGTGTATTTTTAATTTGAGTTAGTTTTATTTAAACGAACCCAAGAGAAATTCTATCACAATACCCTTAAAATTTAAAATTAAAAACTTACCTCTAGTCTTTTGATATGTGTCAGCAACTATGCGATCCATAAGATTAATATGTGTTGGTAAATAGTCGGTATATCTTCTGGTCTCAGTTACTACTAGGCCGTGTTTCTGGGACAGTTCCTGAAATTATTAAAACAAAATATATGCCACATTACTGTTATATTATTTAAAAAATGAAGATAACTTTTATAATTAAATATCTTATTTGTATAATTTAACTATCCTAAGGCTCAAAAACCTTATGCTGTTAATTTTGTCAGAACATTTACCGATGGAAACTTTTAACTTTCATATGGAAGCAAATTAAACAGATAGAAAAACTTTTGCTTTAACAATCCAACCAAACGTAAAATTTCTTAGCTATCAATTAAATAGCTTACTGTATTAATAAAAATATAACACCCTATAATGAACTGGGATGCTCCTGTCACTTGTTTTTAATATTTTTATTTATGAACATTTATACTATAATATATCGAACGTCATTGTTACTTTTTGTGTAAATTTGAAAGAACTATTGAAGAGATAAATATAAAACAACCTTCATTTATCATTTTAAATTTCCAAAAAGTAATATGGATATTAAAAATGTATTTTGTATTCATACGAGAATATGATATCGTTCGTTTCTGTAGACACGTTAACCTTTTAACATTACGTTTTATATGTTCGTCAGGTTTTGTTCAAAATTTAGTAAGTTTATTGTGTACAGGCATTTGCGTTTATTACATAATAAACAATAAGATGTAAGCGCCATATGCTCTCGGTCTGACAGGCTTATACATATTCAAATATGTCCAAAATATGTAGTGTCGTAGTTACACATGCACTAAGCCTAGGCTGTAAATAATAAAAACTCTACGAGCAATAGTTATTAATCTGCGTCACTAAGGCATGAAAATGTCTTAGTTAACAGAAGTTGTATACGGCGCGGTCATTAAATTTATATAAACATTGTGAAATACTCCTAATCAAACTAAACAACATTTAAATAGCCTTTCTATCCCCTTCATATTCTACTGCAATCAATGTCTAACATTTCTGAAGCAAGTGTTCGCCGAAATTTGCATGAATACTTGGGTACAACTAAGGTTAATGCACATTGGCACCGCGCCTTCTTTCTGTTGCTCAACCCTCAACATCAACGTCATGCTAAATGTGCACGCTTGTTTTAAAACATTGTGGAGACCACCAAATGCTGATTTTGAAGTTCACTCTCACAGAAGATGAAACAATGGTTCCGTATTATGATCATCTATTGAAAAAGAGTCAATAAAATGGCAGCGACCAAATGAATCCATAAGGCAGAAATTTCAATCAACGAGAAATATTATGGTTAAAGTATTTTTAGATTTTAGGAGCATTTTACTGTTTAACATTAAAGATTGTAATACAACTATCAACTAATATCTATATGCTTACTTGTTGTATACATTACGAGATAATATTCGTGAAAAACGTCGAGGAAAATTGTCAAAACATGTTCGATTACTGCATGACAGTGCGCGTGTTCATACTGCTGAATTCGTGAATTTCGCTTTCAGGAAATTTAGCATCCACCGCATAGGCCTGATATGGCTTCTAGCGACTAAATGATTTATTTTCCCATTGAAAAACAAATATCAGGAGATGGATTGTCATGACGATATTTACAAATAAGCACAAATCTACATTTTAAAAGGGAAACATCAGATTATTTTTCCAAGTGTATAGCATTATTAATATTACAAACATGAGCTTTTCGTTATGGGTTACTTGTTATTACTAATAAGCTGAATGTCTGGGCGACATTTATTACTAGCCAGCGTTCTGGTTGGCCGGCTGCTGTGTCCTAATAATAATAATATTATTTGAATTAAAATAATAATTAGTGATGCTACTGAAGTATCATCAAAGGTCCAGGACGTGTGTGATAATGCTTGCATATATTACAACTTATTAACTAAATAAAACACATGAGTGCTGTCCTTAAAGTTTGTATTTATTATTTACATAAAAGGAATTGAGCTTGATATATTTAAAAATAATTGAATAAAAGTAATATATTCACGAGAAGCGGTAAGTAAGGAATGAACAATTAACACAAAATATACTGAAACGAACGCTAAATTGAGCAGTAAATTAAATGTGAATTAATATAAAATAACCTGTATAGAACAATACAGAGTTACCTTTGAGTTTCGAAGATGGTGGGCCACTTGGTGTGTTATATACTTGGACAAGTATGGAAAGCGATGCTTGGCCGTAGGATTAAGAAATCAATTAGTTAAATCAATGTGATTTAGCTTAAAAGAATAATATATATTGAACAATACAGATTATCTTCTAGTTGCGGAGATGCAAGGGCACGTGCATCATGGCCGGTACTTGACCAGTGCGGCGGGTAAGATGGTTAACTTACGATGGTTCTAAAGAGAAGACTGACTTGTGTCGAAGTAAAACTGGTCTAGAAAAAGGTCTATTTATTACCCCTAAGTCGAAGAGAGGATTCGATGTTGTCGATGTCTTGACTAATAATTAATCCCTCGACCTGAAGTGTTGTTCTAACGATGATATAAATATTCTCAAAATAGGCCTTGTGAGTCACCCTTTCAAATAATATGAGACACAACATATAAAAGAAAATGTACATAATTAAATTCATAACAACTTAATTTAGAATGAAATATATATATAGAAATTCCAAAGTAAACGTTATGGTTCGTCGTCTAGAGCGAACAAAAGAAATGCTTTCTCTTCGCCCACGAATATGTACACTGAAAAATGTCGAAGTGAAGGTTAATATTTTAAAATTTCAGATATTTAAAGAAATAAATTTAATTTAAAAATAGAATTAAACATTCTTATATATGCGAAGCTAACATTAATTAATTATTGTAATGAATACATTGAAATTGATGGTCGCTATATCGAAAAAATATTTTAGACCTAGAACATATAGCACTTAGCTCGTATCTCTAGAACAAAGGCTAATTGCTGCAAAAAAAATCAACCATATCCATAGATGTATATTTATAATTTCCACAAATGATTAATGTACTTAACTATGTAATTAATATAGTGCATTGAGTATCTATATATATTTATATTTGATTTTCTTGTGTATATATTTTGAGGCACCTAGAAGAAAAGTGATAAAAATGTTCTTAATCTGTTACCTACGGTGAGTGATTTCAAATTTGAAGTACCCAGTGTAATAAACAATATTGGAGACTATTTATACGAGGGACTCCTTTTATATTTTTACAATCGACCACTAGATGGTGCTTTTGACATATGTAATTACTGTATTCTTAAAATTTGACATTTGTCAATGAGAAATCCGCAATAGCTTAGAAATTGAGTCAGTAGTTTGTTGACAGTGACAGTTTCAAGGCAGTGAGTTTGTAAAATAATGGAGATTACTCGTAAAGGTTTTCGTTGGATGATTTTTGACGATTATAAAAAAGGCCTAACTCCACAAGAATGCATTATGTCGCTTCGGTCAACTTTTGGTAATGAAGCACCATCAGAGAAGACAGTTTACAATTGGTGTGCAGAATTTCGTCATGGTCGTGCCTCAGTGAGTGATGAATCACGCAAAGGCGACCAAAAACTGTTGTGATTCCAAAAAACATCGATGCTGTGCGGAAAATGATAGAACACGAGCGACATATGACTTACAGTAAGGTAGAGGCATCTCTTGGCATATCGCAGACTGAAATTCATTAGATTTTATATGAACATTTATTTGTAAAAAAAAATATGCTCCATATGGATTCCACATAACTTGACCGAAGCACAGAAAGCAGCTCGCTTCAATTGATGTAAAGATATGCCTAATAAATTCAACGTAGGAACCGCAAAACCCGTACACACACATCGCACAACATCGTCACAGATGACGAAACATGGATATATGCGTGTGAGCCGGAAACCAAGCAACAATCTACTGTATAAGTGTTTCAAGACGAATCGAACCCTGATCGCTTGTTTCTTCGGCTGTACAGGACACATCGCAACAATTCCTTTAGAGGATCGAAAAACTGTTAACGCTGAATGGTATACAGTAATTTGTTTGCCAAAAGTTATAGACGAAATCAAAAAGAACAATCGAAAACCTCGCATTATTCTTCATAACGACAATACGAGTTCCCGTACGGTCTAACAGTTGACTATTTGAAGGAAAAAAGTGTTGAAATAATGTCTCATTGTCCATATTCCCCTGACTTGTCGCCGAATGATTTCTTTTTGTTTCCAACTGTGAAACAAAAAATGCGTGAACAGCGATTTTCAACACCTCAAAAAGCAGCCGAAGCTTTTGATTTGAAAACCATGTTCCTGAGATACAACCTTCAGTGTGGAAAAAATGTTTTGAGAACTGGTTAGTACGTATTCAAAAGTGTATAGACCATAAAGACGAATATTTGAAAAACAATAAAATGCTTGTTCCAAAAAATTTGGTTTTCTTCCCAAATTTTGTAAAAATATAGAAGGTGATCCTCGTACTATAACATTACCTATTCATATTTACATGACATTTATTGATCGTTTATATGTATTCTAGATATATTCTACATATATAATACATTGTTACATTATCATGTATAATACTAGCTAACTCGAATACTATTGTTAGTTAAAGATCTACCTTGCCTTTATTTAGTACCAATAAAACTTAAATGTAATTCAGGATTTATAGATGTCTATAATTATTTTCTTCTTCAAAAATATTACAATTTAATTTTAAAAATTATCTTGTTGAATCTTCATGTAATTATTATAGTTGTAAAATATATAATAGACTCTATTTCATACTAATAAATTACAGTTAAATAATACTTCAGTTACAGTAACTATAAATATATTAATAACTACCTCGAGAGTTATACTTTATACTAGGCAATTATGATCTTAACTGTCTCCAATCTAGTATTAGAAGAACCAACAAGAACAAAGCTACAGTGATCTAATCTACCACTCAAATTGCTTCGCGCATTGCTAGAATTGAACAACTTTTCCATCGAAATGCTGTTAGTTCTTATGAGTGTACTCAAACTTGACGTTGATCTCCTCTCTGATATGCCAGCTAACCTTCTTGCAGTTTTATTTTTCAATTCCATGCTGTCAGCCAAATACCCTTCTGCTACAGTCGAATTCCGCCATCCATCGTGTCTCTTCAATCTCGTTATACTTGCCCCAGCGTTGATTAAGAGAATCACAGTAGTTCGCTGTAGACAATATTCCGTAAAAGAAACTAGCAATTTTGCCTGGAATTTTTCCAATGTATTTTCTCGATACGTCAGAAGAAATCTTCCAGAACCCACTGGACGCAGAAACATATACTTTCTTACAAGACACAACGCAGTTAACTCATTTTCTTCCACAAATATAAATTTCTTACACATATCTGTTTTACTATCAGAATCATCAACCACCATAACCGAGCCCCTATCTTCAATATCACCAATCTTCAAAAGTTCCTAACATCTACACCCTTCGAAATAGCTCATAATAAATAACCACCTGCATGATAGAGCAATAAAGGCACAATCTTTACAATTTAATAACTTACTTATGCAACGAATACGCAACCTTCAAAAATTTGTTATGCTCTGAATTTGACTACTGTATTTTTTAGGACACCGTATAAATATTTTGATTTGTTCTTAATAATTTATATCTGAAACTAAACCTACCTTTAATTATGACTTTGCTTGTCATTTGTTTGTGGAAGTCAAGGTGAATTTCCGATATTATGTTAGTTATTTTTCCTACAGCTAGAGTCGTTTCTGCTTGTATTTATATTCTACACATTTATTAGGGACCTTTAATGTATAAGTATTTCCATTTTTGCTATATATCTATAACGTAGAAATGCCATCAAACAGCGAATTGTTTTCCCCTTTAATTAATTTTAATGCGCACTAGTCTAGATCGTTATTGATACATTGTACCCCGAGTATATTATTTAATCATCTTAGTTTTCGTTTGTTGCTTCCAATTATGTATTCTTTTCCACAGCATAAATCTTAGGTCGTGTGATAATATTTTCTATTTTCCTCGCTACTTATCATAAGGGTTCTCTGAAATCTATTTTAATTGGAGGATTGGCCGGGCATTGCTCTATAAATTACCTTAGATTCATTTTGTAACGTTGTACGGTTTTTCTAGTTTATTTAAATCTTTTCTTTAGATTTTTTTATTTTTCAGACAGTCTGTAGATATAATCGATGTTTATATACATAATAAAAGAAATAATAGAATACAACGAACAAAGACATAAACTTACATTAAATGTTTTAACTTTTATTTGCTAGGAATTTTTCAATGTTATTACATTTTCTCTCCGTGGCTATTCCTTGCATTCTCTTTAATTTCCAAAGCAAAGACTTCTTAAATACTTCAGCAGTTTATTATATAATTTGCTTCCCCAATAACGAATATACAAAATTAAACTTTTTAAATGTTATATGAACTAAAAAAAATGATTCTTATAGACTTTTTCCTGTTTGTTCCGAATCTACTTTCTAAATTTCCCCATCACGGAAGGTTCTTGAGTAAGACGCGTTCGAAATTTTCAGAAATTTTTATTTTTGAAAGAATAACGTAATTTATTTATATTTCTATTCTACTTACGTCTGCATTTTATTGCTACCTCGTCTCTTTTAAGGTACCGGCAATAATCCATAAGCTTGCTTTCATTCCATTTTCCCTTGTGGAGCGATTCAATTTGGCTGATCTCTTGGCGAAATCTCTCACCACGTTCAACACTAACATCGCCAAGGTTGTTTGGAAAAAGACAGATATAAATCATCAGGAAATCTTCAGAAATATATTTGCTCCCAAATCTTTGTAATTTTGCAGAAGTTCATCAACCAGCTGTTTATAGTTTCCAGCTTTTTTGTTGCCCAGGAAGTTTTTTTACTACTGAATTAACAAGAAGCGCACAAATTACATCCTTAAAACCAGGAATAAGGATAGTTCTCCTTGACTATCCCCTTCTTTATTTAATTATTTTACCGTTATTTTACTGTCTCTACTACCTCACTTATACAAAAACAGCAATATTGCGTGTACCTCAACTGTAAACCTAGTAAACCTTAGATTTGCCATTGAAATCGCTGTTTTATTGAGTAGTAATTTAATGTTTTCATGATGACTGCATGAGCAATGGGAATAGAAAAATTATCATTTCCATTACGAAAGAAAACAGCTTTAAGGCTCGTGTTCGAGGAATTTATAAAGAGTCTACACTCTTCCATATCAGAATACCATATCATTTTCTTTTGGAAATAAATGCTGCAGTTCTTACTGCCTACTAAGGAATGTGCATATTTTTCTCCCTTTGTCTAAATTCCATCCTTTGAGACTTGAAGCTAAGAGTTCTTCTCGAGTTTTTGAAAACCACGAACTAAGTCATTTAGATCTGACTACCTTAGTTTATGGCTTCTCGAACATATTAACAAAATTAGGGTTTCTTCTCCTGCTTTCTTTGCCTTCCAAAGCATCTAGTGGGCCCTCCTCAGATTCAAGAGTCCATTAATCTGGTGAGGATGGTATACGAAGAGCCGTATTATTACGCAGTACAAGTCTTATAGCTGAAAGGAGGTTTGTATCTTCTACTTTAGTTCTTAATTTACTTGATATGTCGTTAAATTTTAGTTGTACAAAAGTAGCAATCTGAAGAATGGTGCCATGGCATTCTTTACGTCATTGGAACTGCAAACGGCAGGTGATCAGATTTTCCATTCGGCGTGAGAACTGGGAAATATATGTTAAACAGCATATACGAGAATGTGGATCCTGAATCTTATCCTGATTTTTAACTCTACACCTAAAGTACAGCTCATAGCTTTTCTTGATGAATGGGGTAATATTTATTTTTTGAGGCTTAATAGTACGTTTACCACACACGTATCAACAGTTGTCAAGATATTCATAAGTTGCATGACATTTTAACTTCAAAAAATAAATTGTACTGTGATACAGGTAATAACAGAGTATATATATATATGCACTTCACAAATGAGGAAGAAAATTAAGGAAACGAAGAATTTAGAAACTAACGCGTTATGCCCAAGCTCGCGTAATACTCCTCAATTACTCTTTACCGGGAAGACTAAAGTCGTCCGGTTAGTCCCAAAATCAAATTTACCCAAACTAATACCCTACTGAATGAATAAAAACAGTGAATAAAAGGAGCATTGTTTTACAGTAGTTTCGAAAATTAAAAATTTCAAGAATTAATCACGATATGCTAATTAAGGAGTAAAATATAGAATTACAAAAAATAGCGGGCGATTGACGAATTCTAATGGCATATTCTAATTCAGTAGGCAGAAATACAAAAGAAACAGCGCGAGAACTATTCCTATAATGTAATTTTCATCAGTGTTATCAGTGGTTGCTTCTGTGCATGCCAGTCTGAGATACGGCACCCTGAATTCTTTATGTGTGCGGGGGAACATGTCCTTATGTTGATGCACATGCATTGGTTCTTAATTGCAACATTTTTTTTAGTTATAAACAGTAATAAATAATAAATAACCAGAATGATAATGATCCGAACGCGCTCATTATATTAGCTTCAGAAAGCAATCTTTACAAAAAACTACACTGGTCTATTAAGCTGGCGGGACGAGTTTAGAGTGGACTTCGCATTATCCTTTTCTGGGATCGTCTACTAGTGATTTTCGACCATTTTATACCGTGAATACTACTCAAATACCTTACTGCGATCTAAACAATCGCTACCAAGATTTTCTGAAGACTCTTTGTTCCAGTGAAGAAATTGTGATTTAATTGCGCCCGCTTCTAACAAACTAGAACATTCAGTTAGCGGTCCGGAAATGTTATAGTAACTGGAGGATGGGTTACACCCAATAGTTCCGTCAACTAAATATCGATCTCTTTTTATGTTTGAGTAGGAATCAGTACTAGAACTTTTTAATGCACTGTATGTATTATAAAGAACATATATGTCATATTAAATTTAATAAAAAGCAAGTATCGTCAGACATATTTTATAAACAGGAGATAGTGTAACACACGATTGCCTTAAATTAATTTAAAAACAGTGTTCTTAATCATAAAAAGTTAAACACTAAAAGTACTTTTCTGTCCTTACAAATTATTAGATTAATTTGCCACTAGTTTAGTTTTAAACAATAATATTTTCTTAAGCAATTAAAATAAGTGAACATCGTATGTTATAAATATTAAAATATCTTTTTTTATAAAAGAATGTTATTGGTATGCAGCTGTATGGTTAATGAAGTGGTTAGAATTTATCTAAATGTAAAATTCGTTTATCTTCTACTGGATATTACGATTTGATTCTTAAAAAAGGTATATAACCCCTTACCACAATTATTAATCGTATCCTAAATACGTATTTCGACAACTAAGTTGTCATCATCAGTAGGTAAAACCACTAATTAAAAAGTCGCACACGGGACACAGTAAAGGTAGAAAAACCGCTCAGGCACCAACTATTATTCACCGCGTCCACGTATAGACTAATTTAAAATGTGAAAAAATAAACTACGGAACTAAAATACGAAAGTACGAAGAGAGACACTTACCAAGAAAAAGGGTCTATCCAGATGTTTATTCTCCGGGTTGGAATGAATTATGTTTTCGAATAACAAACTTGTGGTTTTAAAAACTATTTATTTACACTTTTAACATTTATATTTAAATTTAACATAAAATGTATAATATTAAGTGAGTTTGACTACAATAGCACTCTGACAGTGATTCGGTAACAACTGGTCTTTTTCTTAATCTTACAAAGTATATATGTTTTAAAAATGTCTATAATAAGTATCGGTACTCCTAGGTGGTCCTTTAGGGTAGACGTTGTCGATGTTTGTAATACGATATGGTATTTTACCCTCTTGACCGAGAACGTAAATATTACACAGATGGGATACTAAACATATGCGTCTCTGTATAATGTCATAATGGTTATTATAACTCTTCCCTCCTTAAGTCGAGAAATGAAGGTTCGCGAATTTCTCGTGTATTATTTATATTTGGTCACCTACATAATTTTGATAACGGCCACGATGTTGATTTGGTATCATGAGGGTTCTGTTGTTGTTGCACTGACTTTCTTCTATGCTAACAGGCGTTGCATAGTGTATTCTTCGATTCTTGCACATTTTTCTGATGTAATCCAGTAATCTGTGTTATTGAGTAAAAGGAAGGGTTCTGCGGGTATTGTCATAGTATTAAAGACAGGACCAGAGTATAACTGGAAATATTTGTATGGGACAGCAAAGATAGGTGTATGGATTTTAAACAGCTTTGGCTGTAACTATCACTTGAGTTGAAAACAGTAAAGGCTGTCTCTATGTTGTTGATTAAATTTTGGATAAAATATAATTGTATCATTAAACTGTAAATGACAGTAAATGAGAAAGCTTACTACAACATTTTGATGAATTAGACTTTCTATAAAATATTTTAATTTGTTTTCAACGTCTCAAAGCTATTATGGTATATTTTACTAACTCTTTCAATATGTTTTTTTTTTTTGTTTTGGTCACACATGGTGTTATGCAATTTTTCATTATTTTTATACAAATTTATGAATTGAGAATCAATATCGATTTAGCTATCAGAGCCTAAGGTACCAAATAGGCATTTTGAGTGTTAGCATGAACTTTGCGTTGGTCAGACCCGTGTCCATCGTTATCTGGACCAAAACGTTGAGGTTTCAACAACGATTGATGATAAACTTTGGAATTTATTTTGATTTTATTATCATCTACAACAGTAGGGTCTATAGCAGTAATAAAAGGTGGAGTGCTTTTTTTCGATTCAGTAAACCTTGTTTGTTTACGGTGGAGAGGTTCGTTTATATTAATAACGGGATTTTTCCTTACTTTATTTATTTTTTCTAAGTTTTCTTGTTGTTTATCTATTAGTTTATTATGAATTATTGTATTAAGAATACTTAAATTTTCGGAGTGGTTTTGAATGTACTGCGTTATTTTGTTTTCCTCATTTAATTCGAACGGGTTCTTATAATCGATTTTTCCTCTAATGACTTGGAAGGGTGTATAGTTTGTAGCATTATGTACGCTGTTATTATAATGGAGTACAGCATAATTCATAAGGTTTGACACGGTTTCTCGTTTCTTTTGTTCTTTTAAGATCCTAAGGCTTTCAGCTAGAGTGGAATGAAGGCGTTCTACTGGACTGTTGCTGTTAGGATTGTAGATTGTTGTATAATGCAACTGAATTTCATGTATTTTGCAAAATTCTTGAATAACATCATTTTTGAATTCAGTACCATTATCACATGTTATTTTTCGTGGAAGACCGAAATGACTTATGAATAATATGAGTTTATTGGTGGTTTCTATGGAATTTGGGCTTTGTAAAGGGTAAGCTTGTCCAAATTTTGAAAAGCTGTCAACAATTGTAATAAAACATTGTCCCAAGAATTTGTAGGTATCTATGTATATGTGATCGAACGGTTCATGCCCTAAAGGTGTTGGTTTGAAAACGAATTTGGTTGGATGACGTTCATATTTGAATCTTTGACAAATGTCACATACGTTTATATACCTATTGACATCTTTATCCAAACTAGGCCAGTAACATGATTGTTTGATCGCTTTGATATTTTCTTGAATGCCGCGATGACATGTTTTGGTTTCATGATATAATTTTAATTTTATTATGCGTTCTTCTTCGTCAAATATATCTGTTACAAAGCTATTTGAAATTACTAGGTGGAAGGCTTTATTTTTGAAAAACTCTTGTATTATTTTTATAAGAGGTGTTTCTAATTCTTTATGTGTGAAATATATGCAATATAGTTTTTTCGGTTCCAAATAATCTTTTATGACATTTAGGAGATCATTTTCTATGTTGTTGACAGAAATTTTAAAATAGAATCGATTATTATCAAAGACTTTTATTTTATTGACTTTTATATTTCGTTCACTTTTTGTTTTATTCAGAGATATTACAATTTGATTTGCGAACGTGTTTAGATTTTTCTCCGTATAAGGAATTTCCATAACAGGGTTTTCTACGCTAGTGTGAATGGTATCGTTTTCCGAAAAATCTGGCTTTAGTGGTATGTCTTGTAAAATTGTTACTCTAGATGTGGTAGGTGAAGGATTTGGAGTTTGATATTTCCTATATTCGTCGGACAAGATTTTGTCAATATCGTCAATATCCGTGAGAATGATATCTTGGGGACCTAATTGTGAGAGTTCCTTCAGAATATCTTCGAAATCTCCAGGATTCGCAATGATTGAAGCGTTATCATCTGTATTTATAGGATTGATTTCTATTCGGGAAAGGGCATCAGCATTTGTGTTTGATTTACCTTTTTTATACCTCAAATTGTAATCATATTCCTCGAGTTTGAGTCGCCATTTTACCAATTTAGAATTTGGTTCTTTAAGGGAGAAGATCCATTCTAAAGGCTTGTGAAGGATATTGAACTTAACACCAAATAAGTAAGGTCTAAAATATTTGACGGCCCATACAATGGCGAGAAGTTCCTTTTCGATGGTACTATAATTACATTCCGCCGGGTTAAGGGTTCTAGAGGCATATGCTATTGGAAGATCCTGACCTATATGTCCTTGGGAGAGTACTGCACCAAGAGCTACGTTTGAAGCGTCAGTAGTGAGGTTAAACGGTTTGGAAAAATCAGGATGTTGTAAAATGGGGTCGTTTATCAGTATTTTCTTACAGGTTTCAAAACAATTCACAAAAGCGGGAGAATGTTCGATTTTTACACCCTTTTTTAAACATTGTGTAAGCGGTTTAGTTATGTGGGCAAAATTTTTTATAAACTTTCTATAGTAACCTACAAGACCTAAGAAAGACTTGATTTCTTTCGCGGTTTTAGGAATAGGGAATTTCTCAATTGCTGTTATTTTCTTTGGGTTTGGGCGTACACCTTCTGGGGTGATTACGTGTCCCAAGAATTCTACAGATTTGCATAGGAATTCCGATTTGTCGAGTTGTATTTTAAGGCCTGCTTCATTTAATTTGGAAAAAACTTGTCTAAGATTACCAATATGTTCTTGCAAAGAGGTGGAAAAGATAATGATGTCGTCCATATATACAAGACAAATTTTGTTTTGAAGATCTTTCAATACATTATCCATAACACGTTGAAAAGTAGCGGGCGCGTTTTTTAAGCCAAATGGCATTCTAAGGTATTCGTAGTGACCGTTCTCTACATTAAAAGCTGTCTTTTGAATGGAATTTTCATGTAATTCAATTTGATGGAAACCGGAGGCTAAATCTAAGGTACTGAAATATTGACAACGACCTAACTTATCTAAAATATCTGAAATATTTGGTAATGGATATCTGTCATCAATTGTTTTTTCATTTATTTTTCTGTAATCAACTACTATTCTCCATTTCTGTTTACCACTTGCATCCAACTTTTTGGGGACTATCCAGATAGGAGAACTCCACGGGGATTGTGATGGTCGACTAATATCATCTTGGAGCATTTTGGATATTTGAATTTGGACTTCTTGTTTATGAACATGAGGATATCTATAAGATTTACTATGAACAGGTATTTCGTCTATAGTTTTAATTTCATGTTTTATGTGATTCGCGAAAGTCAATTTGTCGTTAGAGTCATGAAAAATAGATTGATATTCGTTAATTAAATTTCGTAATGCTTGTTTTTCTTCTAAATTTAAATGATCCGTTCTTACATTGGACAAGGATATTTCATCATTATTTTCAATTTCACTAGCAAACAAAGTTGTTAATTGCTCGAAAGAAAAACATTCATAATCGGTTTCGATGAAAATTGATGCGAAAGGCGTTAGAAAATCTCTATTAATTTCAAAAATTTGTGTCATTTGCAGTATTTGTAATTTCTAATTTTACTAATCCATTCTTTATACTTAATAAACTTTCTGGAATAACAATTGTGTTTTGCTCATTTTTTAATTCGGGTATCGAAATCTCGTGGTCAGGAAGATTTGTTTTAATTTCTTTTACAATGGAGGACAGCGGGGGTATTTCAATCTTCTGTGTTTCAAAGTCACTTCTATATTGTAGAGGGATTGCAATATAGTCGTTAAATAGAAGTTTATTTTTGAAATCAATATTTAAATTTAATTTTCTCAGATCACGGATACCTATTATTCCATCAAAATAATCATGAAAATTGAATAAAACGAATTCTAAATCACCTTTTGAGGAATTAAATTCTTTGGATGCAGGGATATGAGCTTTGAATTGAGCTTTGCATGAACCGGCACATGTAATAATAGGTGTGTCTGTTTTAAATATCGTATCGGCAAAATACTTTTCTGCTATATACGGTCTCATTAGCGATGGGTGACAACCGGTATCTATTAATAGCTTCATGGGCGGTTCATTAATTTGAATAAATGGTAAAGAATTTGGAGAAATATTATTGAGGTCTATGTGTCCGGGTGTGTGAGTTCGCGCCTGTGAAAATTTTGATGTTGTTCTGTATTGGGCTGATAGCCAATTTCGGAGGTTGATTCATAAGAGGAATTATTTTCGTTGAAATAACTAGGATGATAAGAATGATTATATCCATAGGTATCATAAAGATTACTTTCAGAATAATCGGTATGTAAATTGTTGGGAATACTATGAGATGTCTGATAATAATTTTCAGAATTTTCATCATGACTGTAGCACCCTGTATAATCATAATTATTTTGACTTTCGTATTCAATATTTGTGAGTTCTTCTGGAATAAAGTTTCTAGGTCCTCGATTTTGAAAGATGTTATTTTTATTATTGGTACTTTGATTTGTACGGACAGATGGAATTCGTGACGTTGTTGACATTGGTTCGGGTCTATAATTAGGTTGATAAGAATTTTGTGGTGTAAATACGTTCTTTGGTTTGCCAAAAACTTGTGAATTCGTAAAATATTTTTGCTGCATTTGTGGTTTAGGCTGTATATTAATGGGTTGACTGGGGAAATACGAACGGTTTTGTTGTGTTTGCCATGGTGGATTCTGATGAAAGAAGTTTGAATTGTTTCCTCGATTGATATGAACCGGTGGTCTAACTGATGCATTGTTATGTGTATTAAAAACAGGTATTGGTTTAAAATGAGAATTGAACGGTATAACTGATTTTGGATTAATTGGATTTCTGCTCTTGTTTATATCCTGTAACGAATTTATTCGCTGAGTATTATAAAAGTGTCGAAAGACAATATCAGTGACTTCCGTTAAGGTCTTTGCTTCTTTTAATTCAATTTTTGTCCGTAATGTATCATCTGCATTAACAAGTAAAATATCTAAAGAGTTACTTTCATTTTGGTCAAGAAACAAGGATTTGCGTTCGGTCGGAATTGATGAGTCTGAGTTAATTTTCGAATCTAATCGCGACTTCATTTGCTTAATTTTTTCTAAGAAATCTATTATATTTTCATTGCGGTTTTTTGTCATATGTAAAAACTCTCTATTTAATGTTTGTCTATCTATCCTATCCCCGAATTGATCTCTAAGAGCCTTACGAATTAAGGTCCAAGTGTTTAGATCTGGTCTACACATTATATAATTTGCTACCTCATCTCTTAATTTTGATCTTATTGAAACATATGCGAAATGATTTAAATTATTGTCAGTAGTGACACCATACGTGTTATAAAATTCATCGCAAGAGCTAATAAAACTTTCTAACTGTATATAATTGCCGTGAAACGTTGGAAGACAATCAGCAATGGCTTTGGCTGCTTGAATATTTGAAATATTTAATGTCATTTTGCTTAATGATTCAGCGAGATTATCTATACTAAAATTACTTGTCATAAATTATAATTATTTAAAATTAAAGCGATGGTTGCTGTTCAAGGTAAATGAGGTTGAGAGAAAAATAGGAACTCAATAACTTACTTGTTTTAAGTTTCTTCGGAGTCTATTTTCTTCGTCGATTCGGTCCAGAATTGATGGTTGATACCAAAGGTTGAAAATGAAGTTTATTCTTCTTGATTCTACCTTTCTGGATCCTTACTGACTGCGCCAATTATGTTTTCGAATAACAAACTTGTGGTTTTAAAAACTATTTATTTACACTTTTAACATTTATATTTAAATTTAACATAAAATGTATAATATTAAGTGAGTTTGACTACAATAGCACTCTGACAGTGATTCGGTAACAACTGGTCTTTTTCTTAATCTTACAAAGTATATATGTTTTAAAAATGTCTATAATAAGTATCGGTACTCCTAGGTGGTCCTTTAGGGTAGACGTTGTCGATGTTTGTAATACGATATGGTATTTTACCCTCTTGACCGAGAACGTAGATATTACACAGATAGGATACTAAACATATGCGTCTCTGTATAATGTCATAATGGTTATTATAACTAATGTCAAACGCAAAAGACGGTCAACATACTTTCCTTCAGGGGACCGGCAATAAACATGTCTTACTTAACTACGGTTTTTAAAAACGACGATGACACAATTATGTTAATAAAAATGCAAAGAGACAACTGAATGGTATCGGTGCCCTATCGCTATTCATCGAATTATGTTTATTTTTCCCGATATTTATACTTTCGTAAGCATCAAGTTCGTGGAGTTTATTCCTTTGAGTAACCTCAACCCTGTAATCGAAACGTTGTGCAGTGTGTTCAAAGCATGGTTGGCTACATTGGATTTATCCGGTCTATTGTATTTAATATGTGATATGTGTTCTTTAAAACGCGTTATTATTGGTCGTTTAGTTTGGCTTATATATTTCAGATTACAATCCCCGCAACTAATTTCGTATATACCTGATTTCGAATTGAAATTAACTCTATCTTTAGTATTCCCCAGTAGATTTTTGATAGTATTTTCTGACCGGAAGGCAACCTGGAGACCTCTTTCTTTCACAACTTTATTAATGTTTTTCGTGACCGGGTGGTATGGTAAACAGATGGTTACTTTGAGATATCAAACTTGTGGATTCGCGGACTGTATTTTAATTTTTGTTTTTCTAATTAATTTATTGATTATTTCTGTGTCAAAGCCATTGTATTTCGCGATATTTTTAATGAAATCTAGTTCTATTTCATATCTCTCTTTTGTTAACGGAAAATTTAGTAACCGATTGACTAAGAAATTAAAGGAATCTGTCTTGTGTTGATAACTATGATTTGAATCCGCGGTGATGAATCTATTAACATTGGTTTCTTTCCGGAAAATATCGATTTCTATTTTATGTTTATTCCTGATCAGTAAGGTATCTAAAAATGGTATCTTGTTATTGTGTTCCTTTTCCGCGGTAAATTTAATCGTCGGGAATTTCAAATTTAATTGATTAACGAACATGTATGATTCGCATTGTCGTGTATCAAAAATCGCGAGAATGTCATCTACATACCTAATCCAGACTCTCGGGAAATATTTAGCGTTATTTTTAAATTCTACTTCAAATTGACTCATGAATAAATTGGCTATGAAAGGAGATAGGCAGTTACCCATTGTTGTGCCTTGTTTCTGTTCATAAAATTTTTCTCCTACTTGGAAACAATTTTGCGTCATGCACAGAGTTGTCAACCTCATGTATTCTTTTATTTTTGAAGGTTCGATGTTATTCTTGCGGAGTAAGCATTCTAAATATTTCATAGTCTCTGGAATAGGTACCGAGGGGAATAAAGACGTTACATCGAATGAAACTAAAATTTCCCCGGTTTCCAGTTCACAATCTTTAATTAATTTAACAAATTCTAAGGAATTACTGACTGACAAAGTTTCTGGTTTGGCGGGTAAATTTTTAAATTCATTCACTAACAATTTGGAAATTAAGTAAGTCGGTGAGTTGATACCTGAAACTATAGGTCTCATCGAGTTACCTGGTTTATGTATCTTAGGTAAACAATACATTCTTGGTACTACAGGGTTACTAACATTCAATTTATACTTTTGGGTAGAAGTTATTAAAATTGGACATCTCTTAACCGCGTCTTTTGTATCATTTATCATTTTAGGTAACGGGTTTCTCTTCATGTCTACATACGGACCTTCGGCAATTAAATTTTTGACTCTTTGAAAATAGTCGGTTTTGTCCATAATTACTAACTTGTTCCCTTTATCTGCTTTTAGGTAGAAGCAGTCCTTCGATCTAAGAGTTTTAATGATATTCCATTCTTTATTGACCGACTTCTGTTTGTGCTGCTGTAAATTCTTATCGATTTGGGTTTTACAAGCTTCTCGAATAAAGTTCTTTGGCCCTTGTTCAAAATACAAGGGCCAAAAAACTTTATTCGAGAAGCTTGTAAAACCCAAATCGATAAGAATTTACAGCAGCACAAACAGAAGTCGGTCAATAAAGAATGGAATATCATTAAAACTCTTAGATCGAAGGACTGCTTCTACCTAAAAGCAGATAAAGGGAACAAGTTAGTAATTATGGACAAAACCGACTATTTTCAAAGAGTCAAAAATTTAATTGCCGAAGGTCCGTATGTAGAAATGAAGAGAAACCCGTTACCTAAAATGATAAATGATACAAAAGACGCGATTAAGAAATGTCCAATTTTAATAACTTCTACCCAAAAGTATAAATTGAATGTTAGTAACCCTGTAGTACCAAGAATGTATTGTTTACCTAAGATACATAAACCAGGTAACTCGATGAGACCTATAGTTTCAGGTATCAACTCACCGACTTACTTAATTTCCAAATGGTTAGTGAATGAATTTAAAAATTTACCCGCCAAACCAGAAACTTTGTCAGTCAGTAATTCCTTAGAATTTGTTAAATTAATTAAAGATTGTGAACTGGAAACCGGGGAAATTTTAGTTTCATTCGATGTAACGTCTTTATTCCCCTTGGTACCTATTCCAGAGACTATGAAATATTTAGAGAGCTTACTCCGCAAGAATAACATCGAACCTTCAAAAATAAAAGAATACATGAGATTGACAACTCTGTGCATGACGCAAAATTGTTTCCAAGTAGGAGAAAAAATTTTATGAACAGAAACAAGGCACAACAATGGGTAACTGCCTATCTCCTTTCATAGCCAATTTATTCATGAGTCAATTTGAAATAGAATTTAAAAATAACGCTAAATATTTCCCGAGAGTCTGGATTAGGTATGTAGATGACATTCTCGCGATTTTTGATACACGAAAATGCGAATTAGACATGTTCGTTAATCAATTAAATTTGAAATTCCCGACGATTAAATTTACAGTGGAAAAGGAACACAATAACAAGATACCATTTTTAGATACCTTACTGATCAGGAATAAACATAAAATAGAAATCGATATTTTCCGGAAAGAAACCAATGTTAATAGATTCATCACCGCGGATTCAAATCATAGTTATCAACACAAAACAGCTTCCTTTAATTTCTTAGTCAATCGGTTACTAAATTTTCCGTTAACAAAAGAGAGATATGAAATAGAACTGGATTTCATTAAAAATATCGCGAAATACAATGGCTTTGACATAGAAATAATCAATAAATTAATTAGAAAAACAAAAATAAAAAATACAATCCGCGAATCCACAAGTTTGATATCTCAAAGTAACCATCTGTTTACCATACCACCCGGTCACGAAAAACATTAATAAAGTTGTGAAAGAAAGAGGTCTCCAGGTTGCCTTCCGGTCAGAAAATACTATCAAAAATCTACTGGGGAATACTAAAGATAGAGTTAATTTCAATTCGAAATCAGGTATATACGAAATTAGTTGCGGGGATTGTAATCTGAAATATATAAGCCAAACTAAACGACCAATAATAACGCGTTTTAAAGAACACATATCACATATTAAATACAATAGACCGGATAAATCCAATGTAGCCAACCACGCTTTGAACACACTGCACAACGTTTCGATTACAGGGTTGAGGTTACTCAAAGGAATAAACTCCACGAACTTGATGCTTACGAAAGTATAAATATCGGGAAAAATAAACATAATTCGATGAATAGCGATAGGGCACCGATACCATTCAGTTGTCTCTTTGCATTTTTATTAACATAATTGTGTCATCGTCGTTTTTAAAAACCGTAGTTAAGTAAGACATGTTTATTGCCGGTCCCCTGAAGGAAAGTATGTTGACCGTCTTTTGCGTTTGACATTCCAACCCGGAGAATAAACATCTGGATAGACCCTTTTTCTTGGTAAGTGTCTCTCTTCGTACTTTCGTATTTTAGTTCCGTAGTTTATTTTTTCACATTTTAAATTAGTCTATACGTGGACGCGGTGAATAATAATTGGTGCCTGAGCGGTTTTTCTACCTTTACTGTGTCCCGTGTGCGACTTTTTAATTAGTGGTTTTACCTACTGATGATGACAACTTAGTTGTCGAAATACGTATTTAGGATACGATTAATAATTGTGGGAAGGGATTATATACCTTTTTTAAGATTTTTACTTAACCATAGTCTCCAAAGAAAGAATTTTCAAGATTTGATTGTTCAAATATTTATGAACTTTCAATTACTTATTCGCAGGTGTTTCTAAGTTCGCATTTTATTCATTATTTTTACTTTCCAAATATAAATATCAGTGTATAAAGCAAGTATTTTGTACGTTTTACCAATATTCTAAACGATTTCGGAAACCTGGTATAATTATACTTAAATAAGTTTGTGTCTTTACACCTTCGTTAGAATATAGTAATTGGCTAAAACATAATTATACGAACCTCAATAGCTTCCTGAACTTCACTACCGGAAGCAGGATGCGAACCGGAAACAACTATAAACCGATTCCACCTAAACGCCTTTAGTAAAGCGACGACGCTTTTGGAAACCTTTCTGGACGAGGGCAATGTCCGAGCGAACGTGTAGAACACTCTTTTGTCAGATACCCTCTTATCGCTGCATCTCTGCAATTAAGAAAAAAAAATAGGAATAATAAACATTAATATCTCTATATATTTATAATTCGATTGTCAATTAAGCTTACTATGCTTAACTATTAAGCGCAGTTCGTCTCCTTAATTAAGCAGGCTCAAAAATAAACGGTCACTATTAATATTAACAATATGACTCCCTGTTAAATAATATTAAACATAAATATCAAATTTATTTCTTTTTGATAACTTACAAGAATTATTATATGTACACACTATGAATCATACAGAAAAAAAACTAGAATTGGCCATAATATATCAAATAATATATATATATTATATATATATATATATATATATATATATATATATAATATATTGTTAAACGGCAATCGCCCCATCCTTGGGCTGACAAAAATGTTAAATGACAGTGAAGCTGGTATGTTAAATAGGCCTCACGTTGGTTCGTCAAAATGTTAAAAGGCCTTATAGGTGTGATTAATGAGCATGAGAATTTACGTTAAATATAAATGAAAGGTAATGAATTAATTGACTTAGTGATAAAAAAAATTTTAAGAATTCACAAGTGTAGTTACAAATATGACCTAAAGATGGAGTTAAGTTTAAATTTACAGTTGTCACTTGCATAAAATCCAGAACATAAATAAATGTATATAAACCTTTATACTTAACTTTAAAAGGCCTCTTCCAAGTGCAAAACTTATTGTTTAATACCTTATGTGTATCTTAATCTAAATGCCGGCTAGCTGTGTTGATACTAGTGAATTTATACTTTAATAAAAATAGATGTGCGAGTTCGGTACCCAATAGAATGTAGATGTATGTGTTAAAACAAGTTATTAAATATATGGTGATTCTGGATGTATAATTTAATAAATAAAACAAGAGTGTGAAAAGCATAAATAAATAGTTTAATAGAAAAATTCTATTCAATAAGGTAAGTGTTTAACATGATAGTAAGATGCATTAACCTATGAATAGTCACGTGATCAAATATGTTCATAATAGTTAGGTTAACTAATTTTAATGTGATAATGCATTTAAATTTAATTAAAATTACTAAAATTATGACGCAAGGGAATTGTATTTTTCAGTTTTAGAGGTATACTAATTAAGTATTAACATAGTTGGTATACATATAATAATATCAACGATTATGTTCAAATTAAAATAAAATTTCAATATTTTGGGAAATGTAAATAAATAAATACTCAAGTTGGTTTGACGGAGGATACAGGATGTTCGGAGAGTGTTTTGGATTCCTATACTCAGGATAAAGGCTCTGGTTGTGGAATTATTCAGGTATCGTCTCTTGGTATGGGTAAATATGCAGGTAGCGTCCCCCGGTGAATGGAAATTTCGTTTTAAAACAACCAGGAAGGTTTTAGGTTGTGGAAATTTCGTCGATCGTTGCTTTGTAGGTATGAGATACGTAGGATATTACGTAGGATTTGTGGTGAGATTACAATACTTTCTTTACTACTTTTCACTAAATTTCAGGAACACACTTTTATAAATATGTCGACGCGTGCAAAATTTTTAATTACCCCCCGCTAACTCTCGTTTGTTTTATATCCAGGCTTCTTATTCGTGATTCTTGTTTGTATTTATTTAATCTCGTTATTAATGTTTATAAATGAAATAATTTACTATAACTAATCGTTTGGATATTTTAACAGAAATTATAGCTTTAATTTTATGATAGACAAAACTGTTTTTGAAATGTTCAATATTTCGCTTGATACCTGTTTACAATTGGGATATTTCCCGCCGTATACAATTCAAACAAGGTACAGCTATATCCATAGTATGTGTCAAAAATATATTCAATCAATTAAGTTAAAAATCTTCGGTAAAATAATAATGTTGATAACAATGACTTAAGCAAATGACTACAAGAAAATAAATAAGCACGTGATTCAAATTTTGGCAATTAAAAACGCGGAATTAACTTTATTGATATGACATGTGAAAAATGCAGTTCCAACCATATCTTATGTTCTAAATTAATATTGCAAATCTAAAAATTGTCCTGTATTTTTGATTCTAGGGCCCCTTTTGTATATGAGTATGACCTACTACAATATATATATATATATATATATATATATATAATATTTTCGTGACCTTGGTATGATAAGGTAAACTTAATAAGTCGGCATTTATATTTTTTATTCCCTTAACATAGGCATCATTGCCGAAACATGTAGAGTTGTTTTGAATGTGTATACTTTGAAGTAATGGACCAGACCTTTCACCGCCGACTTATTAAGTTTACCTTATATATATATATATATATATATATATATGTAATATTTTCGTGACCTTGGTATGGTAAATTCAATCAGTTGGCGATTAAAGGTCTGGCTTTACTTCAAAGTATATATATTTAAAACAACCCTACATGTTTCGGCAATGATGCCTTTATCAAGGATATAAAATATAAATGACTCATTTATATTTTACTATATATATATATAGTAAACTTAATAAGTCGGCGATTAAAGGTCTGGTTTATTACTTCAAAGTATATATATTTAAAATAACCCTACATGTTTTGGCAATGATGCCTTTGTCAAGGATATAAAAAATATAAATGAGAATATAATTTATTTATATTCTGTCATTTATCGAACCAATTAATCCGCACCAAACGTTAAAACTAAATCGAACTTGTGCAGCATGTGGACGAACTATTAATAAATTTTCTTGAGACCAGTAGTGACTATTTTTCTTATTAAACATGCCTCTATTTGAAAAATTTGTTTCGTCACTCTATAAAATACACTGTGCTCCATTCAAATTTTCATCACAAAAACTAACAAACCAATGACAGAAAGCTAATCTCCTGGCGGAATCTCCTGGCTGTAATGTTTGAGAGATTCTGAACTTAAAGGGGATATACTTATGTTTTTTCAAAATTCTTTCAACTGATGAATAACTTAATGCCAATTCCTTAGTAGCATCCCTAACGGAAAATTCGCGATGGGCTTCAAAATATGCTAACACTGTAATTTCTACTTCTTCGTTGACGACGATATTTTTCTTTGTTCTTTTCTTTCTAAATACACCGTAAATACCGCGATATCATAAAGTTTCTGGGTCAACGGTGGCCATGGGGTGAAAAAAGTCTGTCTTAATTTATATCATTCTTTTGAGAAAAATCTGATAAAATTTTCAGGTTAAGTGTCATGCTGACGTTAAAATTTGTCAATATATTAATCTTAATGTCAGTATGACACATAACCTGAAAATATTATCAGACTTTTCTCAAAAGGATGATATAAATTATGACAGACGTTTTTCACCCCATGGCCACCGTTGACCCAGAAACTTTATGATATCGCGGTACTTTATTATTCGTTTTAGGATAATAGTTTATTGAAACTTTTATATTACAAAGAACATTAGCATTCAGAATTTTAAAAAATATATAGGCTGTTCCATTTAAAAAAAATTATAAACTTTAAAATTTCTCGAAAAAACTGCATGCTAATCAATGTTAAAAACACTAATACTTTGCTAATTTAACCTACTTTCTAGAATCAATAATAACAGAGATAGCAATAGTGCGCACTTAATTTGAATGAGCCTGTATATATATATATATATATATATATATATATATATATATATAATTGAAACGAAATTATCGACCGTGATATATTATAAAAAATTAATTTAAATTCGGGTAAGCGGTCAATTAAGAAAAAAAACTTCTTTATTAAATAACCCTATATTTCGCAACAGACTTCTGGGGTAAAAAATGTACAGTTGATGAAAATATAAAATTGACGTATTGAGGTACGTCAATTTTATATTTTCATCAACTCTACATTTTTTACCCCAGAAGAAGCGACAAAGTCTGTTGCGAAATATAGGGTTATTTAATAAAGAAGTTTTTTTTCTTAATTGACCGCTTACCCGAATTTAAATTAATTTTTTATTATATACATATATATATATATATATATATATATATATATATATATATATATATATACAGGGCAATCCAAATTAAGTGTTCACCATTGGTAACTTTGTTATTATTAAAGATACAAGATTGTTTAAATTAGCAAACTTGTAGTACTTTTAACGCTCTTTAAGATGAAAGAATTTAAAAAAAAAAGAGCAGCGCGTTTTCGAGTTTTCCCGAAAAATATGTTTTTTTCAAATAGAAACCCCTATTTATTATATAATTTTCTGTTAGAAATTCAATTTTTAAACAAAAAATCTTATAGGAAATTTTTTACTGGGATTAAAAATACTTGAGTTATAGTGAATAAACAAAAACAGCTAAGTCAAGTGCATTTCTATGTTTCTATGATAACGACGTTAATTCTTTCTAGTAAACTTCACATATTAGTACAGTTTTATTAGTCTTTCACTCATAAATTTCATTTTGCTAGTTATTAATTTGACAAAAAAATTATTTTTACCCATGCAGAAAAGTGTGATATGTTAGAATCTTATTTAGTGTGCAGAAAATCCTCTAGGAGGGCAAAAGAACACTACGCTGAATTATATCCACTCCGAACACAACCAAATGAGCAATTTTTTCTGAGACTGTACCGAAAATTTAGAGGCAATGAGAGTGTTTTTGCCAAAACAAGAACAAGAAGGACTTTTATAATAAGCGAGGCCACGGAAATTCTAGTTCTTGCATATTTTGAGGCCAACCGTGAGAATTCCATACTAGATATTATCAAGGAATCTGATTTGAGTCACGGTACTGTGCATAGGATTCTGAAGAAACACAAATTCATTCCTTATAAGTACAAACCAGTTCAAGTTTTCTTGCCAGGGGATCCAGAGAGAAGAATGTTTTTTTGCCACTGGTATCTTAACTTTTGTCGCCAAAATGAATACAACTTTCGTTATATTTTATGGACCGATGAATCAAATTTCTCAAATTCTGAAATGTACAATACAAAAAATCATCATTACTGGTCAAAGGAAAATCTTCTTTTAGTACATCCAAGACGCCCGCAAGTCCGTTACAGTTTTAATGTTTGGTGCGGTTTAATTGGTTCAAGGATTGTTGGTCCTTTCTTTTATGAGGGCACTCTAACTGGTGAAAGGTACATAGAATTTTTGACTGAAATTTTGAATAATTTCTTAGACGATATTGATCTCATAAGTAGACAGAATCTGAATTTTCAGCAGGATGGCGCACCTGCGCACAACTACAGAGGTACTCATCAAATTTTAAATACTATTTTTAACAATTCTTGGATAGGAACAAATGGTCCTATTCAGTGGCCTCCCCGATCGCCAGATTTAACACCGCTTGATTTTTTTTTATGGGGTTATTTAAAGACAGAGATTTATAAGCAAAGGTACGAAAACGTAAACGCCCTAAAAATTGCAGTTAGTGAAAAGATAAACCAAATAGATGGTAGGACCATACTAAAAGCAGTTCGACAAGTTCAGAAACGTGTTCAAAAATGTATTGAACAACAAGGTGGTATCTTCTATGAAAAAATCAGTGATTTTTATTTTCTTTTAATGATATGTTTATGTATAAAATAAAGTTTATAAAAATTATTTAGCTGTTTTTGTTTATACATTATAACTCAAGTGTTTTTAATCCCAGTAAAAAAGTTCTTATAAGATTTTTTGTTTAAAAAATTGAATTTCTAACAGAAAATGATATAATATACAGGGGTTTCCATTTGAAAAAAACATATTTTTCGGGAAAACTCGAAAACGCGCTGCTCATTTGTTTTTTTTAATTCTTCCATCTTAAAGAGCGTTAAAAGTACTACTAGTTTGCTAATTTAAACAATCTTGTATCTTTAATAATAACAAAGTGAAAATGGTGAACACTTAATTTGGATTGCCCTGTATAATTAGTTAGAAGGAAACATTCTTCAGCTTTCATAACGTTATGATTTATTTTGGTTTAACCTTCATCAGATCTCAGCTAATGGGATATGACACAAAACTCATTTAAAATACCTAAGTGTCTGAAAATTACGAACGATAAATATCGAAACGTGTATCTGGACCGACGTATTACATGGAAAAAACACATATTCACCAATCGGAAACAATTAGTTCTCAAATTAAGTCAAAGGATCGAAACTATCCATATATCCAAATTGTTATTATTCAAAACCATACTAAAATACGTGTGAACGCACGATATCCAATTGTGGGTCACTGCCAGTAACTCAAACATCGCCTCATGATATTCCATTCGAATCCACCAAAGAAGCTACTCAGGTCGATGTCAAGTACTTTGAAGGAGCGTCGGTAAACCCCAATGTGCTAGCCAATCAATTAAGTGTGTGTGATGTTAATGAAGTACGCTGACTTACATCTCCTGCCATCCGAGTTGACTACAATACGCAAATAAGTTCAGAATTTAAGTCATATCATAGAAATTCACAGAAACAAGTAAAATGAAAATTTAAATTTAGAATAATTTTCAAAAAATAATATCATTCATTTTCTCATGAAAAAAAAACTTATTGTCCATTGAGCAAATTTCAAAACTCACTAGCAGCTATAAAAAATTAAAAAAAAAAAAGAAGTGACACCGCTGACATGCTCTGAGCTCCCTCAAGTAATGTCACAAATGTAAAAGAGTCGCCACGTCAAAATCGTAAAACGCGAAATCCTGAATATTTAATGGATTTAGACGCTCTTCTTTACAGTTCCGCAAAATCCCAATGTGGGGTTTGTAAGTATGTGATAAATATGTGGTAAATATGTTATGTATTACATGGTATGATTAGCTAGGTTTCTCAACAATAGACATCTAAAAATAAAGTCTCTTAATAGTCTGGATATTTACTTCCTTACTGGAACAACTTAACAAAATTGGTTCGAATTTAGTTGAAAACAAGTATGTATCATTCAGTTACAAAAGTAGAATAACATATTAATATTAACACCATGCTATTTCGTAAAATTTATTTTTGAAATAACGAATGCAAATATGGAAATCATATGACATACAAAACAAAAGATCGAAATTCCCAAAATAAAACAAAGAATGTACTCCAGATTCAGATTCGAATTCGATTTAGTTTTCTCATTCATTGATTGGCAAGGAAAAAAATAAGAGAAACGAACAAATACAAGCTAATCCGGAAACCAAGTAAATTCGATATCCAGGCACAACAGAAAATTAACCACCAACAGAGTTACGTTCTCCGAAATATTCGAAAATACGAAAAAAATACACTCGGGAACATACACATCGATTCGCAAATAATCAACGCAGTTCGATTCATCTAAATAATAGTTTATTAAGTTGACAACGCATGGTGTTTTGTGCAGGCAACCGTTTATATTAAAGATTAGTTTCCGACATCTGTTTGATGAGGGTTTTTCCACTCGCCATTTCTGGTATACGCTTGAATAAATAACAGTAATATTGAAGAGATAACACACATGTCATCTTAATAGAATAACAATAATACCGAAGAAATAAAACGAACTCTGCTCAAAATATTTTTCCAACAACATTTTAATGATTTCTTTTCAAAATTATCATGAACAAAAATTAGAAGAAAATTAAATCCCTAGTACCACTATGCAAAATTTATTTCTAGAAAATTACATTCAAGGAATCGATGATGTTTTTGTTCTGCAATTTAAACATGCGTGCAGGCCGTGATTTAATTATTGATGAAACTTTAAAACAACTCCCAAGTAAAGCTATCATCAAGTTAATACACATTATAAATTCAGTAATTAAACTTGGACATGTACCAAGTAACTGGAAATAACAGAAATAATAATACTGTCAAGGTAAACCGACACATTAAATTTAGACATGTAGACCTATCTCAGTCCTACGAGTTATTCTTTAAAAGGCTAAAAACCAATAATAGAAAGAAAAAATTTAGTTCCAAATAATCAATTTGGTTTTAGAAACAACCGCATGACTACAACAAAGAGAAGCAAGTTTGCGCAGTTACTTTTGTAGACGTTGTTCAAGTCTTTGGTAAGGTGCGGCACGAGGGTCTCTTACGTAAATTGCATATATAATAAAATGTTTCCAAACAATTTATAGAATTACTGCGATCATATATTACTAGCAGAGAATTTAGACTCAAAACGGGATAAGTATTCTGATCTGGCAGAAATAAAAGCTAGATTCCACAGGGCAATGTCCTGAACCCTATATTGTACTTACTTACACTGGGGATTTCTTACAGTTAAGTAATTTAACAATTGCCACCTTTGCAGATAATACCTCCATCTTAACAATAGGTAAAGGTGAAGTGGATTCAATTGTGAAAATACAACTAGCATGTGACCAAGTACACTGTTTGAAAACACAATGGTACATCAAATTACGAGTAGATGAACAAAAATCAACATTGGAGTATATGTATACTACTAATCAAAACATAAACACACAACTACCACTCTATAACTGAATCGATTACTTTATAAACCACATAAATCCATTTCCCAAAATTTTGAGTAAAATAAAGAAAAATGTTTAAAAATCCAGACAATGCCTTATTTCTATCTAGTTTTTTTTTGTGGATAGTGTACATCGACACGATACATTTGTGGGTTTTAAAGGACATGTAAGGCCTATTGTCCTCTTACTGGGCCAAAAAAAAGAGGTCGGATATATGTTGTTTTGAATATCACTGAGAAAAAAATTGGAAAATGCTTTATTACAAAATACTTTTAACCTAATACAATATTCAACGAACTCAAAATAAGGAAAGTATATTATGTTAAGACATTATTAGCTATTAGTCATCATCATTGTCAGTTGCTGCGGTTGTGGGCCACAGGAAAATTTCGTTATAAAATTCTCGTACACCTGGCACTTCATCGTCTTCTACAACACCTTGAAACTTTTTTAAGGACTTCATCTTTTTGTCTTTGATAGGGATTTTTACATCTGGATAAGCTCCTTGAGTTGGGAAAAGTGGAACCTCGTCGTTTATAGACAGTTTAAAGGTATGTTGGTTCAAGCCAAGAATAAAATCACGTGCAACTACATAACCTTTTGTTGCACTGGAGTATGAAAAATGGGTAAAACTCGACACGGCAAATGATTGCTTCTGATCTCGTGGAATGTTCCTGCTAGCAGTCTCCAAGGGCAGGCCCGTTCTTTTGTAATATTTTAGCCACCATCCTTTGAAGCCCTTAATAACACTATTATCAGATTCGATGATGTAAACTGAGAAGTTGTTTTTGCTGCTGGATTCCAATATAAGTTCCAAGTATTGTTTTGGTGTGTAAATCCTGTCAATTTTTCTCAGTTTTCTTTTAATGACTGCAAAATCACGCTCACAAGGCATGTATGAATGTCCGCGAATGGGAAAGTATTGCTCCACTGTGTCAAAACGTCCCATTGCGACAAAAGCAGAGCACATTCGAATAGTGGTGTGATTTTTATTTTGCCCGGGGCATCCATCTGAAAAAATGTGAAAGTGTTTCACATCTTCAGATACAAGCTTCTCTTTCATTACGGCGTTAACAATGAATGAACGTACTTCATTAGGGCCTTTTTTTCCTAATCCTTCATGGTACATATAAAGCAAAGATTTCCCAGTTTTGAAATGATGAATATTAAAAATATTAACTGTGAGCTGGTGAAGATAGAATGTATCTTGGATGGGAACTACAGGCAACATTAAGTTTTGAATGTAATTTATTCATATTCCATCAACGGTTGGGTCCTTTTGGCAGAGTTCAGTAACACTCTTCATCTGGTTATAAAACTTTTTTGCTCTACGCAAATGGACCATCTTCTCGGCTGCTGCTACACGCTTTGCACTGTCGTTCAATAACTTTGATTTCAGTTTTATATTAAGTCCTTCGCAAGTAGTGCATGTATCGACTTGAGGTCTTCCAAATGAAAGGTCGTATTCTTTAAAAATCTTCAAATAAAATTTGTATGATATGGACAAATTAGGGTATTTAGAGCAAAACATTTCATGCATTATTTTCACATTGAGTCTTTCACTTAGATATGCATATTCACGGGTTGTGTAATGGCCTCTTTTTACTGGAAATGACTCGATGTGTTCTTTAATTTTTGCGATTACGTGTGCAGGTTTGGCAATGCCTGGCGTGTGTTTTCCTCTGAGATCTTTGGGTGATTTACCCGTAACTAACAAACCTGTAATGCGTCGTACTCTATTGTCGGTAATTCCATGTATTTTAAGAAAACCGTCTTTACAGAGATCGATTTTGCCCGAAGAAGTTACCAGTGAATATTTGAATGCAGAATCATGGGTTTTCCTTTTAATGTTGTGTTTCTGTACAGGCCGTCTACGTTGGATTGGTACTGGTATTATTAAGTTTTGCAAATAAGTATCCTGCTCATCCTTTGCATTAAAATCTCTGAACTTCGAGAAAACCTCCAATTTTATCTCGTCTGGTACTTTATTTAAACATTTCTTTTTAAACCTAAGAAAAAATTCGACAATAGCAATGCTAAACAATAATGTAAGCGCATTACCTGCACTCTCGTCCTGGTTGTATCTTTTCAACTTTAATTCCTCTATGATTAACATATTCTTCCCCTTTTATTCGTGCTTTTTTCACAATTTCACACTTATATGTAACCTCTTTTGCACCCTTTCTACGTTGTTTACCACTGATACCGTGTTCATTGGTGTCCATCTTGATTTCAACTAACAACAAGAGAGATCAGCTAAACTAACTTGCTCACAGCTCCACCTGTCATGAAATCTGGTTATTTACAGAACCACATACATCCCGGGTATATGTTCTCTTCTCATGCAATGACAAATCGTGCTTGTTATACAAGCCAGACAAAAACATGAATTTATGTGGTTTCGTTGCGGAAGGGATAGAACTACCTATAAGGAACCCGAAAATTTCAAAAAGTCATTTTCCCTAAAAATGGGATATATGTGGTTTTTAAAATGACCGATTACTACATACTACAGTTACTGTAGTATGAGATACCGATCTAGAAAATATTGTAGGAAGGTGCTCGTTAAAATACGCAGACGGGATTCAGTAATAACCCTATTGCTAAGAGGGTGGGGCTTGACATTCTCTATAGAATATCCCGTATATTTTTTTGTTCATTCATTAATAATTTTATTTATATTCCTTATTTTTCTTTAATTTTAAAATATTTCTTCTTTAACCTATAAAACAGTTTCCTTCTTGATTGTTATTAATATGTTGTAGAAAATATAAATTATTAAATGATACAACGCTATAGTCTATTTTTAAACTAGGAGGAGCGTTTTAAATTAATCGCGCCAAAATTACTATGCGTGATTGGTTGCTTCAGAGGTAAGATTACGTTATGCAAAAATTGCGTGTTGACCTATCGATGTCAAACGGTCCCCCATCCACGTACCGACCCCGGCCGATGCTGTTTGACTTCGATGATCGGACGAGAACCGGTCTTTTCAGCATGCTATGGCCGTTGCCAATTGATTTTATTTCTACTGGTAATATTAACTATACTTTCAAACAATTTTATTTAATTTGCATAATTATATATAAAATTAAGCGGGAAATAACGCTAAATTAAATGTTGCCTTTGAGCTCAATGAATAAAGAAAAACTAATAAAATACGAAAATTTAAAAAAACATTCAGAATGTCATTGATTTGGTAACTTTTACAGTGTAAATGTGGCTTTTCCATTTACTCCTCTTAGTTTAAAAATAGACCATAGTTGTAGTATCTCAAATAAAAGTGTTAGTCGTTTCGCTTTTACATTTAAATATAGGCCTATTCTTACAACAACGACGGTACATAAATTTGAATTTATAGGACGTATAACAAACTTTAAAAATGTAAAAATTTAAATTATGTAAATCGTAGGTATGAGGAATAGAAGCGAAGAAATCTTTATATACGCTGTGTAATCGAAAAAATGTCGTGCACATGTTGTCAATTATTCGAAGAAGTAGGTATAAATTGACCAACAGTACGAAATATTTTATTTTAAATGATACGATTATAAAAGTTACAAAATATCGACACGGCATGAAATTTTTCCTGAGAACAACATAAAGCTCTTAGCATTTTGTGAAGAAATTATGCAAATAATGTTTGATAATAATAATTTTATAAGTAATATTTTATTTACCTATATTTTTTACATGGGCAAAATAACACCTCCGTCGCCACTTATCGATCAACTAGCAATAAATGCCTTTTTTGCCTTTACGCGCACAATATTTCAGAAAATAGAACGTTTGACTAGGTATTTTCGGTGACCCATCACTGGACCACTTTATTGATGGCAATTTAACGGCGCAAAAATATTTGAATATGTTAAATAATCTTATTATTCCTGCTGTTCGTGATCTTAATATCAATTTTGATGATATATGATTTCAGCAAGGCAGCCCTGCACACACTGCGAGAATAGTAAAAACGTTTTAAAATTAAACATTTCCTAACCGACTCATAAGCTCTGATAGAATTCAATAGCCACCCAGGTCTCTTGATTCCGCGCAGATTTTTTCTTTTGAGCTTACCTAAAGCAGACTGTGTACACACCATAAGCATAACAAGACTCGTAACAAATCATTATTGGTATCTGTATTACATCTGATGTGCTCTCATGTGTACGACGAGAATTACTATGCGGATTAGCGTACTGTCAAGAGCAAAATTGTAGATTATTTCAATATCTGTTATTATAATGTTTTTGTACAATAAAATTCATTGTAAGTACAGTTTATTTTGATATGTACATGTTTTTTTAGAATTGAATAGATTTACTTTTAAAGATAAATCTGTTTATTTACTACAGTTGTATTTAATACATTATTTTGAAGTAACTTCAATTTAATGTTCTATTTCTCATTAATCATTTTCAAATAAAAAACAAATTTAGGATTTAGAAAGTTCATTTATTTACTTCGAACTAATAAATTATATTTATTTTTAAAAATGCATGTGTTATAGTATGATACCAGTTTATTTTTTTAATTAAACTGATTGTGAATATTGTTTATTTATGAAAACTAGTAATATATTTAATTGAATTTAATGTTTAAATAATGGTTGTTCGAGGCTGCCGGTAGGATATATATTTGTACCTATTCGTGTAATCGTACTGATGTCAAGCACTCAACTACTTAAGGTTGCCTAAAGAAACTGAGTGGAGAGCTCATACAAAGTAAAAGCATATCATATATCCGCATATAACACAGCAACGCCGGTGTTGAATCGTATGGACAGACCGATCATCCATAAATTCTTACCAGGCATGTATATAATAGGTACACATAAAAATTCTGACGAGTGTGTGAGTATTACGTTCGCTGCAAAACAACCTTAGAAAGAGAACGTTAAAAAAATAGAGAAAATATGGAGACAACTGTATCGGCTATTGGGCAGAAAATTTCGACTATCCATATATAACAAAATCTTAATTTACAATCTTTTAAAACCTGTTTGGCTGTATGCCATATAACTGTGTTGGCGTGAAAAACAACAACATATTAAAAAATACGTATGTTTCAAAACAAAGTGTTGCGCAACATAATAAATGCACTACACATAAAAATTCTGACGAGTGTGTGAGTATTACGTTCGCTGCAAAACAACCTTAGAAAGAGAACGTTAAAAAAATAGAGAAAATATGGAGACAACTGTATCGGCTATTGGGCAGAAAATTTCGACTATCCATATATAACAAAATCTTAATTTACAATCTTTTAAAACCTGTTTGGCTGTATGCCATATAACTGTGTTGGCGTGAAAAACAACAACATATTAAAAAATACGTATGTTTCAAAACAAAGTGTTGCGCAACATAATAAATGCACTACGGTACATATTGCTATGAAAATGCTGGGGAAATGCTATGAACTTTTCCCCACAAATATTTTGAAAAGTTTAATTGTTTATGAGTGAATTATTATTTTGAATATTTATATTTGACTAGCGCTGTTGGAGCAAGCCGTTTGCATTGATGTGGACGATTTTTATAACTATATTTTTTTATACGGAGCCTGCGTGCTTCATGTGCACTTACCAGACACAAATGTGCTGTGTAGTAAGAAAAGTGTGCTTATTGAAAGATAAATCTTTATGTTCGTTATAGTAATTTCGATTTTTGTTGTTTGATTAAATTGTGATTTGTGCTTGAGTATTTCATTACCGAGTTTATTTACGAGATTGTGAATCTCGTAATTGATTATTAATACTTTCTTACACACCGTGTCTCGTTCCTTTTTTATGAATATATATTTTACGTAAGTAATATATTCTTTAAAGAAATCTTATTATATTTAAAAGAGTTTAATACTCTATTTTCTAATTATATTATTATTATCGTGTTGATTTAATCTTAGTTATTTGATATAAATGACAAAGAAGGTTTTTTTAAATTTCTAATATAAAAAATTTCTGTAACTATAAATTTTATTTCGTTTGGTTTCCAAGGGAATTTTTTGTTACATGTGAGCGCGCATATTTTCATAGCGTTGTCAAACTTTATCCAGTGTGTTTCTCTGGGGAGAAATTAAAAAGCATCTTTGTAATTTATTAGTTTTAATTTTGATCGGCTGTCATAAAGGAAGTTTTTTATCGTATGCTGCTGTCATATCCATACGATATTTTTACCTTAATAATATTGTTAAATGAGGCAATATTAATCTTTATACTTTATAAAGATTTTTTTTTATTTTTGTATTAAAGATTCATTTAAAGTTTACTGTGTGTATTTTTTACATTTGGCCTTTTTCGTTTGTGCTCATAAATAACTTAATAACATTATCATAACTTTTCTCAAACAAGTTTTGAGTGGCGTCCAATAAAAAACTATTGTACTAATTCAATTGTGTTTTCCACTTTTCCGATTGGAACCCTGAGGGAAAAGCAGTCTCATCTTGAAAATTAACCGACAGAATATCCAAGCTGGACAGATTGGTTGTGAATAGTGGTATTATCAAATTCAAAACCACTATTCACAGCAATATGTGATAAGGGCATTCATAGTTCTAAATTTATGATATACCTTATCGAATCCCTTACTTAATCCTAGATAACTACAGTATATTATGTTCCTCCTTGCGAAATTTCTTAATGTAATTCCCTTAATAGTGACAATTCCGTAATAATTTTTAGTTATCCCGTATCATATTCATACAGTTTACGTAGTATTCCTTAACATATTTCCTTATTAGTTAATTCCTTGGATAGCAACCCTTCTTAATACTTTAATACTTATGTCCAGTAAACGCAGTCATGATATTCACTCTCGCTTATGTTTTTGCTTATCCTAATTATGTTCCGATTTTGCTTGCTGCATACCACCTAAACATTCACTTCTATTATTTGAATTTCACCTTCCTTATAGTTATACTTCGCTTAGAACTCCTTTTATGTACTCCAATACTCCTTTCACTTTTGTACTTCATAGTAATTCTTTGTATTAGTATTCACTATAACTTTTTCTATGTCGATTTTGCTTTGGTTACGTGTGGTTTAAACCATTAAAATGTGTTTGTCTAAGGATCTAGTATCCTAATTTGCGACCTCACTTTGTTCTATTAGCTCCTTGTATTCAGGTGCTTACATCGTGATGTTATTGTTTAGCTTAGGGTTTTGGTTATTCGATCTTCTCTATAAGAAGTTGTTATTCGACATAAGTAATTGCATTTTTAATCCACATATTGCACTATTTGGGTTCTAATGACACCGATGAAATTTAGACACTTTATGTAAACAACAACAAACAAGTCCGAATATTTCTGTAATCCATGATGTTGTTTGAATAGACATATCTTTTTTATATACATATTGCTATGGCTTTTTCCCGGCAACATTTAGTGAACATTTTTGAATAATAATATTTTCGTAGTGTACTTTTATTTATGACAGTGTATGATTTTATTGTATGAACTCTAATTGTATTTTGATTTATTTTTGTATTCTTAGGTTTTGATTAGCGCAGTTCCGGGAAGCCGTTAGGACTTGCTGGGCAAATAATATTTAACTGTAATTTTTTTATAATTGTATGCGTGCCGCATGTATACACATTTTGGTATTCAAATAAGAGAGACATATATTTTGGAGATAAAACTGTTTTATCTCTTAGTTCATTTAATTACGGTTTTGTTTTGTATTAATAGTGGATGTGTTTATTGAGTTAATTATCGTATTTTTACGAGTTTGTATACTTGTAATTTTTGATTTATTTACTCTCTTATTTCCACGTGTTCTCCTTTGTTATATGTGATAAAAAACCTACGTAAGTTTTATTTCACATTTATTATATTATTTCTTTATTGAATGCATTTATTGTATATCGATTGTATCAATTTTTCTATATTTTAATGTTAGTTAAATATAGATGACAAAGATATAGTTTTTCGTGTCTAGTAATTTTTTTTGGGTAACGATAAATTTCTAGAACGATTTTATTTTCAAGGTTGGTTTTTATATCTGTGGTATCGGTTTGACAGATTAAATTCTGTTTACATTTTGAATTTGTTATTATGGGGAGATAGAGAAAAATATCTTTGGAATTTATTAGTTATTAAATTTGTTCGCGAGTCATAAGAGGATGTTTAAATTTGCTTAGCGGTTATTATCAGAAAATTAAGTTTACCTCTATGTGTTTATGTATAACACAGTTCTTTAAATTTCTTAAAGAATCTAATTTTTTTTATTATTTTTTTTTTTAATATTAGTTGGATATTGTGATTTTTATTATAATTAACATTTGTTTGAACTATTCATTCTGGCGCCCACACTATTTTTGTAGAAGAGAAGTACCACGTTTTCCTATTGGAAACCCGGAGATAAAAGCTGTCTTATAAAAGAAATTTAACCGATTGAGCATTAAAGTTGGACAGTGTTGTGGTGAATAGTAATTCATTCAAACTCGAACTCACTATTCATAGCACAAATTTGGCGCCCAACGTGGGGCAAACAAAGAAATAGTTATTTTGGTGTATCCAAGCGTGAGGCGAACAAAGAATAATTAAAGCAGTAATTGAAAGTTTGAATAAAGCACTATATAAAAATGGAAGGAATAATGAAACTAGCAGGAGAATGGAGGCAGCCGTCTCAAGTTGCTGGTAGTCAGGAGTCGTTGGAAGAAGCAATGGCTGTATTAAGTCAAATAAATCAAGATAAAATAAATACATGAAGAAGGACATAAAGGTTGTAACGGGGAAAATATTTTCCTGGACATGTTAAAGGAAATGCATGCACGACAAAGGAAAATGGAGGAGAAAATGGATTTAATAATGGATAAAGTTATGGCATTATGTAACGTTAATAAACAAGAAGATGTTATAATAGAGGATTCGTTTCAATTATCGAATGAGAAAAGTTTAGAAGAAAATATTAAAGTTTTAAATCATCAACTGTCCGAAGAAATAGATAAAAGAGAATTTGCTGAACAACGGAAGGAATACATGGAAAAACAACTAAGAAAAGAAATAGAGAAGGTAAGAAGAGAGAAGAATGAAAGTAATGTGCCTGCATATATCCTTGTGCCTATACAAAACGAAGTGCTACCGAAATTTTATGGGATGTCGAATACAAACCCTATGAGTTTCCTGAAGAAAATAAAAGCTAGTTTGGAGGATGTGCCTGGGCACGAGAAAAAGCTGCAGAGAATTGGTAACTGTCTTAAGGATGACGCGATGATTTGGTTGGACATGATATCTGATGAGGTGAACACGATGGAGGACTTTGAAGCCAGGTTCACTGATCAATTCTGAGGAAGAAGTAGACAAAACAGGGTAAGACAAGAACTTTTATTAGGTAGATTTAATGTAGGTAGTAATGAATCTAGAGAGTCCTACGTTATGGAAAGATACTCGATTCTTAAATACTTGACCCCTAGAATTAATGAAATAATATGGTTGCTCAATTAAGCAGACATTTTGATTCCCAAGTAAGTCAGGCAGTTGCCACTCATAATATAAATGACATGCAGCAATTTCTCGAATTATTAAAAAGGTTAGATGACATAGAGAGTGGTAAAAGATACAATAATGATTATGTAGATAGAAGGATGAATAGAAGTCAATATTCTAGAGTCAATGTTAATAGTACCACTCCAAGTCATCGAAGACCTATTAGTAATGATAATTATAGTCAAAGAAATAATAGTATGGCTTCCCCAAACAGAATAAATAATAATAATACTAGTAAAGATATTGTTAACGAAAATAGCATAGACCCTAAGAGATATACAGGCACTAGATATAAAGATACTAGGCCAAATTTCAATTTAGAAGTAAAAGTTGATGACAAAAAGAAATCAGAACTTGCTTGTAATCAGGATTTTTAATTAGGCCTACCAAAAAGTGTGAAAGTTATGCATTGTTTAATAAGTCGGATTGCGCAATTAATACGGTTTTACCACATATTAAAGTTAATATAGGAAAAAGTGAATGTAATTGTTTAATTGATTCTGGAAGTGAAACGTCCTTTTTGGATGAGAGAGTTGTTGAATGTTTAATTAAGGATAAAGTAGGGAAATTTGTACCTACTAGTAAGATTACAATAGTTTCAGCTACAAAAAAGATTATAGCTGTAGTGAATAAAATTCATATCGTCGAATTTAGTATAAATAATAATAAGTTTATTGGAGAGTTTATAATAGTGAAAGGTTTAGGGAGAGATGGAATATTGGGAATTGATTTATTGGAAAAAATTAAAACAATAATTGATATTAATAAGAAAAATATAATAATTAATAATAACAAGGTGAAATGGATTCAGGAGGCTGAAGATGAGGAGAAAGTGATAAATTATATGCAGAAAGTAAAATTTATGGAAAATATAAATAATATGGAAGAATTAATTAATATGGAAATGGATGAAGAAGTTGAAGTTATAGTAGAAAAGGAATTAATGGTGATGGAAGATATGGAGAAGGAGACAGAGGGAGAAACTGAAGTTCCCGAAGATATTGATGTAATAAAATTAGACTGCGAAGAAGAATTTGAAGAAGAAGTGAAAACAATAATCAAGAATAATATAGAATTAGTTAATAAATTTCCCAGTATTGTCAGAAATTATCGACATTCGTTGGAGGTAGATGAATCTAAACCTTTTAAGATAAAAATTATTCTATCCCGAAAAACATTCAACAACAAAAAGAGGAATTAAAGAAGATGTTAAATGATGGAGAAATAGAATGTGGTCCTTTTTGGTGGGTGAAGATTATAGAAGGGTTGATACCTGTAGATATACTGATGTATTACAGGAATAATAAGGAATATTTGGAATATATTAATTATGGCAATGTTGGTAGGTCAAGGCTTAAAATTGAATTTAAAAATGTATGAGTTTATTAAGAATTATTTTAAAAAGAAAAGATTTAAGTATGAATGAGTATGAGGGGATCCTTCAGGTCTTCTGGATGTAAGTTTTTTTTTAAATAAATTTTAAACAAGGTTAATGAAACAAGGGTTAATGAATATTACGATGATTAAATGAAAGTTTATGATACAAGAGGATTAATTGTTGGGAAACGATAGTGATTAGGGATATACAAATATGATTTCTAGTTTTGAGGATTGATGATTGCATTATAAGATATGATTTTTGATATTTGATGATTGATGATTGCATTATTATATGAAATGATTTGTTGGTTATGATGATTAATGATTGCATTTTTTACAAATATTATTTTTCTTTTATCTATGAAATCCATGGGAGTGATACATGTCCAGGAAGTTGAGAGAGCTCAACTATTTCGCCGACTACTGTTGCTCTGGAGTGCCCCTCGGCTATGATGCATGGTACGAGCCTAGTTAATATGTCAATAGTTAATATGACATAAATAGTTTATTAAAATGTCAAAGCACAAATGACATAAATTAATTAATTAAAAATGTCAAAATATAATATGACATGTTGCTGAAGTTTTGAAATTTGAATTTGGAATTGCTGTGATAGAAAGAAGATTTTGATTGTATAAGTGCTCTGCAACCGTTCGCTCCACTGCTGCACGTTGACGATGTTCCAGTATGACGTACTGCGACAGCTGAGTGCGGGGATCGATTCAGACAGAGTGCGATACTGTCTTTGGTGCGATGAGTGCGTTGGAATTTATGATGAACAAGATTTAGACATGTCCTGGCTTTTCCAACATAAATTCCAGGGGATATGCTATGGCTTTTTCCCCGCAACATTTAGTGAACATTTTTGAATAATAATATTTTTGTAGTGTACTTTTATTTATGACAGTGTATGATTTTATTGTATGAATTCTAATTGTATTTTGATTTATTTTTGTATTCTTAGGTTTTGATTAGCACAGTTCTGGGAAGCCGTTCGGACCTGCTGGGCAAATAATATTTAGCTGTAATTTTTTTATGATTGAATGCGTGCCGCATGTATCCTCAGACACGTTTTGGTATTCAAATAAGAGAGACATATATTTTGGAGATAAAACTTTTTTATCTCTTAGTTCATTTAATTACGGTTTTGTTTTGTATTAATAGTGGATGTGTTTATTGATTTAATTACCGTATTTTTACGAGTTTGTATACTTGTAAATTTTGATTTATTTACTCTCTTATTTCCACGTGTTCTCCTTTGTTATATGTGATAAAAAACCTACGTAAGTTTTATTTCACATTTATTATATTATTTCTTTATTGAATGCATTTATTGTATATCGATTGTATGAATTTTTCTATATTTTAATGTTAGTTAAATATAGATGACAAAGATATAGTTTTTCGTGTCTAGTAATTTTTTTTGGGTAACGATAAATTTCTAGAACGATTTTATTTTCAGGGTTGGTTTTTATATCTGTGGTATCTGCGCAAGTCTTAGTAAGATATCGGTTGGACAGATTAAATTCTGTTTACATTTTGAGTTTGTTATTATGGGGAGATAGAGAAAAATATCTTTGGAATTTATTAGTTATTAAATTTGTTCGCGAGTCATAAGAGGATGTTTAAATTTGCTTAGCGGTTATTATCAGCAAATTAAGTTTACCTCTATGTGTTTATGTATAACACAGTTCTTTAAATTTCTTAAAGAATCTAATTTTTTTTATTTTTTTTTAATAAAATATTAATTGGATATTGTGATTTTTATTATAATTAACATTTTGTTTGAACTATTCATTCTGGCGCCCACACTATTTTTGTAGAAGAGAAGTACCACGTTTTCCTATTGGACACCCGGAGATAAAAGCTGTCTTATAAAAGAAATTTAACCGATTGAGCATTAAAGTTGGACAGTGTTGTGGTGAATAGTGATTCATTCAAGCTCGAACTCACTATTCATAGCAATATGTCCTTTTATATAATTCTAGATTGTAGCTATTTTAATTTAGATTAATTTAAAAATATTGACAAGACATAATCTAAATAACTATTTACTTAGATTATATCAACTTTAAATAAACAAACTTTCCTCATACACACTTCAAGTGTACATTATTAAATTCTTTAACTTTATAAACTTTCATAACAAGTCACGGAGCATCCAAAACAATTTGACTTTTGATATATAACTCTAGTTGCTGAAAAGCCACGTCCATCAACGGAACGTACAGACGCGTTTCGCTCTTATTGGAGCTTATCAATGAACGGTATCTCGAAGACGGATATGGCTTTTCAATTCTATACTTGGTGTATATATAGTTAACATTCTGAACTTACTGCAAATGAGAATTAATGAATATTAAATCTCATTCTTACATGTAAATGTAATGTCGCGTTAATAACTACAATCCGACAAACTTAGGACGGGGACGATATTAGGGTATATAAAATTTGTTTGTATTAAATAAATGCTAATATCAGAGAATATGTTGAAGCGGAAGTTTAGTGAAGTACCACAGAATTATTAAAGTGGTTGGAGATATTGGGGTAGATTTGGGTATTGAAGAATTTTTTACTAAAATGCCTGAATCAAATAAATTTTGGGAACGTGTAGATGCAGCTACAGACCCCCTTGAAACGCTTTTCAGCACAAAAAGAAATTAGTTCTAGGGTGGACTACTCAATTCCATTTTTTTTAACTTTTCGATTAAGAACATTCCTTGTTAGATAAATGTAATAATCTACATATAAAATTTTGACAACCATTGTTATTCTTGTTCCTTTAATCTTGAATTCGGATGATAGACAAAAAATATCTGACAAACCAACATTTCCTGAACGGTACATATAAGCAACAGGGGAAACATGCTGCCATAAAAAAATACAAACACGCTTTATTGATGGCACAGAAATTCAGAGAGTAAATCCAAATCTACATAACAAAGTACGGTAGTCGTAACATACGATTAACACGCGAACCCAATTTAGTTAGACTAATTATTTTCTCGCTATTATATACACAAATTTAGCAAACATTGTCCAAATTCTCTGTAAATTGCACCATTTTCCAACGACGTAAAAGCCGATCAAATTAAACATTAGCTTTCCGTAAGTTGCCCATATATAGTTTAATTAAATCTTTCCCGTTACCATTAAAGCTTTCAATCAAAAGCCCAGTCGTTCGAAGTTTGAATAAAGCGTGCTCGCAACGGTGTTTTTATAATTCACCACAAGACTGCGCCCGGAGGTATGATTTATGTAACATCGCCATATCTCAACAAGTTGTAGTCTGAAGGTCTGTGGCATTATGTATTTTATTCCGTTGATTGATCGATGCGGAGGAGGCAATTATTATATCAACTTTAAACTGGCGGTTTTAAACATAAATATCTCAAAGTCGTAATTATACTTTACACGAACGAAGTCAAATATACAGTGTGTTTCTTAATTGAATATCAATTTTGAAAAGGGCGACTCTTAAGGTTATTTTAAGAAAAAAAATTAATATAAACATGAGTCCGAAAATACTCTCTTCCCGAGATACAGACTGTTAAGCTTCTAAGAAAAAAAATCGTAATGAGCGTACCATTACGATTTTTTTTCTTAGAAGCTTTTACTTAGAAGCATTTACTCCTATTCTAAACAGATTGATAAATAAAACAATCGAAGACTGTATCTACTCGGATTACCTGAAGAGAACAATAATTGTTCCAATACATAAAAAGGGTGAACTAACGACCCACAAAACTACCGACCAATCTCCTTACTATCTACCCTAAATAAAATCGTTGAAAATGTCTTACAAACTAGAATTATGAGACATATGCAAAAATACAGCAATATACACTACAACCAATACGCATTCCTAGAACAGTCAAGCACAACATCAGCAGCGTACGATCTAACAAGCACAATAAATAAAGTGCTATATAAAAACAAAACTGTGGTGACTCTCTTCGTAGACATGAAGAAAGCTTTTGATACCGTACCCAAGCGAAGACTAGTAGAAAAAATGGAAAAATATGGATACACTAATGATACTATAAACCTGATTAAGACCTACCTAGAAAACAGACCACAAACAACAAAAGTAGATAATACTGAAAGTACATACTTACACGCAAAATACGGACTGCCACAGGTCGGAAACCTCCCGCCAACCCTCTACATAGTATACACAAATGACCTTCTACAACTCCGTCTAAGAGGACAGACACATTTATACGCTGATGATATATGTATATTGTATACGTCACAAAATATAAAAGATATAGAGAGAATGATACTGGAAGACGCGAAAGTACTAGAGGAATGGTGCCTCGATAACCTTCTTACCATTAATGAAACAAAAACAAACTATATGATATTTACAAATACAAAAGCAAAACCGAAACTAAATATTTCTCTAAAGAACAAGTAACTACAAGAAGTAAAAGTAACTACATATTTAGGTTTAACTATACAAAACAATATGAAATGGGATTCGCATGTCGAGAAGATAATAAAACAAAATTGGAAAGTAATTGCAGCGTTGAATAAAATAATATATGTAATACCGATACACTACTGTAAAGTTATCTACCGCGTACTATTCTCATCACATAATATATACCTAATAAATATTTGGGGAAATACGTCAAAGAACAATCTGACAAAAATACAACGGCAACAAAACAAAATTATAAAGATCCTTAAAAAAATGGACTAGAGAGCACCAACAGCATATCAAGAAATTCAGGAACTAAACATCAAACAACTTATTACATTGAGCAATTTGTTATTACTATATAAAATAAACAAGAACAAAATAAAAATTAATATACATTTACACAGAAGCAGAGAAATACACAGATACAGAACACGCAGGATATCTCACATCAGAACGGAAAGATTTATCCACCAAAAACACACACAACTACTAACTACAACAACAATAAACATATACAACAACCTTCCTAAAGTAATAAAAGATCTTCAATATACTAACTTTAGAGCAAAAATAAAAGAAATGTCAAAATCTAATGAAATAATTTGACAAAACGCACGGACTCAGCCGCCCACTTCTTATTTCACTTTAATGAAAAACATGAGGCCCTCAACTCCTGTAGCCCGGGATGGTATCCCGTGGTGAAGAAGAGGGACGTGTATATAATATATGTTATGTGTTATGTGTATTGTATGTATGTTGTGTCATAAATAGAGACCGAACACATCGGCCGAAATGACGTTATTACGACGGACGATATAAATAGTCTACAACATCTGTAAGTACATCACGCAGTTATTGAATAGCACTATTCATTCGGTTAACCGCACACAAAAAATAGATGTGCAGTTAACGAATGAATAATGCTATTCAACAAATGCGTGATGTACTTACAGATGTAGTAGACTATTTATATCGTCCGTCGTAATGACGTCCATTTCAGTCCGATGTGTCCGGTCTCTAGTCATAAGTGTACTGAAAATAAACGTATTATATATTTTAGAGCAAATTTGATTCCTTGACTTGTTTTTGTAGGACGCATGTGTGGTACGAAAACAAGTCAAATCCTAAAAACCATAAGAAAAGTAATAACCAATTCTGAACTAATTAGTGAGCAAATTTAATTGACTATTTACAAATTAATAACAATTTTGTAAAACTAAAAAGAAATTAGATGAATTGCTGAAAATGCGCTCCACCTCCCAGGATAGGCGCTTCAGTTCTTCTTCTTCTATTCGTGCGAACTCTTTTAAATATGCCTTTAGTATTTCTTAGTATCATATCACAGGCACCTCTTATACAATTCTTCAAGTCTTGTACAATGCTAACTGAAGTACGATAAACCAGAGTTTTAAAATGCCCTCATAAGAAAAAGTCCAAACTATTTAAATCTAGCGACCTCAGAGGCCATGGTTGAGATACATGACGACCTACCCAGCGGTTATGAAATATACGATTTAAATACTCTCTTGCTTCTAGACTGAAATGAGCGAGTGCACCATCATGCATGAACCAAATACCATTTCTAACTAAAATTGGCACTTCTTCAAGAAATATTGGCAAATCAGAGGATGAAACCGACGATAGTTATGACTATTTAGTCTTTGTGTTGGAAAAAAAGCACAATTAAGTAATTTTCAACAATTCCAGCCCAGACATTTACCGAAAATTGCTCTCGATGGTTAGATTCAACAACCGCATGGGTTTTCTTCGCCCCAAACATGATTATTGTGCAAATTTCTGATAGCGTTTCATCTGTGAACATTATTTCACAAACATGTAATTTTACGCAATATTCTCCAAAAACCATTGACAGAAGTTGATACGCAAACGAAAATATCAGGGAAGTAAGGTTTGAACCCGTTGAATATGATATGGGTATAAAAGAAAATCGTGAAGAATTCTCCAAACTTGAATGTGCGAGATATTCAAGTTATTTCTAATTTTTCTAGTGCTAATTTCAGAATTTTCGTCAATTGAATTTAAAACTGCTTCTTCCATTTCTGAAGTTCTTGTAGTATGACGGGCACCTTTTAATTGATTATTTGAACTTAAAGTACCTGCTTCAGTTAACCTTCTATGTACGTTTGAAAATGTTCGTTTATCTGGTGTAACTATCCGGAAAGTGCTCTTAATACAATCGTCTAGCCTCCGGTGAACTACCATCAGCCAGATACATGTACCTTTATGGTAAAAAGGCATATAAATAATTTCATAATAATATCTGATGGTATGAATGTTAGGATAAAAAAAAATTTCTTAGAAGTTTAACACCCTGTATTTCGGAAAGGGAGTATTTCTAGAGTCGTGTTTATATCGTTGAAGTCTTTATTTCTTGCTTATATAATATAAGCAAGAAATAAAGACTTCACTATTACAAATACATATTCAGTTGTAGGAAGATGTAATTACTGAGGTTGATGCCTCATCGCCCACGCGCGTACTATTGAATATTTGGATTTTTAAAGTTTTAATTTTATTTATATAATTATACTTATAATAATAAAACGGGTATATATACGGCTACAAAATACGAAATACATTTTTATTTGTTCATTTTGTAGTTCGAGTTGAGTAAAGGAGTATTAATATTAACTAGCAATACTTTATCAAGGTTCTCTTTTGTAAAATTTGTTCTCTTTAAATGAAATAAATCCTTGTAAATCGAAAACGTCCTTTCTACATCGAAATTGGTTATAGGTGCATACTGGAAATATTCTTTTATTTCAGCGTATTTTTAAGGAATTGTCCCAATACACAATTGCCGCAATGTTATTAAATCTGGATTTTTATTAAATACTGCGTCTAGCTTTTGCTGAAGGCCACATCCGAAGTTACTTTGAATAATTTTCAAATTATCAATAGCCACATCTAAAGTCGTTTAACCATGATTTAATTTGAGATTTCGATTTTCAAAATAAGTGATTCATTTTGGCAAATTTCCAAAGTGTTCCTGAAGAAAGTACAACTGATTTTTCAATGTGGAATTTGTGTTAGTTCCTTGCACTCAGATATAGTGCGAGCATCGCCATTTAAACATGCAACGAAATTTTGTAAACTATCGAAATTCTTTGCATAAAAACTAGTAGCTTCCAACCATGTCCCCCATCTAGTTAATACTGGAGAGGGAGGCAGTGACAAAGATAGCAGCTTTTCCCTGTAAAGAACTACTCTCAATGATGCTTTTCTGAACAATATTTTAAAAGCGGATACGAGTCTATCAACTTCTGGAAAGGTGTCTCTGATATATTCACAGATTCTGTGGAGAGCATGTGCTATACAAGTAATATTCAGCATATTGGGGTAAGTACCTGTCGTCCCAATGAAGTATTTTTTGATTATTCTCGTTAATGGTTTCTGAAACTGTTCCGCATCCACTGTATTTATAACTTGTGTTGCTATTACATATGCGTTATATGGAATAGTTGGATGTAGTACACCAGCTACAATATTTACCACACAGCGTCCTAATATATCGACAGTTTCGTCGGCACTTATCCAGAGGTACTGATTTGAAAGATGGCTTCTAATGCGTTCTACTGCTTTCGTGTAGCACTTAGAAACAGTATATTTTTGGAGAAATATTTTTAAAGTGGGATTGTTAAGTTTATTTAATGGAATATTAGCCGCCATAAAAGTTTCACAGAGTTTTTCGTTAAAATTGTCAGATTCCAACGGTTCCAATTTCTGTGCATGTGTTTGCGATGCTAAGTGATGTTGTACGTGCGATTTCATGGAATTTTTAACGACATTTTACAGATTTTACAATAAATTTCGGAATCACTGATAATGGACATACTGTCACTATGACCGTCAATCCAACTCGCATGCCGTTCTCGACGTTCTTCCATATCATATCTGAAAAAGTAACTTAAACAATGCTCTAGATCTAAATAAATGAAAACTAAAAATGTATGCGCAAGTTTCAAATAGAACGAAATTCAATGCACACTTGCGTCGAAATATTTGGGAGAAGTAGATTCAATCAAACGATATTAAACAGGATCTATCACAAAGATTACGATGTAATTAACAGTTAAAACTATGGAAACAAGAAACTAACTCACAGCACTTTATTTATCTTACGAAATATAAACTAATAAGTAAAATAAATTATAAAGACCCTGCTTCTATCTACGCTCATGAAAACAGAAATTTAACTTTAAATATCCAACAAGTAACGTCGCAATTGTCGATGAAAGCAGATGTGCGCGAATGACGACGTCATTTCATTTCGGGCTGAAATGACGTCACTACGACGGACGATATAAATAGTCTACAACATCTGTAAGTACATCACGAGCACCATTCATTCGGTTAACCGGACACAAAAAATAGATGTGCACTTAACCGAATGAATAGTGCTATTCAACAACTGCGTGATGTATTTACAGATGTCGTAGACTATTTATGTCGTCCGTCGTAATGATGTCCATTTCAGCCCGATGTGTCCGGTCTCTGGTAATGATTTACGCATGAATAAAAGAGAAATATATAACTTAACATTAGCCCTTCGTGAACACCTTCGTGAAGAGGAGTAGAAAAATTATTGAGCTAATACATATATCGAATGATTTAAAATATACAGGATTGTCGCCGAATAGGGCACCAGCTATGCGAATTTGAAGAATACGTATAAATGTCCAACTGAAAATAAAAAAAGAAATTGCAAGTCATCAAAAATTTCCAAATTTTTACGACCAAAATTTAGTTAAAATCGGTCCATACCTTTATTTATTCTATATTTATCGAAATATAGCTGTTATTCAAGTACATTGACCTGCAAAAAAAGTCGATACCATTCTGGACAACACATTCAACAATAAAGTTCTATTGTTAGATAGTGAATGTTATTGTTTTCTACCAAAACATTCTCGGCCGCACATATGACGATTTTTTTTGTATATCATTACTAGAGCTGAGGATTTTTGCGGTAAGGCAGGACCGTATGTAGTGCATCGTATAATCAATACAAATGCAATTAAATTCTGGTATTTGAAAAATGATTATATGTATTACCTTAGTATTAAAATAAACCATCCATTTTTTATTACTAATACATGAAAGAAGTTTCTGAATCGATAGTTTATAAATAGTTCTACGAATTTTGAAAAAAATGTATGGGTGTACATGCACCAGTATGCATATACTTGCCGGTAAGCGATTTCTGTATGAAAGGATTACTGTAGTAAATAGCAATAAAGAAGATATGCATTATATTTCGTTTAGAGTACCTAATTGATTTTGTTGAATGTTTCTAGACAATCGTTCTTTATTCCTTATTATCCTGGCATATGTTCTATTCCTATAACGAAAGTATAAAAAGTATCGTCTATTGTTCTGCAAACCATATTTCTAAAAGAAAAGTATTGTGAAATGTATCAATTACTTCTTTGAGTGGATAAACACTACCTGCCTCTTATAATAAAATGTTTTCTAAACTTTAACAATAAACAAAGCGCTTAATTTTTGCATTTGCGACACTTTTGATTATACATTTGTATTTGTAACATCAGTCATCACTGATGAGTCATCATTCACATTAATTATAATATTTATAATATTAGAAGGAATTTCTTATTTTCTTCGGTATGACCGGATTGCGGCGGTGGTTCGCTTTTCCCTAATAATCACGACCGGATTGCGGCCAGCACCAAAATTTTACCCCTTGGTACATACGACCGGACTGCGGCTAATTACGGATAATCACCACTACGGCTAACCACCGTAATCTTCTTATCTTTTACTAAGTATTTCTGCAATTTGCACTAATTTGTACTAACTTAAATAAATCTATTCATAACAGAAAATATAGACAGAGGTTGGCTTATTTAGAAGAAACAATAAATTGCTACAAAGAAAAGAAAATTTCGAGGATGGGCTTTGTGCAAAGAGCATCCTACCATTTTGCTAATAATTAGATTTAAATAGACTTTTATATCGTATAATTTCATTTAAATGTCGTTGGTATCTGTATTCTGTATGTAATTATTGCATTAAAATATTAAATTAATTTGTTATACAAAGTTTGTGTTTTATTTAATATCCAATAGGTACCTGGGTCAGTATCGCCGCAGTCCGGTCGCTACCTTTTTAAAACCCTTTTGAGTCCCTTATTATAGAATTGACCTTCGCCGCAGTCCGGTCTTACCCATTTTCTTGCACGCAATTATAATATAAAACAAAAAGCAATTGTTTCTTAGGAGTAGCGGTCAGGTAATTAAAACAATGATTAATTTATGTTTACGTTTTGGTGCTATATATAGCGCCTTTTTCAAAACTGTAACATTTATTTAAAAGTTAAAAATGAATCGCTAACATCTCCTTCTCTGATATAGTGTATCTAATTTCGCACGGTTTCAGCGTTCTAGATATAAAGTATATCGGTGTTCCTGCTCCTCTTTTACCTGTACCAGTTCCGCAGCTATTGTTAGATGAGATGTGTCCGTACGCACAATAAATGGTAAGTTGAAGTAGGGATGATGTAATTTTAAATCCTCCACAAAATTTTCTTTTAGCTTACTAAAACATGTTTCGCATTCTGTTGTCAAATTCCATTTTATTGCTTTCTTTAATAAATTTAACATAGGTAAAGTTTGTTGACTGTAATTGGATACGAATATTATATAATAATTTAAAATACCAAGGAATCCTCTTAAAGTTCTTAAGTTCTTTGATCGGGGAAAATTTCTGATTTCATCTAGACGTAGAGGGTCTAATAAGATGTTCTTTTCGTTAATTATATATCCTAAATAATTCACTTCCTCTCTGAAAAATGACATTGGCTAAGTTTAATTGCATACCTTCTTCTTTTAATGTATTTAAAATAATTGTTAGATGTTGTAAATGTCTTGAATGTTGTTTGAAAATATGATAATGTCGTCAAGGTAGTGTAATGCGGAGTCCTCGTACTTGTCTAGTATTTGGTGTAAGAATCTTATTAACGCGGCAGGTGATGTCTCGAAATTGGTAAACTACTCCGTTTATTATAAAACCACAATATTTGCGTGGATTCTTTTCTAAATTTATAAGCCAAAAGGCGTTTTTAAGTCTAATTTACTGTATATTCTTTTATTTCCAGATTTTGTTAGAAGAACGTCAATATTTTATGGCATTTCAAATCAGGCTTTATTCTTTGATTTAAGGCGCGTGCATCTAAACATATTCTTAAAGATTCATCATTCTTTTTCACTATAACGATTGGATTTATAAAATAGGTATTTGATCTCCCTATTATTCCAGTGTTCTCTAAACGTTTTAATTCAATGTTGATTCTTTCTTGGTAATAATAGGGTATCGGATAGTTTTTGTTGGTCAACGGATCATCTTTGTCGATTCTTATCTTATGTTCGTAGTTCTTGGCAAATATTATATCATTATTTATTAATTTTATGTTATTGTATAAAATTTCTATTAATCTTTGGGAAACGTTTTTATTTGCAATCTTTTGCATTTGTATTAATTCTTCAATCTCTTCTAAATTAATATCTGAGTTACTTACATTTACTTCTTCTCTTTCCTCCAATACATTATCTTCTTTATAATTATGCATTCCTAAACCTGCTATCTTGTTTTCCACTCCATAATATACATCATTAATATTTATATAATTATTATTTAAGCCTACTTCCTTTTTGTCACATACATTTGCCTTCTCCTTATCCTTATTTATCGTATACATAACACTATTAATCGCTTCATTTAACTTATTTTCTTTATATCTAATATAATCTTCTTTTTCCTTCTCGGTTAACGTTTTTTCCAAATTAATTTCATTATCTTTAATTATTATTTTGCCTTCCTCGAAATTCATGATCATTCCTAACGCTATGATGTCGATCCCAATTATAGCATCATATTGTAGTTTCTCAATGATATAAAATGGTATAATATATTTGTGATTGTTAATATGTACATCCGTTGAAATTCTTTGATTTATTGTTAATCCGTTTCTTGTTTGCACAAATAATATCGGTGCCTTTTATTTTAATGATCTTATCCTTATAATTGTTTATTAATTTTACCTTATTCTCCTGTATTAACTAAATTTCAGCTCCGGTATCTACCGAACAATTAAATATGCTTTCTTCTATTTTATATTTATTATGGGTAAGTTATATGAATCTAGTATTTTGTCATCATTATCGTTGAGTGTTATGAACTCTTCGGGGTTTTGGTAAAATGAAATATTGTTTATGTTGAATGGTTTGTCAGAGTCGATGGAGTTTAATTGTCTGTTGTGCTGGTGCTGGGCCTGGGATTTTCGTATAAATCCTGTTTTTCCATCGAAGTTTTTTTTTTTGGTATATTCCGGTTCTGGTGATGTTGGTGACAAAGATTTATGTCTTCGTTGGTAAATGGCCACGGCCTCTTGAATTAAAATTATTTCTATTCATGGTCCTTCGCGAGAAATGGTTGGTGTTAGAATTGTTTGTAAAATTGTTGCGGTTACTGGATGAACGATTGAAATTATTGTTACTATTGAAATACGGTCTGTTATTTGTCTGTGTTCGGATGACTATAATTTTGACGATAATTTGTATTGTACATATTTTGAGGACATGAATTAAAATTTCTGTTATTGTTGTTTGAAGCGTTATAATTATTTTGCTGTTGATTATCTGTATTGTTGCTATTTGTTGCATTATATGTCTGATAATTATGATGGTTAAGGTGATTATATGTCCGGTTTACATTCATTTGGTTATTATTATTGTGATTCCTATTAGGCATGTTCCTATAGTTATTATATCCACTAATGTTTTGATTATTCTCAGAATAATTATCCAATCTACTTAAAATATCGATTAACGAGTCCATATCATTTACTCTTTGGCAAATGATTGCATGAGTGTCAGTATATATGTAGTGGTTTAATAGCTGGCGTGCTATTGTTGCTTCATCCAGATCATGAACATATTTACAGTTGTTATAGATTTTTGACGCGTACGCTTCTCGAGTAGTGAATCCCATCCTGTACTTCCCTGTCGATAAACGAATCTTCGCGCGATTTTGTTGCGTCTCATCCCAGAAGTTTTTCTTAAATAAATTAATAAATTTATTAAGATCGGTGCAGTTTTCTTCTATCCTCATAAACCATTCTTGCGCGCTATTTTTTAAAGTGGCTCTTATTATGTTAATTCGCTGTTTATGATCGGGTATATCTTCAAGATGTCTTACAATCGAGGTTAAATAGGTCATCGGGTGTACAATGTTATTATCGCCATTATAAGTAGTGAAATTTTCTACTCTTAACTGCGGAGGTCCATATGATTGATAATTGATTGTAGCTAACTTGTGGTTGATGGTGCCTTCATATTTTTTAATTCGGTATCGATTAGATCTTTATTAAGGTGCTGGTCCTTTAACAAATCCTGTAAGTTAGTTTTCACTGTGTTAATTTCCCTGTTATAAATATCCTCATATTCCAACGATCTTTGGTTGGTAGTATGATAATTCTGTGTACATTTCCCCTGATGATTGTTTATTTTTTCTTCTAGGATAACTTTATTTGTCTCTATTGTTGTTTTAATTTCTTCTTTTTGTTGGATTAATTTTTCCTCTACGTTCATTTGTACACGTTCTTCGGTATCCTTTAAGAGTAGTCCCCATTGTCTGTTCTGTATTTTTATTGTATCTTCTAATTTCATACACAATTTTACTTCATTCTCTTCTAATTTAGTGTTTATATTTTGTTCCAATTTCTCATTCATCCTCTTCATATCTTCTTTCAGATTCTGTTGATTTTGTTCTATTTTCTCATTCATAATTTTTATTCCCTCTGTTTGATTTTTCATAGCTTCCAGCAGAGCTTTCATTATGTTGCTATCTGATAGAGTTTCTTCTTGTGCCGGCGGTGGTACCTGTATTGTAATAATTTCTCCTTCTCCTTTTTTCTGTCCATCTTCTGATTTTTCCAGTCTTGAGCCAGAGCGAGAACGAGTTTCCATGGTTAATAATTATAATTGTTTTTGATGTGTATATTTGTTGTAAATAGTTAGTTATTAAGTTATTAATTAGAAATATATAGAATATATATTAATCTGTATTTGGTAATTATTGTTTGGGTTTTATTATTCAAATTATATATATATTTTTAAATGACTACGTTCTTTATTTATTGTATTTATTGTTAAATTATACATCTTACCACTCAATTATGTGTATATACTTAATTGCAGGTGCCCTCTCGCTTCTTAGACCAATGTCTACGCTGTACCTAACATAAATATAATACGAGACACAAAACAAGTCCGCCAGATAGTAATATCCACCAAACAATAGTATTTTTATATTTATTTTAATATTTTACAATTTTCTTTCATGTATCCTGTATTCACTGTCTATGTATCTATTTTTTGCCCCTCATTGCTGGAGACATATTGCTATGAATTGATGTTGATTGCTTATTAATTTATATTGAGTTCACAATCCAGGTAGCTTTTCCGGACTAGACTCAGTTGGGCACCTTCCTTGAGCTTCTTAATCTTCAGGGCTTATTCTCACGAATATGTGGAATGGAGAAAAATAATAGGTGTTAATTCAAGAAATAAAACTAACATTAACGCCACATACATATAATATTAAAAAAAAAAAAGAAAAATTCCACCTTATCAAGTATAAGGCAGGCTTGTGACTTTATTTCGCCGCAAACTTAGAGGAAAACTCGTGTAAAAATATGACTTGTACATGAGATAAAAAACCTCTTAAATGAATCCCGAACAAAGATTTAAATGTAAATATAAACAAAATTTATCAGCTGTCATCAATTACATTATCCCCTCAAATCAAACGTCAAAATAGAACTTTCTCTATTTTTCGCACGCATCCAAAATTGATCATGCGCAAAATATCAAGCATGTAACAAATAAGTTTTCCCGCCTCCTAACATTCTACGATAACTTATATGAACAAAAACTATATTCAACAAAAACAGTCTAATAAGTTTTGTTAATATCTTCAATGATTACAAAATATTACAAACTAAAATTATAAATTTAAGAAGCTTCTGATTTCAATAGAATTATCGCTACAAATATAAATATAATATTAAAATATACATACATTCATTTTGTGTACGTCACGTCACAAAAACTATTATAAGAGAGACTTCAGATAGGTCATTTAATTCAAATTACAAGTTTGAAATACTCGTAATAACACGTAAACGAATTTTAATTACATCAATACACTATCAAAAACACACACCGTAATTATCCAAAATTTTAAACTTGAATAAAATTAAGTTTTATCCAAATTTCAAAAAAACACAACCTATCTGCATAAAAACTACCCAGTCTCTAAGGCATGATAAAGCAGGAAACAGCAAGCTACCCCTACCTAAACATAAAATATAAATCAAAATAACAACAATATATATATATATATATATATATATATAACTTCCAGCTTGGCGCGAACTCCGAACATCTCATTGGCCCCTACACCTACAGTCATTGACCAAAATACACATTATAATAAATTGATATATAAAATTTTAAATTTTTATAGTTATTTCTCTGGAATAAAATGTACACACATTAATATTTTTTATATCTTCTATAGTTTCTTTCTTTAGGAAAATTCACGACAATATGTTATAATATGCTGCTCTCTCACACAATGTATAATTTAATGAAATATCAATATAACTAGCTCAATTGCGTGAGCCTTGAATAGGCCAATTTTTAAAACAAGAGCGCTTCTTAATCTCAGGGTATATGGTTGGTTCTAGATACCCAAACAGTTCACAAACATACATAAAACAAAAACGATTTCATAGAGTAAAAAATAAATATAATTAAAACAATTATTATTACAAACATGCACTTAATATACTATGTCAAAAGCATTAAACAATTGCTTATTTATCCCCTTTTACTAATTATATATGGTTGCCTATAAAATAATCATATGGCTCGAAAAGTAATCAAAATAAAAACATTAAGGTTATGTTAGAAGTGACTATACTGATAATGAAATACTATGAATATATGTTGTTTGAAAATGGTATTTTGCCCCAAGATAACGTGAGTTTAATGATATTTAACAATATGGTTTAACAAATGAGGTATTATCTTTTAGAAAATATGCATATCTATTTCCACCTGGGAGTACCTGTTATTAACGGAGAGCATGAACTTTTCAGGCCTTATATATAAAAGGTTGATAGGAGTTCAGGAAATGCCAGGCTGGTTCTGGAAAGGTTGGTTGTTTGTGGCACTATTTATAGGACTGGAGAATTTCCTTTACGTAGGACTGCTTTCGGAATAAGTTCTTGAAGTAATGAACCCGGTTTAATTAATTTAACACTTTTAGATGGTTCTTGGTGTTCTGAATATGGTTTATGTAATTCTTTTAAGCCAACACATACTTCCAAAGTTAACTGGCTTTGAAACAGGAAAATTTTTGATAATTGTTATTATAGAAAATATGTTGCTTTTTCTATCGGAGACAGTCTTCAATTAAGGTATTTACCTTTACGATATTTTTAAAGCGGCATTTATAATTAAATTAGGGTTATATATTGTTTTTTTACCAATTTTAAAAATGATGCGTCGAAAAAACGTCGTTTCTATTACAAGTCGAGCAAAAATCTCCTCGTAAACAACTTTTGTTTTGTTGTCATGACGTCCACAGAAAGTTAGTGATAATTGATTATATTTTTCTAAAATTCTGCTATAACTCAAAATAATATAGATAAAGTAATTTTGTCCATTTTAATAAATTAATTTTCCGGATATTTCTGTGTGTTTCTTGTTCGTATGTTAACATTGGTTATTTTAATAAGAGCCTATTTTTATTCTACTATAATACCCTCAGTGATCACAGTTACATACTTTTTACAAAGTTCAGCCAAAAGTCAAATTAACAATGATATTCTAAATTATTTGTACATAAATATTTTAATGATAAAATTCTTTATTTCACGCGATATTAAGTTATGATAAATTAAAAAATTACCAAATAAAATAAAGAAGCAAATAAAAATATTCAATTAGGTTCGGTATCATGATAAAAAAACTAATTTTGATCTTACATCGTGTTTACATATCATTTACTTAATCATTAACGTTTTCATTACCATTATTTCTTAGATATTACATTCTTGGGACAATATAAACTAATTAAATTGTTTCTAACGTGGTACTATATACAAGCTGTACTATAACGATATATATATATATATATATATCACTTGGGCTACCAAACTCTAGGGGTGTCTGCCCAATAGGCAGTCAGGTGCCATTCCGCCTTTCCAGCAGGAGTGAGGAACCAAGCTACGCGGCGCAAATCACGGCGCCGCGCAAAGCACACACCACTAGGACCGGTCCTGGGGGCCAACCTGGCTAGGCTGCTGTTAACAGCACACACACGTTTGACGTGTGTGCATTGCCCCCGCTTTTGCGGAAATCGTTAAGATGGCACAAAGTGTGACCGTCGTCGACTGAGGTAGCCACTAAGAGTGTTCCCTCGGTTGGCGATGAGCTTCCCCGTGCAGGGTGCGCTTCGCTGGTCTGCGCCTTGCCTCGTTGGGGCGGGGGTCGGGCCGTCGAAGTACTGCTCGGAAAAGTAAAGAAGTTGCCGGGAAAGGGTTGGCGGCCCTACGCAACGGCTGGTTATCCGATCTCTCTAAATTTACGCGACCGGTCACTAAACACACGCACGAGCGCACTAACATACAAAACCCTACACTTACGCGGTCACACAAATACAAAATCACACACCCAGAGAGAGACGCAAGCTGCCAGCAGCAACCAACACACAGGTTCATACCCAGAAAGAGACACAAGCTGCTGGCAGCGAACAACACATATGTTCACACCTTGCTATCTATTTTTTGGAATACTAAGGCATTACTTATTATTATTATTGGAATGTATCTTTCATGTGGGGTTGTTTTAAGTATATATACTTTGAAGTAATGAACCAGACCTTTAATCGCCGACTTATTAAGTTTACCTTATTATACCAAGGTCACGAAAATATTATATTTATATATATATATATATATATATTGTTATACGTCTGTAGATTGAATGTGCATATATAAATAAATGTGAAATGAATGTTAGTTATAAATGCCCCAAAACGTTGGGCTCTAAATGTTATACGACGAAATTGCCCCTACTAAGTTGGGCTGACAAATGTTATATTACGGAAAATGAATGATTATGTTATTCGATGTATATAAAAATTCATTCAAATCGGGCTCATTCAATACTTATCTGTTTTTTTTTTATTATCGGCTAGCTTCTTTTTTTCTTCAGGGTTAAGGTAGGTTCACTTCTCTCCACTTTGAATTGATTTACGTAGCTTATTTAATTGGAAATGGAACAATATCTCAAGTATTTTAAAAGAAAAAACCAAAGTAAAATATTGACAATTAACTTTATTAATAATAAAACATCTAGAAAAGTTTGAGAATTTAAATTTACAGTTTCGTGACACACATATAACAATGAGGGAGACACACTCAGCGGTTGGTATTCTTACAGTACAAACAATATGGTGTAATACAAGTGCAAATAATTGTTGCTTTATTAAAATAGTTTATAAAAGTGAAATAGAATCAAGTTTTAAAATTAAAAGTAGTGGATACTAATAGTTAAATAAGTTGAATAAAGATTACAGTGGTAGAATATCGGTGAAAGCAATGTAAATAGTTAGTTATGGAATAAACAAAGAAAAGTTCTAGAAATGTTCATGAGCAAGTAAAAATGGCGCGTATAATATTGGTAAAATTAGCAAAAAACCTGAATCTTCGGATATAACCTCTGTTGATTCCTGCGCCTGTGTTCTGGAGAAGTCTTCACAGCGGGAAAACTAGATAATATTTCTGCTACTGTCCCTCGGGATGACTTGAACTTTTTTAAAATCTCCAAGTCCGACGGCGGCTGGAGCGGATGACCGGTCTCGAGCGTTCCAAGATGTCGTTCGATGTACGGTGAAACTTTTATGGCGGGTAGTTTTCGTATCGAAAACTTTAAAAATTCGTAACTCTTGAACTGTTTGGTCGGAAGATGTTAAATTTGGTCTACAGGTAGTTCGTAGGTAGGTGGAACGTTTGGTAGACTTAAAAATCTCGAGCACTTAATAATTTCGCCAATTTATTTTAATTACTTCGGAGCACAAAAAAAAACGTGACCTCTCACTGCAACGACTAATTACCGACGCCAATTTTTTCACTTGTTTCTAATTGCATAACTTGCCGCAAATCGCTCCATTCTTTACTTGCATTATCTTTTTGAACATTATTAAATTAGACATTTTTACAGTGTAAAACAGTTAAAAAAATTACAATTTGATTTATAAAATAACTTTAATTAGGTAACATATGTTGATGTGTTTACAAACACTCTGTCAATATCGGTTTCTTTTCGGGTTATTGCACCGTTAAAATTGTGGGCGGGGCTTAATTGTTCAAATACATTTGAATATAAATACGTTAAATTTGTTTGAATAAAAACGCGTTAAATATTAATTTGAAATAAAAATGAATATAAACATTACAATAAAAAAATAGAAAAATAAGTTAATTATTTCAAGGCAAATTTGTCGTCAAAATAAAGTATTTATACTTTGAATCAATCTTTCCCCTTCTTGGTATTAAAGTACATAGTAGATATAAACATTACGGTTACATGTATTCTTTATTTCTTTCAGAGAAAAAGCCCTTCTTGCAATGCCTCAATATATATATATATATATATATATGTATATATATATATATATATATATGAAAAAATGTGTGAAAGTCGTATCCATCCGGGATATGCAGGGTTTTTTAAATATATGTACTTTGAAGTAAAACAGACCTTAATCGCCAGCTGATTTAATTTACCATATATATATATGTAAATATCAATTGATAAATTCTTGGAGTTTTTCGGCTTTTATATGAAATATTTACAAAAATCAAATTAAGTGGTAAAACAACGGTCCGGCAAACCGTAGACCGTTCAAGTCCCAACGTAGACAACATTTTTCAATTAAAAAAATTTCGGAAACTCCAATTGATATATTTAATGAACGGCTAAGAAATTATCTAAACACTTATAAATATATATATATATATATATATATATATATATATATATAAATGTTGATGGATTCTTGGATTTTCGGCTTCTTTGTTAAATAAGTAATGAGTCAGTTAACGTTTCGACAACTATTTATTACATATCGGCGATCGTGTCTTCATCAGAACATTTTTTTACATATCTATAATATTAAATGTACCTAAATTTGGGTTTGCAAACAAGGTTACATGCATTACTTACACTTATTTAAATCCCATTTTCGTTAAAAAAAATTTTTCACATTTACTTACACATTAAAGAAACTATTACTAAAATATCAAACATGTGTCATATTTGAGCTGTAAAATATTTCTAATTTCAACAATATGAACATTAGTATTCTGGTTGTTTTGTCTATTTAAATGTAACTAGTCAATATTCGTCTTTAGCATAGCAAGAAGTAGGCAGGTTTTTTATTTTTGTTTATATTATTTTCTTGTATTTGCAATGTATAAATTGATTCCAAGACGATATACAGGTGGATTTTTTTTATAATTAAGACTTGCGCAATGAACGGCACGATACTACAAAATTGAATAATAAAGTCTGAATAACCCAGCCACCTCGCTTCTATCATTCACAGCTACTTGTTCATGTTTTTTAATTTGTATCATTTCGAGGATTGATCGGGCTTTTAAATTTTTTTCTATATTTATCTCGCTACTGCTTTTTTTTAGACTGTAGTTGTTGACATTTTTTAAATTGTTAATTTTTTTTTTGTACTTGGTTTTGGTTTTTTTAAAAATTAGATTCATTCTTAGCTAAAAATTTATTGAATTTATATTTATTGTCACTGCTATTTAAGAAGTCATGTAGTTTTATATTTACTTTCTTGATATTGTTATGAACACTACGGACTACGAACAAAAAATGGAAGAACTATTGCGTGATGAGCAAACATATACTATAGTTAAAAACAACCCGACGACAGCTGAATAATAACTTAATCAATAAGTTTGAACGTGAAAATCTTATTTCTCCAGGACTTTCAAAACAACTAAAAATAAATAATTCACAAACACCAAAAATTTACGGCCTCCCGAAATTACATAAACCTAATGTACCGCTTAGACCAATACTTTCGAGTATCCAGGGACCGGTTTACAAACTATCCAAACATTTAAGTAATATAATTTCAAATATAACTGGACAAAATAACTACTACATAAAAAATTCCTTCGAATTCAAACAGTTCATCGATACAACTACGTTGGATGAAGCAGACACCTTGATCTCATTAGACATCATGTCTTTATATACAAATATTCCAATAGATTTAGCCAAATTAATTATACATGAACACTGGTCTAAACTTAAAGAGTTCACAAGTCTAACGCTCGAAGCGTTTCTTGAAGCCTTGGATTTGGTATTAACTTTCTTTCAATATAAAGATAAATTTTACAAACAGACATTTGGATGCGCCATAGGTGCCCCCATTTCTAGCGTCATCGCGCAATTAGTTCTAGAAGATTTAGAAACAGAAGTACTAAAACAAATAGATTTTAAATTAACATTTTACAAAAGATACGTAGATGATTGCATTCTTGCACTACCGAAAACAAAAACTCAAAGCATAATGAATTTATTCAATAGCTATCACAACAAATTACAATTCACCATAGAAAGAGAAACAGAGTCCAAAATAAATTTCTTAGATATGACACTAATTAGAGACAATCATAAAATTCTTACAAAATGGTATTCCAAACCTGCGGCTTCGGAAAAATACATGAATTACAATAGTACACAACCCATTTCTCTAAAAAAGTGTGGTAATCAATCTTACTGACAGAGCCATCACCTTAACTAGTCCGACATACAGAAAAGTTGTTTTAGGGAGAATCAGGAATATTCTGGATGATAACGGCTACCCTTCATTATTTTACAACAGAATAATAAAACAACGAATTCATAGATTTTATAATCTACAAAGGCATCATAACAGAAAAGATCTTACCAGTTCAAAAAACTTCCTAGGAATTCCTTATGTCCCACTGCTATCAGAACAATTAAATAAATTTTTCAAAAAATTCAACATCCAAATAGCTCACAAAAACCACAACAAACTTCATTTTATCTCAAAAAAACTAAAAGCAACTACCCCGTTATCAAAGAAAACACATGCCGTTTATAGTGTACCTTGCGCTGACTGTAATAACATATACATTGGCCAAACGCAACAACTTTTGGGAGAACGTATGAAAGGTCATAAATACGCAAAAAATAATACAGCTTTAAAAAAACATGCTCGGCAGTTTACACATAAATTTAATTTCGATGAAGTCAAAATATTAAATTAGACAAAAATTTAAAAGGCCGATTAATCCTCGAAATGATACAAATTAAAAAACATGAACAAGTAGCTGTGAATGATAGAAGCGAGGTGGCTGGGTTATCCAGACTTTATTATTCAATTTTGTAGTATCGTGCCGTTCATTGCGCAAGCCTTAATT